>JAUTXW010004874.1:150000-667500 GCA_030620095.1 Kuschelorhynchus macadamiae
GTCCAAAATATTTTTGAAAGGAATTGAGGGTCCTCTTGAATTTTCAAAAACATGAATTCGCAAAATTCTACTCGTCGGACGTCATCACCAGGTCTCAAGGATTGCACGTTTTGGAAGAAATAAGGGTGCATATGATGTTCGCTCAAGATTCTTTGGACAGATGAAGAAGAAATTCCCAAATCTTTTTCTGCAGACGGTATTGAACCTTGCTGGTTTGCGTGGAAATAAGCTAATGTGTTGATTACGATATCCTCGACATTTGTCACTGGTTTCGGAACATTTTTTGTAAGTTTAACCTTGCCAAAATGCAAAAAGTTCGTTTCAATCCTCTTGAATTTTGACTTTTTCACTGGCGGCAAATCAGGGTGGCGTTCATTAAACACACGACACGTTCTCTCCAAAATTTTATAGCATTCTCCATGAATATAAAATAGATTGAGAATATCAGCGTTTGAGTATTCTTCCATTTCGATTTAGAAGATTAATTTATCAGTGACAGCTTTCGGTAAATAACGCATACTAATCATCTGTCATATTAGATATTGGATCTCAATTGTTTTTCCATGGCTCACCATTGGAACATGTAAACATTTAAGCAAATACATACGATATTTTTATAAAACCCAATTATTTCGAAAATGGTTACGAATAGGTATAGGGAACCTTAATACAGTTCGATAGAAAATGAAATTCTACATTTGATAGTGCATAACGTTATAGGTTGTCCCATTTAAAAAAACGGACTTTAGCTGCTTTGAAAATGTGAATGTTTGCCGCTGATTTTAGGACACCCTGTATAAAAATAGACAAATTCAATAAAAAAAAATAGAAACCTAAGATTATTTACCGGTCGTCTGCAAAATATGAAGATTCAAAACTTACAAGAATATGAGATTTTAAAATTTGGTACCCCGAAGGCTCATTTTCGGTTCAAGGTCAAATATCTTAAGAACGCTTGAACCTAGGTATAGGACATGCTGCATAAAATAGCATTAAAATTTTCCGTAGAATCCAAAAATGTCATAAAATACAGGGTGTTCCATTTAAAATAAGCGAGTTGATACCAACTTCCGGTTAAACCGGAAGTGACAGGAAGTTGAAAATATTTTAAAAAAGAAGTACCCCTTGACCTTACCTTAATCCCAAAATTTGAAATTTTTATCTAAATGGCATCATCAAAAACTTTTAATGAACGGGTTGCGTGAATAACCCTGTATATATATACATAAACACACACACACACACACACATATATATATATATATATATATATATATATATATATATATATATATATATATATATATATATATATATATATATATATATATATATATATATATCAAATAAAGGTGTGGAACCCTTTATTGTTTTGTCAAGCTTTCGGGATCAATTTATCCCTTCCTCAGGACTTTTCTACAAATAATTAAAAAAGAAACAAGTTAGAAACTAACTAAAAAATATAACACGTTTGTCACCCTTGATTTTCTCAAAACCAAGGTACAAGATTGCTACGCTCTTATTTAATAATAATTATTATTACTGTTTTATTTGAAATTATTCCGATCACAAAAAGGTATCAAGATTACAGCTCGTGGTCAACAGAGCGTGCAATGTAGATGCCCTAGCTCAATTAACCCGGAGAGTAGGGCGTGGGAAAACTTAAGAAATCTTAAAGGAAAAAAAAAGAAATGAGCGCCACCAATTTATAACGGCTTAAATTGGAAAGCCCCTTGATCTTCGCGGCACTTGCTTCCTCTTGATACTTTAAAAGAAAAAGAGTGAGCTAAATAAAACACACAAATGAAGTTAAGAAAAAAAAATCTATTTATCTGTTACTGTATAAAAGAAAAAAAAATATAAGCAATAAGTATGTTATCAGTTACGGTATAAAGAAAAAAAGTAAACAATAAGTGTCACCAAATCCAGCAGCATCTAGCGCTCCTAACTTCAAACTAGGCCCCTGACATGGGATTAGTCCCGAGTCTTGAAGTTAAGTTTGTGGCTTGCAGTTGCAAATAGCCCCTGACTGAAATTAGGACTGTGACTTTCAGTTGGCCCCTGACTTGAAATTAGGACCGTGACTAACAGTTGGCCCCTGACTTGAACCCTATCCAATAGGGTCACTCAGTTCTAGTAAAAAAAAATGGTTTCACGTGCCAAGTACAAGGGCATGGAAAATGGCGGTCTGGTCCAATCTTCAGGTCAAATCCTCTCTTAGAGAGATTTTCTAGCACGAAAAATAACACTCACAGTGCAAACTATAATGTGCCCGAAAAACTAATGCGGTGTTGAGGAAAAATCCCGCTAACGGATTTCCAAGATTTTCCTAGATTATTTCCTCAGACCCGCGCTGAAGACCTGTGGTTTATCTGCAGGTGACCAGAAAAGTGAAAAATGTGTTCCCCCAGCTTCCTTTCCATCTAGAACTTTGGTTAACTAAGGTGGCGGAATACCATTGGCTAGAGTATGTCAGGTGCTAACAACCTTGCCAAAAGAGCACATAGACGGAATAAAACAAGGATATGATTAACATGTTAGACAAGAAAAACGACTCTCCATTGGTTGAGAAAGATACAGGAAATAATGCAGGAATACACTTGGCAACAGCGAAAAAGAAGCCTGCGCTCTGGATATGAGGAAGTACCGGATGGAGGGTTCCGAGAATAAGTTAATATGGAAGTCTTAGCCGAATAGATCCGAAAAGTTCCGAGACGACGCAATAATAACATTGACAGAAACAACTAACCTGAAATTTAAAAGCAACGCCAAGGCGAAATGGAAATGTAAATAAACAAATAATATTTAATTAATTACTCTAGTACTAATGGAAAAGGACCACTCAGAAAAGTCAAATATTAGTCCGGAGTAGAGTACCAAAGAGTCAAAAAAAATGATGTGCTAATGCAGGAGTAGTTAAATGTCATAAAAATGAAACGTAAGTTGAGTTTAATTTAATAGAATTTTCCCAACTGTATAAACTCATTATTTAACCATAAAATAGGAATTTATTCACACAATTATTAACTATTTTAGGAAATGCATCAGACGCAGACGTAACGAAATTTCAGTTTATATTAGGCTCCAAGTAATTATGCAACTATGGACAAAACAAAAGTCGATCTGAATTTCGGAACATCAAACATTGATAGAAATTATAAGAAGGCTGTCTAACTTAAATGAAAATACCTTTATATGTTACATATTCACAGCAAAAGGAAACACGAATAATAAAAATGTAGATTTAAGAGAAAGTATGAAGTGGTGTATATATAGTATCTATAGTCTAAAAATAATCCTATGTATATCTGAAAAGAAATATTTATCAAGGCAACCTTTTTTTTATACAAGTATTTACAGTTCAATATTAATACATAATATCGACTTTATATCAAAGAATTTATTGGGGTACTAATGATTTGTTTTTTTTTTACAGCGACTGAAGAGTTATACAAAATACACGCTCGAATCTAAAAATGCAGCATATCTAGCCAAAGAAAACGAAAATCCCAAGACTTGTATAAAGGACTCGAAAACAGGTTTTCAAAATTAATAAAATTTAATTTATATCTACTCTGTAAAATATATGGGAAATAAATAGTTTGTCTAAAGTGCTATTTGAAGTTTTTCTTATACAGTATATAATTATTAAATTCGGCAAAATTAAATAAATCCAACAATTATATTTGAACTGATTGATTGAAACTCACCAATGTGGGTTTGCTATTGAAACAAAAACATACTCTGAGGAAGACACACATTTAGTTGCACAAAAACATCATTCTGTTTATTTAAAAATTTTAAGTCGAAAGATTGATAGCGAAAACTGAATTTAAAAACTTTTAAAAACATGTCCATCCTGGGACTTGTAGCAAACGTTATTTAGAGCCACCCCAGTTAAGTGAGTTCTTTAATGAAATGTTCACTTAGTGCACAGGAAGGAAACCCTCTCCGACAGTCGCTCTTATGTGATGTAATTCTGCCTTTAAGGCTTCTAGAAGTACGTCCTATATATTATAACTCATTGAATTTTATAAACTATATTGTAATTCTCTAGCAGTAACAGGGATGTTTTCGTTTTAGTGAACAAGAAAGCTTACCACCCTGTGCGCATAGAAACCAATCTTATTATGGGCATAAAAACTCAAGCTAATAGACTCACTCATCCAACTATAAGAGAATTGATTTTACAACAACTAAAAAACATTTTTCTAGAAAATTCTTACCCTTTAAAACTAGTACTAAAAATGTTGTTTCAAGCTGAACATAATATCATAAACAACTTTAGAGAAATTGATCTTCCAAATTCAATGCTTTCTTAATCTATCACTAATACGCCCTTGGACTTGTCCAGGCAATTATCATTCATAGAGGACCCTCCTCTCAATAGGTTGTTCTTTTGTTCTCTTCTACATATTGAGAACCTCACAAACAGACTTATTAGTAGCTTTAAAAATACTGAGATTAAGTTAGCAAAAAAACAACAAAAAAACTCTAGCTCTCTTGTTCACTAAAACGAAAACACCCCTGTCACTGCTAGAGAATTACAATATCACATAAAAGCGACTGTCAGAGAGGGGTTCCGTCCTGTGCACCGAGTGAACATTTCATTAAAGAAAACCACTCCCTTAACTGGGGTGGCACTGAGATTTTGGATAAAGCATCCTCTTATTATAAACGCATTCCAGAAACCATTATAGTAGAACCATTCAGAAACATTTATAGTAGAATGAGCGGGGTATCGATCATGTACAAACCATAATGTATACCTTTCTTGTAAACTTATTGTCCAAAGAATCCGATATTTCGTTTTCCAGAAACTGTAAATAGGTATCACCAGTTAGGTTTCGGGAAAAAAAAGGGGCCCAATAATTTTTCGTTGGTAATACCGCACCACACGTTTGTTTTTTGGTAATACTGGTTTCTATTGTCTATAACAAAATTTGGATTTGCGTCCGACCACCACCGACAATTTTGGGAAGAGACAGTGTCATTTGTTGTGAGCGTGAATTCATCCCCAAAGAGAATGTGTCTATGAAAATCACGCTGATCTTCTATTTGTCCTTGAATCCATATGCAGAAATCATAGCGAATGTCACAGTCTCGTTCTTGAAACGTCCAAATAAACATTGGCCTATAAGCATGAAACTTGTTTTTCTTGAGAATACTCTTAACAGAGCTTTTTTTTTAATCCCGTATAAGCAGAAATTTCCTGGGTGAATCTTCTAGGATTTTCAACAACTAACTGAAGTACCGCTAATTGATTTTCTTCAGTACAGACAGTTTTGGCACGTTCATTTTTATATTTACAGTCTAAAGATCCTGTTTGAAGTTTATTAAAATTCTACTTACAGTTGAGTAGTGAACTTGTTTGTCTGAATGTCGTTCATTGAAGATATCTGCTGCGTCACGCACTGTTTTATAATTATCCCCACATATTAAAACTAATTCTGCCTTCTCGACTAGTGTTAATTATCTTGGAGGAGGCATTTTAAATCAAATAAAGTTAATATGTAATAATATAATTGTTCTTCTAGAATGAAATATTAACGCCCCCGAACTGTCATAATTTTTACTTCTAAACCTCATTTGTTTTTTCCATGGGTATCCGCGATTATCTTAGTATAGGATTTCAGGTTTGTCAATCAATGTGTACAGTTATTTAATAACAATTTTATAATTATGCACTTCAAATGAAAGTTTTTAATGAGCATATTTTCTTCACAAATGTATCATCTTGTTAAAAAGAATATTGGCGAAATTTTCAAGTTGTGTTTAATATGCAACGATAACAAACCTGAAGTTTGTGATTCCCTAAAAAATTAAAAATCCAACTTAATTTCACAAGTATACTTAAATTTGAACGGAGTTATACGAATCTGATCTGATTTTGATTAAACTATGAAAGTGTTTATGACAATTATCAAAAAAATCAATTTTTCAAAAAAATTTTTGATTTTTTCCAAAAAAAAAACATTTTTTTTTCTCAGGAGGCTGTGTTTTAGTATCCAGGCATAACTTTGGATGCTAAACAACTTTTCTTAGTAACAATTTCCTGAATATTTCAAAATAAGGGTACTTTACTCTTGCATGATTTTAATATTTTTTGACCTACCCTGTAAGCTATTTGACTTGAAAACATTCAAGTACACTTTATATGATTATCGAGGATGCACCAACTTTTGACAATATTTTTATTTTGATTGTGTAGTTAATAACAAAAATTCCCATATGTTGCACACTTAAATGACAACACTGTATATTAAAACAAAGATTTTATTTAAAGAAAACCTATACTGTTAGATGGATCTATCTATTTATGTTTTAAATTCCACACTCAGAAGGCTTTATGGAATTAATGAATGAAATGTTTTGCGAATGATTCACATTTCACTCAAGAAAAAGGTTCAAAATAAATAAATAAATAAATAAATAGAGAAAAGAAAAATGAGAGTTTTCGTAGAGAAATTTTTTAGTTTGCATCATTCAGGGGGCTTTATTGGTGGATATATGACATTTGAGCTATAGTTTTCCCAATATCCTCGGAAAATAGAAATGACGTATTTCCGCAGGAACATTTTTGCGTTTTTATGTTCATAAAAATGTGTAGAATGCAAAGCAAAACAAAGTTTCCATGTAACAGGTTTTAGTTATTTTAGAAAATGGAAATGAGATTTCTTTTGAAAACGGAAACGGCGTATTTTCGCAGAAATATTTTTACATTTTTATGCATAGCAACAGAAAGTTTTCATGTAACTGGTTTCATGTATTCTAAAGTGTGAAAAATGAATTTTTTTTAGGTTGTTAAGGAGGGCTTCTAGAAGGCAATGAAAACAGATTTTTATATGTAATTTATTTCGGGTATTCTAAAGTGTACAGGGTGGCCCACATAAGATGACCCACTACCTTATCTCATAATCTGTACGAGATAGGGAAAAAAGTTTTATACAAAAGTTTCTTGGGTTTATCTAAATTTTTTAAATATTGTATTTTTATATATACAGGGTGTGTCATTTTGCGTTGACAGATGTCAACTTTGTTATTTTAAATGGAACACCCTGTATATTATTATGGATTTGAATAGCTCTCTTAGAGACGATTTCAACGATGTATTATAAGATGGGTCTACGAGGCACCGTTTCGGAGATATTTACGATCATCTTCAATTTTTGATATACTTTCAACTTGTTGTATCTCTGGTATTTATCAACTTTTTTGTTTCATTTTTGTGCAGGAAAAAACATAATTTTATGCTTTATTGGACGTGTAGGTAAAAATATTGAAATTGAAAAAAAATGTTACAGTGTTGTCACGTTTTGCGTACCATCAGTTTTCTCAAGATTTTTAAATGCAACCCCCTATATTTTATAACGGATTTAAATAGAGCATCGAAAGACGATTTCAACGATATATTATAACATAGGTTTACAAGTCACGGTTCCCGAGTTTTGAGGATTTTCTTCAGGAATCAATTTTAATATTAAACAATTTTTACTAAACATAACATAAACTATTAAACATGACATAACAAGAACAAAGACAAAAAAATAAACATTACTTAAATTAAATTTTCTATATAACCACCTTCCTGTGCTATACATGTTGTATAAATAATGTCTAATTTTTTTATTGCCCTACGAACTGCTCCACTCTCATTGATCAAATGAATCTCTTCCATTATTCTCCCCCTTAAATCGTCTACGTTATTAACTTTATTCTTATACACTTTGTCTTTAATATTTCCCCATAAAAAAAAATCTAGTGGAGTTAAATCGGAACTCCGAGCTGGCCAGGGTATTGACCCAAATCTGCCAATCCACATTGGAAATCTTTCATTTAACCATTCAATTACAGGTCTTACGGTATGGTACGGCGCACTGTCTTGTTGAAATACAAGACCATCTTTAATTTCATCCGGTAATTCATTAATAAGAGGTTGTATTTCATTTTGCAACAAACTGTGGTATCTCCGTCCGTTAAGAGTCCTATCATAAAAAACCGGCCCAATCACTCGGTCCTTTATTATTCCGCACCAAACATATACACTTTGATGTCCCCGCTTTCTGATGGCTTTGATTTTATGTTGATTTTGCCTTGACCAGTAGTGGCAGTTCTTTCGGTTAAATATTCCCGCGGTGTTGAAAATTGCTTCGTCAGTGAAAAGAATTTTGTCAAAAACCGGTTGATCAAAGTGGCGGTCCATCATATCCATGCAAAAAGTAGCTCTGTTGTCAAAATCAGCTATGGATAGCTCTTGTACCGGAGTGAATTTGAAAGGATGGTAATCGTTGATATTAAGTGTTCTCTGAATACTTGCTCGGCTAATATGCGGTATGTCCCGTGCGGCATCCCTTTGGGAATTTTCATTGCTTTCCTCAAAATATAAAAGAACATCAAGTTGATTTTCTTCTGTAAGAACTGTCCTAGGCCGGTTTCTTTTATTGTTTATCACAACGCCATTTTCCAGATCTCGTGTAATTCTTACGAAGATTTTCTTACTTGGAATTCTGCTATTTGGATACAGTCTTCTATACTCCCTTAACGCTAGTGCGGGACTCTTATTGTTTCTAATGAAGCACTCATATAAATTTAAACGTTGTTGAATAGTGTAGTTCGACATAATTATTTCTTAAATTTACTAATTTAATCAAGAAATGCAACCAAGCTGTCAAATTTCATGCAAATAATATTTCGTTTGTTTCCATGGTTTTGAAGCACAGCCTACTTAAAATTGTTGATAGGGTTGTGGAAAGGTTGGTAAATAATTGTGAGAGAAAAAACACGAAGCCAATACTTAGCTTGATGACGTTTATTACTCGACTGACTTTCAGACGCTGTATATAAAAACGAAACAACAAAAATGATTAGCAAGCAAAGGCCTTTTTGCGGCGTCTGTTTCGGTAATCGCTAATCATAACATTGATAAGGCTTATTTAGTATATGGGAAGGAAACATAAAGAACTATTTTTAAATAGATTCACACTATTTTAACAAAAATACACATTATGTATTTAACTGATTTTTAGAGAGTTTTACGTTTGATCTGGAAAACGGCGTGGTAATAATTATTCAAAGCAATTAGAAAATCTAATATAGATATTCTTTAGCATATAATATTAATTTTGTTGTCTTCGTTCATGTCATGTCACGTTTAATAGTTTATATTATGTTTTAGTAAAAATTGCTTAATATTAAAATTGATTCCTGAAGAAAATCCCCAAAACTCGGGAACCGTGACTTGTAAACCTATGTTATAATATATCGTTGAAATCGTCTTTCGATGCTCTATTTAAATCCGTTATAAAATATAGGGGGTTGCATTTAAAAATCTTGAGAAAACTGATGGTACGCAAAACGTGACAACACTGTAACATTTTTTTTCAATTTCAATATTTTTACCTACACGTCCAATAAAGCATAAAATTATGTTTTTTCCTGCACAAAAATGAAACAAAAAAGTTGATAAATACCAGAGATACAACAAGTTGAAAGTATGTCAAAAATTGAAGATGATCGTAAATATCTCCGAAACGGTGCCTCGTAGACCCATCTTATAATACATCGTTGAAATCGTCTCTAAGAGAGCTATTCAAATCCATAATAATATACAGGGTGTTCCATTTAAAATAACAAAGTTGACATCTGTCAACGCTAAATGACACACCCTATATATATAAAAATATAATATTTAAAAAATCTAGATAAACCTAAGAAACTTTTGTATAAAACTTTTTTCCCTATCTCGTACAGATTCTGAGATAAGGTAGTGGGTCATCTTATGTGGGCCACCCTGTACAAAATTTCCACGGAAAATGGAAACGACAGATTTCCGCAGGAACATTTTGCCATTTTAGTGTTTGAAATGAGATGCAAAGCAAAGTTTCATGTAACTGATTTCAGGTATTCTAAAATGTGGAAAATGCAAATGATGTATCTCCGCGCAATGAATTTTTTTTTCAAATAACCCATTTCAGGTGAACGAAAGTTGCCCCATTATATTATTATAAATATTATTCCCTTGTACGAAAGAAGGAATAAAACCAGATAGCACCACAAAAAAATATGCTTACACAAAAAATATAATAATTTTTACAATCACTTTTGAACGAAAAAAAAAACTTACGTTGCGTTTGACACAATAAAATATACTCCGCGTCACACGACTCTATATTTAAAACAGTCTACGCTATATCTGCCGAATCTAGAGCCGCTTATTACTGGAGTCAAAGAGTGTAAAATAGCTAGTTCTTCAGTGGATTACGTTCGTGATATGCTCGCGCAATTTTAAATAGGGGCTCGTATCATTTGGTGTACGAAGAGTGATCAAAAAATGCTGTTTTCTTTTAGAATCAATTAATAGATCTTGTTCGTTAAGCGTTTTGCTTATTTCAAGCATTGCGCTTAAAAATGCGATACTTCTAACGTATAAGGTGGCAAGGGAAACAAAAATTGTTCGTTACTAAGTGAAAACAGGGCCTCCGCCAGAATTATTATCGGCGCCCGCATGCTTTGTTAGAGTTTAAAATTTTTTTATGTCAAAAAAGATGCGTCAACGTTTAAAACGAGATTTTTAGTAAGAAAATTGGATCATTCCTAGAAAAAAAATTTTTAATAAATATCTGTTCTCAAATGCCCTATTTATGTAGAATAGAATTTGTGTTTTTTTTCTCGGAAACGATTCGATCACAAAATACAAACAGACATTTTTGTGTATTTTTACTTGCCCTAAACCAGGGGTGCTCAAACTTGAACTGCTGGTGATCTACCTCAATATTTTTAGACTACTTACGATCGATTCTGAGAAGCTGCAAGTATGTGTGACGCAAGGTTGTCGTACATACACGATACATACACCCTACCTACCTACCTACTTACCTAGGTAGGGTGTACCCTAGTATATATAGATATTAGCTTTAGTTTCGGTTAGGTTTAGTTTGGTTCTTCTCTACAATATCAATGAAAAAACTCATATTATTGAAAATTGCGAGTTTATTGGTTGTTACAAAACAAAAGAGTTACATATGGTGTTAAACTTAACTAAGGAGTGACTTTAGATGTTGAAGCGTGGCACTGCATGTCCTCAGCATACTTTTCATAAGATCGTACGTAACCACTGAGTGCAAATCGCAAGCATGATGACATATGATCGTCAGTTAGTCGATTGCGAAATTTTGACATAATTATCATTTCAGAAAATGCAGACTCGCACAAGTAAGTTGTCCCAAACATTGCTGTCAGTTGAAGGGCGATTTGCCTTAGATTCGGGTATTTATCTTCAGATATAAAACACCAGAAATTTGTATCAGATGCTGTAGCTTTGAGATGTATATCTGATATAATCTGCACCAACTCATTTTCAACAGAACATGAGTTCATATTAAACTGACTTGCTATTTCAGTAGCTAATTCCTCAATGTTTTTACATGAAAAAGGATAACTCATAAATGATGCTACATTTGCCAATTTACTACAATCATAAAAACGCATTTAGAATTGTCTCAAAATATTTGATAATTCAGCCTTATACGTATTATAATTCAACTGAGGAATCCTTGCTTTCAAAGACGGAAAATGGTTCAGATCCTTTCTTTTCAGTTGATCTATCATATGTTGCAATTTACTTTTGAATGCGTATTCTGCGCTAATCATCTCAATAACAGTTTTTCCTTTACCTTGAAGCTCCAAGTTAAAGTGCATTGTGATGTCAGTCAAAAATGCCAAATCAGTCAGCCATTTTTCGTTTTTCAACATCTGAGTGTCATCACCTCTTTCGTCTAGAAAAGCTGTTATTTCGGGCAATAATTCTTGAAACCTTTCTAGGAATTTTCCGCGACTCAACCACCTGACGTCCATGTGAAGAACTAAATCAGTGTGTTCAACTGACTCCCTATCATCCAACTGCAATTTAAAGAGCCGCCGTTGCAAGGTACACAACTTTTGAACACAAAACTTGTTGATGATAGATGGATTGAAAAAAATTTTTGTTGCAATCTTCATTCCTCGTGTTGCCACAAAACGTTTTGAACACAAAACTTGTTGATGTATAATGCAATGGATTGAAAAAAAAAGGAAATATTCATTAGCTCGACACACTGCCACAAAATCGTTTTTGTTTCCAGTCATTGCTGGTGCTCCATCGGTTGTAATGCACACTAATTTATATATTGGTAGCTTGTAGTTTTTTACAAAATTGAAGAAAACGTCATATATATCTTCGCCACGGGTCTTCCCCTTCAGAGGAATGATTGTCAAAAATTCTTCCTTAGCCAACATGTCATTGAATATCATCCGAATAAAAATACACAGCTGAGCAGTGTCTGTCATATCGGTGGATTCGTCGAACTGTAAAGAAAAGTATGTACGTTCCATGATATCATTTTTTAGTTTATCTACCATGTCCTGACTCATGACTTCAATACGCCTTGTGACAATCGGACGAGATAACTGAAGTTCTCTAATAGCAGACATGAATTCTGTTTTATTTTTAAAATCTCCAAATAAAGTCTCACCCGCTTCAACAAATGCTTCCTTCACAACCGATCCATTTTTGAATGGTTTCTTGTGTTTCGCCAATATATGAGATATTTTAAATGACGCGATCGTAGCAGCTTTTGATTGTTTGGATGGTTTTGTGAACATGGTTTGTTCTTTTTTCAAACAAGATATCAAATCACGTACTTTTCGTTTTTTTTATTCACTCTGTGGCGGAAAATCCTTTTCATAGTTTTTATGAACCGTTATATGATGCCTCTCTAAGTTACCACGCTTAGGTATTGCAACTGACGCACGAGAAATAAGACAAATGCACTTATTCTTCACCATACAAAACAAAAATTCTTCCTCCCAATCGTTATTAAAATGATACGTTTTAGATTTCTTCGCTGCACTCATTTTGTACTATTTAATAATAAACTTTGTATCGACGTAGTATTGCCTTCAAGTTGCAATTCAGAATGACTTCAATTCCTGCAGGCCCAACATTTATATCGGCGTGAACGAAAGTCTCGAATGTTCCCGTCAAACGCACCACCCGAAATTTCTAGAAAAGCGGCAAGAATAAAAAACGCGGCTTTTCTTTGACAAGTACCGCGCGTTCCTTTGATAAAGCCGCCTTTTGCCGCTAGCAGAGTGTTATTTTATTATGTAATAAATTTTTTTAGTTTAGTTAAGTACCTACTTATTAAAAACATTTTTCTTCTCGAGATCTACTCAAAAAGCACTCGCGATCGACCGTTTGAGCACCCCTGCCCTAAACGATAGCCAGAAGTTTTTTAAAAATAATTAGAGTATCATTTTTTTAAGAAAGTCAAGGATGGTTACCAGTGGTTAAAGTAAAAACTGCTGAATCTTTAAAAATGTAGCCTGAAGATACTTACGAAGTTGTTCCAAATCTTATTCAAACAGCTCTTATTGTTTGGCTTTAACTAAATAAAATCATATTTATTTATTTCTATACGTTGTTACATAAATTGATAGCCAAACATTATAAATAATAACTAATTCAAACTAAACTTTTGATTATTGATATGAATTCAATGAAATAAAAAAACACAATACAATACCAAAAAAAAAACAAAACAAATATATACCCAAGTAACACTTTTAGTCATGAAGACGTCATTGTTGTCACAAGTATTTTCATTGAGGTAACCGGAACTTGGTGTCGCCACGTAAGCTGAGACTACGTAGTCACTACCAAAATGGGGAACAATTTTAAAGTAACTATTTCGTGAATAACATGTAACTGTGACTTTAATTATTATGTAGATATAGTCGAATGCGATCTTATCGTGCGGGTCCAAAGGTCACAAACATTATGAATCAAATCAGAAAACACAGTGAATACCAAAATGTTGTGTGATTCTTATATCGAGCTATTAAATCTCGATGGGCTATTTACAAATATACAGAGAGAAAGAAAATAGTTTTTTTTATTATATTACGCAATATTATTAAGATAGCCACTTAATATTATTTTATATATTAAATGCCGAGGGACTAAATAAGAAAATTCGCTAAATATGTATTTGGTTAAAAATTTTTGATTGGCAAAAACAAAAATACATCACAACAATCTGGATATGTTCTGTTTATACAGCCACTTAATGAAAGTGAGATTTTTTCAATCAATCACCAAAAATTATGAGCCCCGTTTGACCTAAAAATCTAACCACTTATACAGTGTCATTTATTTAAATGCGGGCCATCCCTGTGCAAAGAAAACTTGTTTTTTTTGTAATGTGATAACAAAAAAAATTTATTTTGCAAAAGTATTATACACTTTTGTTAAAAACACAAGATAATTAGTTATTACTTCCCTCGTGAGATTTTTTCAGATCTTTACGTTTAAGGGTCCCTAGATGCCGGAAAACATGTTTTCTCAATTCCGTCTGTCTGTAGGTATGTCTGTCCGTCAGTCTGTCTGTTCGCGGCATAGCTAAAAAACTACTTATCCGATTTCTTCAAATTTCAGCTTAAAATTAAGGGCCATGCATGCGAAAAATGCAGGCTATATATATATATATATATATATATATATATATATATATATATATATATATATACATCCGTTCACTATATAGAATAGTTTTATATGATATATATATATATATATATATATATGGCATTTTAGCTTTCTTTCTCGCGTCCGAATAGAGACTCTCTTCGGACGCGAGAAAGAAAGCTAGTATTTTTCTATCCGTGAAGGAGTAAAAATCAATATATATATATATATATATATATATATATATATATATATATATATATATATATATATATATATGTTTCGTGAATAACATGTAACTGTGACTTTGATTATTACGTAGATATAGTCGAATGCGATCTTATCGTGCGGGTCCAAAGGTCACAATCATTATGAATTAAATCAGAAAACACAGTGAATACCAAAATGTTGTGTGATTCTTTTATCGAGCTATTAAATCTCGATGAGCTATTTACAAATATACAGAGAGAAAGAAAATAGTTTTTTTTATTATATTACGCAATATTATTAAGATAGACACTTAATATTATTTTATATATTAAATGCCGAGGGACTAAATAAGAAAATTCGCTAAATATGTATTTGGTTAAAAATTTTTGGTTGGCAAAAACAAAAATACATCACAACAATCTGGATATGTTCTGTTCATACAGCCACTTAATGAAAGTGAGATTTTTTCAATCAATCACCAAAAATTATAAGCCCCGTTTGACCTAAAAATCTAACCACTAATACAGTGTCATTTATTTAAATGCGGGCCACCCCTGTGCAAAGAAAACTTGTTTTTTTGTATTGTGATAACAAAAAAAATTTATTTTGCAAAAGTATTATACACTTTTGTTAAAAACACAAGATAATTAGTTATTACTTCCCTCGTGAGATTTGTTCAGATCTTTACGTTTAAGGGTCCCTAGATGCCGGAAAACATGTTTTCTCAATTCCGTCTGTCTGTAGGTATGTCTGTCCGTCAGTCTGTCTGTTATTATTTTATATATATATATATATATATATATATATATATATATATATATATAATGTGTTTTCATTCCGGGTGTACATCCGTTCACTACTGTCGTTCTGAAAAGAACAGTTTTGCTGACGTTTCGCCAAAATCACATTTGGCATTTTCGAAGCTTTCTTTCTCGCGTCCGAATAGAGACTCTATCAACTCTCTATCTAAATAGAGACTGTTCAACATATATATATATATATATATATATATATATATATATATATATATATAACTCGTTGGTACGTTAGCCGTAAATCCAGACGTAGCCATGGAATTTTATTTAAATTCGGAACGGAGATAAGAGGTCAACTGAGCTCTCGAAGCAAAATATTTTGACATTTCTGTTATTTCCGGTTTGAGCGAAAGTGACGTCACCTTTGTTATCTTAAATGGGACACCCTGTATTTATTAATTAATTTTGTTTCGTTGTTTAATTCTGAACATTTTTTTATAACATACTTGTACCTTTATCTTTAACCGTTTTTGAGATAATTGAGATTAAATAAAAAATTGGAAGAAAAGATGGCACTAATTAAATGGCAATTTTTTAGAAACTACTAAACAGAAAGAGACAAAAATTTGGTGGGTTGAAATATTAATATGACCCAACAAGATAAATGTCATATTATACATTTATTTTATACAGGGTGGCTCAAAAATCGTATCATGTTAACACATTTTCTTTTTGCATTAACTATGATTTTTCAAATAGAACACCCTGTATATTTTCTAAGTAATGTTTTCTCTGTAGAATGCTTATTTCAAAAAGTTATAATGTTACTATACCCATCTTCAACGGTTTTTTAGATATGCAGGTTTTTATACTGGAACGTACTAAATATCCTAAAATTTGTAAAATTTAGTAGTTGGCTATGCATGATATGACAGGTTCTGGAAAAAGAAAAGTACAGTTGACTGTCAGAACAGTAACAAGCTTTGACCTTTTCTTCTCCTAATTTCAAAAATGGCAAATAATTATTCACATTCTGATATTCTTAATCTGTTTATTATTCATGGAGAATGTAATCGAATAGTGGCAAGAACATAACGAACGATATCCCCAACTACCACCAATAAACGAAAGAAAATTTAGAAAATTTGAGGCTAATTTTAAAAACCATGGCGATATTAAAACCGAACGGATTCAGGTTAGTCCGATTACTGGAGATGAAGACAATACCATTAACGTTTTAGGATATTTTGAAGCTTACCCTCACGCTTCGATTTACAGTGCAGAAAGTGATTTGGGAATTTCCTATTCGTCTATTGAAAGAATTTTAAACAAAAACGGAATGCACAATTATAAGTTTGAAACAGCGCAATTTTTAAGAGAGGGAGATGCTATTCACCGCGTTGAGTTTTGCGAGATGTTTTTAATAAAAATGCAGGAAGATCCCAGTTTTGTACAAAAAGTTATTTGGTCGGACGAGTCAAAATTTACACGAGAAGGAATTTTTAACAGAAGGAATTCTCATTTTTGGGCAAAAGAAAACCCACATTTTATAAAGGAAAGAGGATTTCAAGACAAATTTGGCTTCAATGTTTTTTGCATACTAATGGACAATAAGTTTCAGTATTGCATCTACGATGAAAATCTTAATTCAGAAAAGTATTCAGATATTCTTAACAATACTTTAGGGCCATTTTTAAATACTTTAACCCCTGACGTAAGGTCATCCTGCTGGTATCAATTAGATGGTGCACCGGCACATTGCACTCAACAAATTTCAACTTTGTTGTATAACTTATTCGATGACAGGTGGTTTAGACGAATGGGTTATGGCCACCTCGGTCACCTGATCTTACACCATTAGATTTTTATCTGTGGGGCACCATCAAGGAAAGGATTTATCAAACGCCAGTTACTTCCAAGGATGATTTAATAAATAGGGTACGCGTAGCTTTTCGAAACCTAGACGGTGAAGAAGTTAGAAGAGCTACCACTCAGCATGTTGAAACATCTATTTTGAAATGTTTAGCGGCAAATGGAGGACATTTTAGATAAGTAACATTATTTTCATCATTATTCATATTGATGTTTAAGAAAGTGTTTGAAATAATATTTATTTTTGTTATTCTTTTAATGGACGTATTAGTTTTAAGGCTTTTGTCCGTTATACTTATTGCCGCCAAACCCGTTTTTATGTTAATATTGTATCTAACTCTAACCTTTTCATTCTCTTTTTAAACTAACCTAAATTTGTTTGTTTAAAACCGTCAGCATTTTAAATTAACTTCAACTTTTCTGAATTTTCTTTCGTTTAGTGATGGTAGATAGGGATATTGTTAGTTAAATGTTGTACATGTTCTTGCTTCTATTCGATTGTATTTTTTATGAATAAAAAACAGATTTAGAACATCAGAACGTGAGTAATTATAGGTCCTTTTTAATTAACGCAAATCTTCTGAATTTTCGATACACTTTATTCACCTTATGATAACATGGTAATAAAGTAATGTCTACTTTCATAAACTGATCATAACGAAAGCAAAACTCGAAACGTTTTGTAAAATTTTGTAGTTGACTAAGTTGCTCTTCTGATAGTCAACGATAGTTTGTTTTGCTAAAACCTGTCATATCATAGCCAGAAAAGGTCAAAGCTTGTTACTGTTCTGACAGTCAACTGTACTTTTCTTTTTCCAGAACCTGTCATATCATGCATAGCCAACTACTAAATTTCACAAATTTTAGGATATTTAATACGTTCCAGTATAAAAACCTGAATATCTAAAAAACCGTTGAAGATGGGCATAGGAACATTATAACTTTTTGAAATAAGCATTCTACAGAGAAAACATTACTTAGAAAATATACGGGGTGTTCCATTTAAAAAATCATAGTTATTGCAAAAAGAAACTGTGTTAACATGATACGATTTTTGAGCCACCCTGTTTAAAATAAATGTATAATATGACATTTATCTTGCTGGGTCATATTAATATTTCAACCCACCAAATTTTTGTCTCCTTATGTTTAGTAGTTTCTAAAAAACTGCCATTTAATTAGTGCCATCTTTTCTTCCAATTTTTTATTTAATCTCAATTATCTCAAAAACGGTTAAAGATAAAGATACAAGTATGTTATAAAAAAATGTTCAGAATTAAACAACGAAACAAAATTAATTAATAAATACAGGGTGTCCGGTTTAAGATAACAAAGGTGACGTCACTTCCGCTCAAACCGGAAATAACAGAAATGTCAAAATATTTTGCTTTGAGAGTTCAGTTGACCTCTTATCTCCGTTCCGAATTTGAATAAAATTTCACGGCTACATCTGGATTTACCGCTAACGTACCAACGAGTTTGGGGCACCCTGTATATATTATATATATATATATATATTTATATATATATATATATATATATATATATATATATATATATATATATATATATATATATATATATATATATATATATATATATATATATATATATATATATGTTTCGTGAATAACATGTAACTGTGACTTTGATTATTACGTAGATATAGTCGACTGCGATCTTATCGCTACCAAAATGTTGTGTGATTCTTTTATCGAGCTATTAAATCTCGATGGGCTATTTACAAATTTACAGGGAGAAAGAAAATGGTTTTTTTATTATATTACGCAATATTATTAAGATAGCCACTTAATGTTAATTTATATATTAAATGCCAAGAGACTACATAAGAAAATTCGCTAAATATATATTTGGTTAAAAATTTTTGGTTGGCGAAAACAAAAATACACAAAATGGCAAGCGCCTTAATAAACTATGAAGGCGATTCGAATCAGTGGAATAATCAGATATGTTCTGTTTATACGCCACTTTATATATATATATATATATATATATATATATATATATATATATATATATACAGAAAAAATGTTTAAATTGAAATTCACTGGCTAATACCCAGGAGCCAGTGGCAAAAGCTCTGAGAATCGGTATAAGGAATGTACAGAAACTTATGCATGAAAAAAAAAAGCATAATTTACTTCCGAAGAAGATTAAGAAATGTACACGAAAAAATCCAAAGGCAAAAGACTTAAGTTACAATGCAAAAATTGATATTTATAATGCAATTTATGATTTATACACGTCAAAGATCTAATATAATCCTTCAGAAACTTTTTAATATTATAGACTAAAAAATATCATCATCACTTAAAAAATCCTCATCTTCTGAGTCGTCCTCAAATGGCGCAATGACCATTGGTGCTATTTCGACATCTAGAACTCGTTCTCGATTCCACCAATCCCATATTAATTTCTCCGTATGTTCCACAGATTTCTTCCAGTACTCCGGCGTAATATAGTTTAATGAATCTTGCCCAACAATTTGCACTTCATCTGATGTAAGACCATCGTTCACGTGTTTTTCGTAATATGATTTTGCCCCAGCCCATATTAATTCTATTGCGTTAAACTGGCAATGGTATGGCGGCAGTCGTAAAACCTCATGTCCATTTTCCCGTAATATTTCATCTAAGGCATATATTGTTGGTTTTTTAATAGATTTTGCCATTAAAAGAAGTTCTATCTTCAGCATATTGGGCAAAGGATTTTGTTTTTGTTTTATTAGCCAATCATAAATATCACTTTTTTTCCAGGATGAATATTTTGTTGTTTAAGATTCTTGAATGATAAGATGATGCATTGTTCAGAATGATTAATCAGTTGTTCTTTTAACCACTTTTCAAACAGTTCACAGTTCATATTATCATGGTAGTCCATACTTTTGGATGTTGAAGAAAACAGAAAACTTGCACCTGGGAGAAATCCTATTGAAGAACCTGCATGCAAAATGATGAGCCGTTTTCCCGTCCTACATCCCTTTTTTCTCTTTTGACACTTTTTACAGACTTCTCGTCTAAAAATACTACTTTTCTAAATTTTGAATTAACATTTTCCGTGTATTTCTTTCAAAACTGGATAAGCCGACTTGCTATATGTAGAAACTCGCATAAAAATCTTCGATTACAATCCTTTTTATATCGAAAACCTAACATTTTTATTAATTTTGACAACGATTTTAGTCCAATTTCCAATATGCCTCGATTTTTTAAAGCTTCTTTTAAAACTTGGACAGTTATATTAGTTTTTGATGTGTATAAATCGTAAATTACATTACGAACATGCGTTTTTAGATTGTCACTTAAGTCTTCTCTCTTTGGCTTTTTTCGTATACATTTCTTAATCTTCTTCGGTAGTAAATTATGCTTTTTTCATGCACAATTTTCTGCACACTCCTTATACCGATTCCCAGAGCTTTTGCTACTGTCTCCTGGATATTGGCCGGTGAATTTTCATTTTCATAATATTTTATTAGATTTAATACCATTTTTTTCGCTTGTGGATGCAAAAAACCCGAAAATTGTTTTCTATTACTAATTTTGTCACCGACTCGTCAATCAGACTTTGAAGTGACATCGCTCAAAGATTTTTGCACCTGCTGGTATTTATATGTTAATCCTCTTTTTTTTATGAAAAATCATACGTCTATCTAATTCATCTTCCGGATTTTATGCGGAGGATATGATACGTAATAAAAGAAAAACAAATTTAAAAAGTTTGTCGTTGATAAATCGTATGACCCGCGCGATAACACTGCTTTTGACTATACTTGGGAATTTTTGTAGACTGTCATTATTGTAAAAAAAATTAAATTATATATAGTTGGTAGTTAAATAGAAACACCAAAACAAAAAATATTTCATTAATAATCGAGAACTGACAAAACCGCAAAGTTTTTTACATTTTGCTTTTTGTTCTGACCAAATTAGCCTACTACCTATTAATTGAACACGAAAGAAAATTTGAGAAAATCTCGAATTTTGAGCTTGTTTTCAAAATAACTGCATATAATAAATAATTAATATATAAAAAATAATATGCAGGGTGTCCCATTATAAAAATTAAAGTAGGGTCCGATAACTTTTTGACTTGACCCGTATACTTATTCTTAAAGCGGCACTAAGTTTTATGGCGAAAGTCATATAAGGAACAGTCTTCTCCTCTTTGATAAGTTATTGACATTTTGCTTTTTGCCTGACATTGCAACGTTTTCAAAAACGCCATTTATCTCAAAAACCAAAGGAGATATGGAAATTCTACTGGCGCTTTCTTTAATTGTACAAAAAAGTAGCATAAAAATAAGGGAGATATCTCGCAAAAGTTCCGAAAATAGGATACCTCGTTCAAAAAAAATTGACATGTTTCACCGGTTTTTGAGTATACCATTTTAGACTATACTGTATAATGGAAAAAATTATCTTGTATATAAAGAAAATTAATTTGACGTTCTAATCCACACTACTATTTTAAAGAAATTGATTGATTGATTGATTCATCAAGGCGCAGCTGAGACTACTGAAGCCAGAGCCACGAAATTTGAACAGTAGCTCCCTTTTGTGACTTGCGCAAGCAATAAGAAAGAATTTCTAGGAAATTCATCCGCTAAGGGTGTAAAATAGGGTACGAAAATGTGTATGGGAAAAAATAATTATTTGTCTATTGACATGAAATTTACCACTAATACTCTTCAATAAAAGTAATTAAACACGTGTATCAGCATTTATGGAAATCCTATGGGGGTAAAATACGTATGATTTCGAAAACATTACTCTCTCGTGTGAAGCCGAAACAGCGATTGCTAGTTCTTCGTATAATATTTATCAAAAATATTAATTGCGATTCTAAACTTACCTCGTTATATTACTTCTTTTCTTAACGCAATCACGTTTTCCCTTATAGTTAAAACACTAGTTATCTTTAAGGAAACACAGGGAACATAAATTTAAAGAATATACATACTGTTTCTACAACGAACCTTCATTCACTATTTATTTTCGAGGTGTCATCTGTTTACACCACAATTTCTCGCAAAATATTAATAAACCTAGGATTAAAATTATACAATTACATCAATTGAATCCGAGGGAAACGCCTGCAGCAAGTGCTTGCCAAAAAACTGATATGTTTTTATTTTTGTATGCCTCTTAACTTAATTTGTTTATGTTCAAGCGTGAGTAACTCCTGTCGCAAATGAATAGAAACAGTTTTGAAAAATGTTATGATACATTTAAATCGCAATAAATTCTGTTGACTATTCCACTCTATTGTTTAGCAACGGCCTGTTTTCTACTGCCAAAACTCATACCTGGATAAAACTCTCCCTACCTGGACAAAATCAACAAGATGGTTTTTCAGCGAATATTCCACTCATGTACAAATTTTCTCGTAAGACTGGTGGTGTTTTCGAAAAATTATAGCGGAAATACCACGTCGTCTAGGAAACATGGTGTTTTCACTTACCTGGTTAGGTGTGGTTACATACCTAACCAAAAAATGAAATCTTGACAATATGAAACCCGCTTTTGAGAGACGCTAGAGTCTCTAGAAACTGATTTTTTTTAAGTATCTTTCAAACATTTTTGAAAAGTTGTCAATATGAATAATCGCTTTGGGCTAGTTCAAGAAGAAGAAATTGATGAAAATATAATGGGAAGCGAACCAAGACACCGTTAAATCCAAGAAGAGCATCTGGAGACAGTTTATGTCATTCTGCGATGAAAAAAACTATACGTTTGACCAAGATACTCCAGTATCCCAACTAGCAATGATTTTGAAAAGCTGGGCCTACAATATGCGAAAAATGAACGGGGAGGAATATAAAGAAGGCACGGTAAAAATTATTTGGAATGTGACGGCGAAATTATTGATGGAAAGGTATTTCAATGAATACAAAATTAAAATAAATCCCTTCGAGCAGATCGAATTCAAATCGGCCCGAGACGCAAAAAATGCCAAAAGGAGTTGAAGGCAAACGCAGAGAATCGGCCGTTTTTTTAACATACAATTAATTAAAAAATCTAATCGAAGCTTGTGATGAATCAACTCCAGAGGGTTTACAAAAGAAGTGTTTTTTTCTGTTGTCCTA
This sequence comes from Kuschelorhynchus macadamiae, assembly GCA_030620095.1. Classification (NCBI taxonomy): domain Eukaryota; kingdom Metazoa; phylum Arthropoda; class Insecta; order Coleoptera; family Curculionidae; genus Kuschelorhynchus; species Kuschelorhynchus macadamiae. The sequence continues at coordinate 173,447 of JAUTXW010004874.1, forward strand.
TGAATTAGCCTGGAGAGGAGGAGAAGTTGCAAGAGCCGAAACAACTTTTTTCAAAGAAGAAACTGACAACTTCGGAGGAAAAATAGGTAGAATTCAATACAACCCTGTTTTTTCTAAAACATGTCAAGGTGGTGGCCGAAAACTCGCCGATTCGAAGCGGTTGGTGAGAAACGAGAGAAGTCCCAGCTTTTGCCCAGTAAGAATTTATAAAGAATTACAAGATAAAAGGAAAAGTATCTCCAACACTCGACTATTTTTGACGCCAAACCCCCATTGGAAAATTTCCGCAAAAAGGTTCAAAAACAGCCCAGTAGGAGAAAACGAGATTTCAACTTGGACAAAAAAAAACAAGCACAGAAATCAGGCCTCAATGCCACAAAAAAATTTACCAACCATTCCCTCAGAGCTACTGCCGTGTCCAAGCTGGCCAAAAGCGGAGTGTCGGAGCAAAACTTGATAAAAATTACGGGTCATTCGAATGCGCAATCCCTATCAAGTTATTTGCAAATGGATCCAGATCACCACAAAAAAATTATTGAAAAAATGAGGGAACCTGGAAAAGAACCACCTCAAAAGCACGTGCATATAGCCCCTGTAGCAGCATCACCCAGCACAAGTACAAGTAGTGGTCTGACGGCATCTTTTACGTCATCGCAAAACAACAATGTGGTTAATAATTATCAGAACTGTACCCTTTATTATACAATCAATAATTAAAATTGAATATTTAGATTTATATTAAGTACTTTTCAATATTTAGACAAATAGTTTTATTAGTATATTATTATTCAATTTGTGTTCAATTTGTTACATAATTCAAATTTCTGAACTTGAAATAGGTATGTATTTAATATTCAGTTAATAAAGCTTTGTTTCCCTGTATTTGATTCGTGGAATATTCCATTCTAGGGTTGCCAAGTTTTCGAAATGGAAAAGCGGGAGGTTTGAAAACAAAGCTGTTCACTTACCTGAGGCAAAATTTTTGAGTGCTACAAAAAAATTTTTACGAAACAGCCAAGGAAAACAGCCTATAACAAACTATCAATAAATTTTTATTAATTATTTATTCATTCATTTATTTATATATTTATTTATTTATTCATTTATTTATTTATTTATTTAAAAGTAGGTACAGGGTTATTGATTATAAATGTCCCCCCCCCTTTAACTTTTTTGTTTGGCATTTTAGGAAAAAAAATTAAATATAGAAGTTGCTTGGAATAAGTTAAATTTTTAAAATATTATATTTCTAAATATACAGGGTGTGTCACAAATGTGCAGCAACTGCCAACTTTGTTATTTTCAATACGATACCATATTTTTTATTTCATTTTTTGATTCTACATAAAATTCTAAGCATATTTGATGTAGCATACCCTATACCTAACTTCAACTGTCTCCAAACTATAAACAATTGAAAATTGGCACTTTTTGCACTTTGACTCATTATAGTGGCAAAACGGTTAAAGATAAAGGAAAATAAATTTCACTTTCCCATCTTAAATTTTTAAGAGCTATGTGATGGTCGTAATTGATGGTACCAACGAAGATACCAAATTTGGTACCAATGGTACCCACTGTATATTTATGTTATTAGATAGCTTTTAAAAAGTTAAGATAGGAATGTAAAATTTATTTTCTATCTTTAACCGTTTTGCCACTACTTATAATGAGTCAAAGTGCAAAAAGTGCCAATTTTCAATTGTTTGTAGTTTGGAAACAGTTCAAGTTAGGTATAGGATATGCCATATCAAATATGCTTAGAATTTTACGTAGAATCCAAAAATGAAATAAAAAATATGGTATTGTATTGAAAATAACAAAGTTGGCAGTTACTGCACATTTGTGACACACCCTGTATATTTAGAAATATAATATTTTAAAAATTTAACTTATTCCAAGCAACTTTTATATTTAAATTTTTTTCCTAAAATGCCAAACAAAAAAGTTAAAGGGGGGGACATTTATAATCAATAACCCTGTACATACAAGAATAAAAAAACAATATTATGCAGTCTATAGCATCGGTATTTATTATGTATAAAACCTAATAAGTATGCAAACACAATTTCAAGACATTTTTTTTGTTCACATTTTCCAGCTGCCTTTGCATTTTTCCAGTATTTGCTTACCATCTGCTGTTTTGAGATATTTCGCAAATTCTGTGCACGACTCGGTAAAATTATGTTGCACCATTAGCTCAGCTTCTAAAGTTTTGACACTTAGATTGTTTCTGTCCTTTCTCCATGCATGTGTCATCAAACTGAAAATTCTCTCACTCATAGCATTTGAATGAGGCACGGCAAAGGCAACTGATGCGATTTTTTCAAAATTAGCTGCAACATGATTTTGAAAAAAGCAAACCCACTGCTTATCAATAGAAATATCAGAAACATTTGCTGGTAAGTTCTTATAAAACTCCGAGAGTTCAACATATTCTTCAAAAAGCGCGTCCTCATCAACTTATATGGAAATCTGAACAAATTTTGAAAAAATCTTCTAGTTTTGGTTTGTTCTTTAGGATCATAGCGCTCAGGCACTTGAATTTGTTGTCTTCATTGCAGTTGTACCTAAAACCCAAAAAAATAATTATGTCTTAGATACCTCGATAATACATTAAAAATATTCCACAGTGACTACAATATTTATGATTCAGCACAACAATAATTATTTGAATAGTAGATAGAACTGAATGTTTTGCAAAGCATATTTTGAAGGATTTCTTACCATTTTTCCAAATAGTTGATGATTCTTTCTAGGAATGCATCCGCTTCACGCTTGAACAATTCTACTTTCACGAGGTCTTCACATTTTCGCAAAAAAGAATTTGCAATAGACCCATAGAATTGTTCTTCTCTTTTTTAATTAATGAGAGTTTTAAACTGTTCATTATCGTAAATAATTCAATCGCCAGCGTCTCGCTCGATTCCAATTTCCCAATTATTCCATTCATCAAATGTCCGACGTGTAGTATGAGTCCTGAAACATCAGAAGAAGATAAGATAAAGCAAAAATGAACCCAACGGTTTGAAAATGGTTACTTAAATATGCTTCAGCTAATTCGTCTTCCAAAAATTTCTTCAGCATTCCAGGTGGGGATTCCTGGGAAAGGAAATATGACTTAACTGGAGCAAAATGATTCAAAAATCGTTCAGTTGCAGGAATTAATGAAAGCCATCTTGTTGGTACACTTCTTAAAAGCTGCGACCATTCTTCGTCACAAAAAATGAAAAATTCTTTGAGCTCAGTAACTTTCTTTGTGCTGCTACTGAATTCGTTGAAACATTTGATAACGAGAGACTCCACGTCATATTTTAATGCGACTTGTCCAAACTTTCCTGCATTATGGATTATATGGCAAACACAACCGACAGGAATCAGTCTTTCATTTCTCTTGCGTAGCTCAGTGAACACACTCTGTTTTTTTCCGAAATTAATAGATGCGTTATCTGCACAATATGCAATCACATTCGCAATATTTAGGCCAGCTTCGTCTAAATGGTTGATCAAACTCTGAGCAATATCTGTTGATTTTTCTGAATCACTTGAATAAAAGCTTAGCAATTTTGTGTGAACCCCCGACTCTTTATTGAAATATCTCACGATAAGAGGAAATAACTTGACATTTCCTTTATTCGAGGCATCTGTCGCAATCGAAAATGACTTGTTATTCACTAGATCTTTCAAAATTCTATTTTTTGACTCTGGCCCAAGGACTCTTGTAATAATTTGCGTGGCTTTTGTTCTACCGCAACCATATTTTTGTGCTATTTTTGAGTCACAAAATATAGTTTTAAACAATTTTCCACCGCAGTCTGTGGATGCGTAGCTATGCGAGTGCTTCACTCTGTGAAAAATGAAGCTACATTCGGCATGTATCGTTGCCAGTTCATTAACAGAATCATTTTTAAAAACATGATCGATTTTCTGAACTTTTGAAGTTGCTAAAATGTTTTTTTTATGTTTGTCAGTTTTCATATGTTTCGAGATATCATTCTCTCCACCATGATTAATACTAAATTGCGAACCACAAGGTATGCATCTAGCCTGAGATAGTGATGACCCTTGTATTATATTGGGATATTTTTTACACCACTCTTTATTAAATTTAACTTCCCATTTTCTCTTCTTAACATTGACGCGCGGCCGCGGGGAATCTAATTCTTGATGGGATGTCGAAGTGCTCGGCTCTGTCATGGCTTTATGGGAAATTTCATCATCATCACAATCAATCTCATTCTGGCACTGGCCGACCCAATCAATATCATCAGATGTACTACTATCTGATGAAAACATTTTCACCTTTCACCACAAAACTATTCACAAAAAAAAATTAAACACAGACGCTCACAAATACCTGGAACACATCACTCGGGGATAATAATAATAACGATTGCTTTCTGGGAATCCCAAATCTAAACAATCTAATATTTGATATGTCATTTGTCAATCCTGTCAGCGTACATTTCAAGCTTCAGGCGCTTTTTTAAATCCCAGTCTTAAATATTAAAAATCCAAATGCAACCGGAAAAAAAAGAAGAGAATGCAAGAAAAAGAAGAGGTACTTTTAGTACATCTAGCTGAATCTGCTTCTGCCTTCTGCTAAATGCCAAAATTGTTGGAAAGCGGGAGTTTGTGGGAGTGGGCGGGAGTTTTGTTTAAGAGCGGGAGTATAGTTTTACGGCGGGAGGCATGACGAAAAATCGGGAGTCTCCCGCCTAAATCGGAAGGGTTGGCAACCCTATTCCATTCGTGCTTAAAAATTAACCAAATAATTTTCCACCATCTCTACAAATTATAAGAAAACACGCATTCGTGAAAAATAATCGGAAATTTTTAAGCACTCGTGGTATTATCCCCGAAAAAATTTTGTTGGGTTAAAGTAAAGCATTGATGTTGTCATTTTAACACGCCTCACCTACTTAAACTATGAAAACAAGAGAGACCCAGCTATTTACATTTAACACGGGATCATAGATTGAATTTTTTTCCTGTCCACTAAACCGATAGGTGTATGTTATAAATTGTCAAATATTCTAAGCCAAGTTTTATCGAATTGCTCCAAAATGCTTAATTATTTTCATAACACAATTATATGTATATCAAAAAACTACACACACAAATTAACCTTAAACTATAAAACTTTGATTTATTGTCTAATTAATTTACTAAGGCCTTTAAATAATTACAAAAATGTAATTGTAAAAACATTACCAAATAGAACTGGTAACGACGCTACGCCGTTTCTTACGAGTAGTTTTACAACTATTAATTCATAGCAATCATCACAGCACTCTTGTTTTATAGTCTAATCACAAAACAGACGCTGCATTGTTGTCATTTTTGTAACCGCGTTCGGTCGTTGTTGTTTATACATTTTTTTTTAGTTTTTTAATGATTTTGCAAGTTCTGTGTGTTGTAGTACTTAAATAAATGACAAATTATGGTGAGGAAGTGTGTTGTTTGTGGAAATACAGACTAGTTATGACCGGAAGTATCATATTACAAGTAAGTCTTGACGTAATTAAGGTTAGATATCAGTGGTGTTAGCCATTCGAGTATGTTAATTGGTATGGAAAACAAGAAAAAATCGGTACTAAATGAACAGAAACAAATATTTTGCCAATTTTGGGTTGGGGTTTATATAACGTAAATATAAATACATACTAGCTTTCCAAATGCTTAAATGCGTTATTTACAATACAATTATACTATTTTGATTATGAATAAGTTCTATATTTCTATAGCAAAATGCTTTTAATTAAAAACAAACGTATTTTTGCGCTTTTTTAAAATGCCTCTTGGTTATAAAACGTTTCGTTCAAATCATATTATGATTTTAATCTTCAGATACCTACAAGGGAGTACCTCACGTTATTTCTCCACGTACCAAATTCCAAACTACTTAGTTCCTCGGGTTTTATCTGATATAATTAAAATGTAGTAAAATCTGGGCCTAACCTTTTTAGTATATAAAATATATATTGAATTTGTATTGAACTTTCTAGTAGATTCACAATAAATGCCTAATATATTCAAATTAAAGTTAGTAAAATAGTTATAGAGACATGTGGAGCAGCTGAGAAGTTTTATAGGTTGGTCCATGAAACTGATAGTATTTTTAATAAAAACATCAAAGATTTAGTTATCTTACTAATACTATGAAATACTTGCCATCTTCAATATTGTTACGAATTTAGCCCTAGTCATAGATTTGTTAAGATTTAATTTTTATTCATGTAACCACTATGTTAGTGTCAAAAATCGTTCTCGAATGTTCTGTTAGGCTTAATTCATCTCACCCTGTACTATTTAGATTATTCTAGAATTTTCTAGATCATTCCATCCTTTTCTAAAGGCTATATAAGCGCGCCGCGAGGCCTTATTTTGATTGAGTTGTAATTGAGATTTCGAAGTGTTAAAAACCTGACATTGACAATTTTAAAGTTACCTTAGTTACGATTGTTAAGTATAACCAGTGTCTACCTTTGATACCTGTAACCTGTGTTTGAATAAAAGGAGTGCATTCAGAATCTACGTGTTTGTGTACAGGCAAATCTGGAACAATATATTATCTCTCTCGGAATGACATGTATGAGACGAAGTCCTAAGCGAACATCGCATTCAGTTGATAAAATTAATTTTAAAAAAGTATTTCAAGATTAGAATATATCATGAAGCATTTAAACTTAACCAAGACACATAAATCTAGGGATATAAATTTTCATTTTAATTGCCCCATATATTTCCAACTGTTTTTAAAATTTTAAAAGTGTTTCGTTACATCCTACAGTCGACAGTGTCAATGGCATATCTCGTAGTATACGAATTTGTTCAGTTCCTAGTAAAACTATTGTTAGTATTCTGTCATCTAAATCAACGACTGCTTGCAATATTTAACACTAAACGATTTGAAAATTTATGGAAGAATAACTTTTTATTATTTTGCAGCATTATTTAAAAGATCGGTAAATTTCTTTCTAACCGGAACTACCACCCATATAACATAGTTTATATATCCATATAGTAGTAATTTTGTAATAAATTAACACTATATAAATGTGAATATGTATAAATTTTTTTATTATGAGGAAGGTTCTGTTAAAAGGACTTATTTTTGAACTCAAGTACCCTGGTCTTACCTTATAAGAAATTACAAATACAATGTGTGTAGTGGAATTTGTTATGAGGGATGTTCTGAGCAAAGAACAATGCTCTGATTTTTTAAAATTTATTTTTCTAACATACATAAATACATATATACATTGTAACGTATGGGTGTTATAACGAACATAATATTACTAGGCAAACCTCTTAATAATAGGGCCTAGGCACGACAGCTCCTTTTGCCGGCCCTTGCATGAGTTGACAAGCGGGTTGTTTTAACTAATTTAATTATTTATTCTGTCCTTTTCGACAATTGAATGTATACAGTATTCTTTACAGAACACACGTCTTATAACACGGAGCTTAAGTAAGATATTAAAAGGGCGCCATCCGCAATAAAAAAAAGTAAGAAATGTGCTGCCGTGTTATAAGTCGGACCTTGCAGAAAATCCTTCTTCTGAAATTATTGTCTGTACCTTAACCAAATAAAAAAAAAATTAATTAACCAACAAGTTACCAAATTTATTATAAAATAGTTAAATTACACTAAGACAAACGTGCAAAATCAACGTAGCAGGTGAATTATTTCATAATTTAAAAAAATTAGCAAAAATTAAAAGGAAAATTCTTGTGAAATAAAATAATTTGTAAAATTACGGTCATTAATGTTAAATTATATGTACCCTAATTGGCCAATAAATTAAACCCTATTAAGATAATTAATTACTCAAATTTTCGGATGAAATAAACTAATAAAAAATTTTAGACAATAAAAAAAATGGAAATTTCTCACCAACTCTCTTAATAGCTGGCGCCACGTGGTGGAGAACCCACGACCTTGTGGACGGTCTAAGGCTGCATCAGTTCTTGTTTTGACTACTACTAACTAACTACTCCTCTCCCTCAAATCCCAATACTGATTTCAAAATGGATAAAGACAAAATTATGAAATGAAATTTTAAATTTCAATTTTAATAGTTTAAAAAAAAACTAGTTAGTAGGAGAAAAGGGCAAGTCGGTGTAGAGCTGAAAGGAAAAGCAAAAAATAAGCATGGCATGGCGTGATCTCGAAATTAAGTAATATAATATAAAAATTTCATAAAAAATTCACTCTTAAACTTTGAACAATTAATCTAAATAATCAATAACGTAATTACAAATTTTAATGTATTACCTGACTGATGTAACTCTGGGAAAAACTAACAAATTACGTTTCAAGACTTTGACCCGTAAAAATGGCTTCCGACTTGCACAAAGTTCTGAAGATAAAATGGCTTGCTAAACGTGAAACCAATACGTTTTGCAGAGAAACAAGAATTCAAAAAAATGTTCCCTTTTTTTAACATAGGATAGCCAAATCTCAACACAGGTTTGCTGGGCTGACGCCGGCACAAATTAGAACCCCAAATGATTTTAATTGAAAAGGAAAACTATTGCTTAAATATATACTAGAACAATTTAATTAACTCAATTAATTATAAACTATATAAATATTATAATTCAACAAACCAAAATTAACAGAAAAATAACTAGGAAAAATAAGTTTTAATCTTTATGTTATCTTCCCAATTGAATGATAATAATATTAAATATCAAATCCCCTTGTATTTATTATGATCAACGACATGCATGCGATTATTCGTCAACGAAGTAAGCATTATTTGAGTGTGCGACAAGAACACATTTTTAAATCTGCCGTAAGAGGAACAAGGAAAGCCAAAATCTAGTCTACACCACGCGGTGGACGACCTGTCGCCTATTGGCTGCCAAATTTATACAAATACGAGGGAGAATCGTAGGTATCCAAAAAAAACTATAAATATAATATAAATGATATCACTGAAATGAAAGAATTCATGCATCCTTAGCGTCAAATAAATACTGAAATATAGTGATATAATAACTTAAATATACACAATAATTATAATTAGCCTATTTACGTACAACTGCAAGCTTAACTGAATCTAGAAAATTTAATTACGCGCAATATAGGTCTGTAAGTAATAAAATATTTAAATTATCAAATACTAAATATGTTTACTTTAAAAAAAATATAGATTTATTATCATGATAAATTGTCCGACCGTAACGCACGACAGTACACCGTTACAACATATATATATATATATATATATATATATATATATACGTAGCATACTATTTTTAAATTTTTGTTTTATTTATCGGTATTATTTTATACTTATTATATTACGTATATTTATTATGTTTATCATTTTCCTACATAAAAAAACAATTTTGTAGGAAATGGAATTTTACTGATTTTTTGAACATTAAATTATGCTGTCATTTTGTTTCGCCATACAGATATACCAAATTTTACAAGTTCATCCCTTTTTCACACTTCATTTTTCGTTTTACAAGCTGCAATTCTTCTTTGCAATATGCAATAGTCTTGAACAAAGGCATGCGCAGTTTGACAAAAGGTACAAATGTCTTGCCACTGCGCATGCTTTTGTTTAAGACTATTGCAACTTGCAAGAAAGAATTGCAGCATGTAAAACGGCCTTAACATTTTAACTTAATTAGATAAATGCGTTTTTGATACTGATATTTTAAACATTTAATTAGGCATCTATTTTGTTTAGCCATAAAGGCTCCTCGCCAAAATTTTACCAGTTTGTTCCTAGGTCACACTTGATTTTCTAGAAAAATGTGAGGTAAATTGGATTAGCAGTTTTTTAGTAATATCTCTTTAACATTTTATTAGGCGGCCATTTTGTTCCTTCATATTGGATTTTCACAAAAATATTATCATCTCATCCCCATATGACTCTTAATTTTTGACCAAAATTTGAAGTCAATAGGATAAGTATTTTTTTAGCTAAGTCGTAAACAGGCAGATAGACCGACGGATTTAAAAATTTCAACATCCCTGAAACGTGAAGATCTGCAAAAATCTCAGAGGGTGATTTCTATAGATTAGAATACTTTCCTATTACAAGGAAAGTGAAAAGGAATCGCAAAATATTTATATCATATGCTTTCTGATTTTGAACCCCCCAGTCCGAATTTCGGACTATGCGCCTGACAGATACCTAAAATTGAAAAAAAAACATTAAATTGCTTGCTATAAATATTTATTAAAATTAAAGAGAAACGAGCCGCCGCTGGTTTCGTCTATAGTGAGAGCAACAGGGTTGCCATTTTTGGGATCGGCGACGCAGAGAAATATATACGTTTTCTCTCGCATGAAATGTTGAGTCTATTCCTTGTTTTATAGTCTAAGGTCACCTAAATCAAATATCCTTGGTTACCAATTTAATTAGCCTATTTATCACAATACAAACAAATAAAAAGACTTGCTTTTGACAGTGTGCAAATTAAGCATTTCAATTCTTCAAAATGAGTTCGGACGCAGGTTCATCCAGATTCGAAAAAGAATTGTTAAAAAATATAGTTGCTAACAATATACCGATCAATATGGTATAAACAAAAAAATCCGTCTGGGAACAGTTTTCTTAGTTTTGTTCGGAGAAGCATTACAAATTAAAACAGAACACAACTCCCGAAGAAGTAGCAAACATTCTGGAGGATTACGGCTTCAATATAAGAAAACAAAACGGTGAAGATTACAAAGAATCAAGCATAAAACCAATATGGAACACTATCGCTCAAATTATTGAAGAACTATTTAAAAGAGTTTGGAATTAAAATTGATCATTTTACATATAATCGCTTTAAAACAGCAAGGTTGATCCGAGACACATGAATATTTTAACCAAATGAAATTAGCGTTTCTTCATTCTTAAGCTTTTTAGTTTGCAATAACATTATTGTTAATAAGTAATACATTTTTCTTTTATCAAAAAGAAAGGAAAATTTTACAAATGCGGAATTGCTAGATATGCATTTTGTTTATGGTCGAAGTAATCGAAATGGTCGGCAAGCTCAACGATTGTATGCTGAGTTGTATCTAGGACGAAGGGTATCCCATCACATAATATTTGCTCGTCTTCAACAACGTTTGCGCAAAAATGGTACATTTACGAAATAAACGGCTGACTGTGGGCGCCCTTGAGAAGTTCGAACTGTCTGCAACTAGAAGAGGCAGTTCTCGAGTTAATTGCGGAGTCATCTGAAACAAGTTCACGAAAAATTGCCAACGTATTGAATGTAAGCAACTTCACTGAATTTCAAATTCATAAAAAACAGCAAATGTATCCGTTTCATATTCAACGGGTGCAAGCTCTACTACCTAGAGACTTTTTTCGCGCCTGTTTTTTTGCCAATGGATTCTTCACCAAATAGCCCAAATTCCAAATTTTTTAAATGGCGTTTTTTTTTTACTGACGTGGCTACTTTAGGACGACAGTGTATACGAAATTTCCATAACAATCACTTATGGGCTGAGAAAAATCCACATGGAATCTTTGAAGCTCATTTTTACCATCAGTTTTCAATAAATGTATGGCTTGGGGTAAATGATAATCATTTAATCGTCCCATATTTCCTCCCACAACTACTAACAGGCGAATCTTACCTTAATTTCCTGCAGGAAGAGTTAAATGTTCTTCTTGAAGAAATTCCACTACAGCTGAGACAACACTTATGTTTTATGCATGATGGTGCACCAGTCGTACAGCACATTAATGTACGAAGTCACTTAGTTACAGTATATCCAAATCGTTGGATAGGAAGGGAAGGTATGGAAAATCGCCCAGCTCGATCGCCGGATTTAAATTCTCTAGATTTTTGCAATTGGGGTTTTCTAAAATCATTAGTTTATTCTACTCCCGTCGAAAATGTTGACCTGAGGAATCGAATTATAGCCGGCTATGAGGCGAAGAATTGAACCTTGTGTCACATCTGAGGGAGGTTATTTTCAATATTTGTTACAGCTTTACTCCTATTTAAAATTTTATTAGTGTTATTTTCTGTTATTGTTCTAGTTTAATTATTTGTATTAGGTAGTTCTTGATAATGTAATAAAGACATGAAAAATACGCGTTAAGATGTTTTTTTTGCATAAAAACCACACCCCATACGAAAAAAAGCAAGAGAGATTTTTTGTCACAAATTAAATGAGGAATTCAAAAATGATATTTAATTTGAAATGTCTCAGATTTTTTTCTATAAAAAAATTGAGATCATTACCCGTATGCGCGCCAGTGATGAATATAAAATTCTTAATTGCATGTCAAAAATGCGCAAGAACTACCTCTTAAAACCCACAAAATTTCATTGGGATATCCCGACCGGTTCTAGAGCAATAAATAAGTCGTCAGATTTTAACAAAAACTTTAACACCCCGTATCTCGGAAAACGAAACATTTGCGTTTATATAGCAAACTGTCATAATTTTTTCATGAAGAATCACCCCAATTTGTCACACTTCTTTACTAACACCCTGTATATGTATGGGGTTATTGGTTATAAATGTCACCACACTCTAACATCTTTATTTTTAAAGATAGAAAGCTCATTTGTTTCTGAATTGTAGAGAATTGTCTAAATTTTTTTATTGACAATATAAATATGACAATATGGGTATTTCTCAAAGACGCACCGAATCAAACTTATATTTTTTTAAATGGAACACCCTATATATTATCAAAAATGTAGATTCTACTCGTAAAACTAATAATTTTGTGTATTTAAAATTTTCGCGTATCTTTAACTGTTTTCGAGATAATGGTAGTTGAAAAATGAAAATTTGAGATTTCGAAGTGCTGTCAACAACAGCAAAATAGTTAAAGATGATTAAATATAATAACGCGCACTTTCTCTTAGCTCTTAACTTTTCAAAAGCTATCGTTGCCCTGGGCAGATAGTAGCTTATTAAAAGTAATTTCAGACCATGTTACCTTGCTTGTTTAGAGAGATACAAATAAAAATTAATGTAGTTGAAAAGTTGTGAGGATTTTTGTATGTTTTACAAATAACTGAAATTGAAAACACAGAAATCAAACCTCGCCATGTGGAGTTATGAAAACACTGATCCTCGTATATAGTTGTTAAAAGTTTATTTTTAAAAATTATATATACATCTCATCCCTATTAATAATTATATTATATTTAGTTTGGCCAATTTTAAATAAAACTAAAATGAAATCCGGAAAATAAATGAGCAACATGAAGATGACAATAACAGTAACTTTTACGTTGCCTGCGACAATATTTTGCTTAATACATTTCCTATAAATTCTCTTCTGCCTTTCTATAGCTTGCAAAATAGTTCCTTGATTGCGATGATTTAGTGTTTCAATTTCTTTTATAATATTAACCGTTAGCGGGCGTCTTTCTTCTCCCAACTTTCCTGTTAAAAAGCCCCATAGAAAAGTATCCATTACGGTCAAATCTGGGCTATTTGGTGGCCACCTTATCTGGCCAAATCTACTCATCCAAAACGGAAAATTTTCGTTTAAAAATGCGGTTACGTCAGCAATATTGTAGACTGGAGCGCCATCTTGTTGTCAGAATATATCACAATCACAATTAGCTCTAAATAGTTATTTTCGTTCATATTTTCAGTATAAAATATTGGCCCTAAAACTCTATCGTTATGAATATATAATATATGAACAGCGCAAAGATTTTCAGGAGCCCAAAAATGGACATTCCTTCCTATTAAATCTTCCGGAGGTGGAAAAAGCGGCTTCATCTGTCCAGACAATTTTGTTGAATAATTGATTTTGTTGTGTTAAGCGTCGCGCTGCCTCATTATTTATAGTATGTTTTGTCTAGAATCTCTACAGTATTTGGAATAAAAGCGTTGAGATTTTCTAAAATTAGAAAACTAATTAGTAAGTAGTATTTAAAAATAATTTATGATAAAAAATACCTTGAAAATACAGAAGGATCTCCAGTTCTTTCATTTTCATGTTATTAATTTATTTGAATTGTTCTCTTCTTCCGTTTAAAAGATGATTCATGTCAAACTTTCTGATAAACTCTTAAAAATGTTTTATTGGTGGGAATTCTCCTTAGTCCTTCATAAAGTCTTCGGTATTCTCGTACGGCAAGTTTGGCATTATAATCATTTTTATATAAAATTCGTAAATTTCGCGTTTTTCATTCTCTGAATCAGAATGTCCTATTTCTGATGCTCACATTAGCAAAATTTGATTGAATAATGTCAAAGCCTACTATATATATGTATCTGTTTATTTAACATCATGGCCAACTTAGACAAAATATATTATAGGTTACATATTTGGATTTAGGTATGCGATATGTTACATGAAGTATGGTAGAATTTTATTTGCAATTCGGCAATAATATACAAAATTAGGTTTTATTTTGAAAAATTGATCCAATGGGATTTGACAGCCCTTCAAAGTCCCAGATTTTAATTTTCAACTGCCATTATCTCGAAAACAGTTGAAGATACGTAAAAATTTTCAATACAATAAAATTTTAGTTTTACAAGAAAAATCTAAATATTCGATAATATACAAGGTGTTCCTTAAAAAAAAAGGTTAATTCGTGCGCTTTTTATAGTGTCGATAAAAAAATTCAGACGATTTCATAAATTTTTAATCATCTTTAACTATTTTGCTGTTCCAATTATTAGACAAGGTTGGTTGGTAAAAAGCCAGTGATACTAGTTTCAAGATTATTGTGAAATTAAAGATTTTTTATGGAACTGTCAAAAGCTGATACTCTCCATTTGATCGGGCATTAGTGTCATTAAATAGAGTTTTAAAAACTAAGACAAGAAAGTGTACACCGTTTTACTCTAATTTGATCCTTTCAAATTTGACAGCACTTCGAAATTTCAAATTTTCATTTTTCAACTGATATTATCTCGAAAACAATTGAAGATACTCGAAAATTGTAAATACACAAAATAATTAGTTTTACGAGTGGAATCTCAATTTTTGATAATATACATGGTGTTCCAATAATAAAAATATAAGTTTAATTCGGTCCGTGTTTGTGAAACACCCTGTATCATATTAATATTGTCAATAAAAAATTCAGACGATTTCCTACAACTCATTAAAAAAATAAGCGTTCGATCTTTAAAAATAAAGATGTTAGAGGGAGGTGACATTTATAACCAATAACTCTGTACCTAAACCTAATTTAACTCGTACTCACCAAATACTAATTTATTAATTTGAAAAATTAAACTGAAGACTTCCAAATTAATGAAATTACATATCGGAATAGAAAAAGGAGATAGAAAAAGAAAAATGGCATTTAAAAAAAAAGTAAATTTAATTATAAAACTTCCTGCCTTTATCGCCCTTATACCTGTATTTTTTTAATATTATTATTACAAAAAATGGGTAAACGGAGTTCAAATCAAAATATATGGGACCACCAGAGGGACGTCCTCTACAATTTGGCAATTGACTCATTAAAATCGGCCAAGTGGTTTAGACAATATGCGCGAAGATACATAAAAAATACATACAGGTCGAATTGAGATCCTGCTCCTTTGTTGAAGTAGGTTAAAAACGAAATGCGTGTGGGAAGGTGGCTATTTAAAATAGTCGTAGCAAAAATATATTTTTATTTATTAGTTAAGACTAACATTAATTAATTATGAAGGTATATCCATCCATTTAGAGCTGTAGCTACTGTTAGCCAAGTGATGTATGGTACAATAAGGGCTCCGGATGTCCACGAGATAAATCCAAATGCAACAGCTTCCACTATGGCAGTTATCAGCACAAATATAATTAATATGAACCCCTGAAATCATAAAATGAATTACAAAACTAAAATAGTTAAAACATTATTAGCTGTGACTGGCGAAATCAGATTTTTTAAATTTAGTAGGAGTATACAGGGTGTAATTTAATTGATGATTGAAGATGCAGGATATGATTTCTTAGATTATTTAAGAAAGGAAGGTTTATATGAACATACGTCCTAAACCTCTCAACTTTTGAGCTGTAGGGTGTTAAAATTTTAAAAAAAAATCGTTTTCTTATCATAACGTTAATACTGTTCTTAGTATTTTCATAAAATTTGGCACGCACCTATAGGCATTTTTTGATGTAGAAGATTTTTTAATATTTCTGCCAGTGGCGTCCGTACGGGATGTACCAAAATTATTTTTTAAATCCTTATTTATTTTGCAACAAATTTAAATTCTTGACATTTTTTCGTCCGACGAACTGTTTTGGCGTAAAAGAATAAAAACAATTTTCATGCATGGCAAAATCTCTACAACCTAATGGTAATGAAAAATTCGTTTTCGACTCAATACTCAAAATAATACTTACTAATACATTTTTTGTATTAAACTTGAATTGTATTAGTGTGTGTAACACATCTTACCTACAAACTGCCACATGAGATTTTAGCGATTTTGCAATGAATGAAAACTAAAAAAAAAATCTGACAAGTTTTGACAACTTCCATGCATAAAATAAACTAATATTTAATTTAATTATCACAACAATTGTTGAAAATATCCTCCTACTGCTAGAACACAGGCTTCAATTCTATTTTTCATGGATTGGCGAACCCTTTGAAAAATTCCACGAGTATTTCTTATGATTTGGCAAGAAAGTAAACTTTTTTGCCTTAGTTCTTCTACAGCTTGAACTGGTGTAGTATAAACTAAAGTCTTGAGGTGCCCTCATAAAAAATAGTCTAAACTATTTAAATCAGGGGAGCTGGAAGGCCAAGATTGAGTTCCTCCACGTCCTATCCAGCGATTGGTAAACGCCTCATTTAGAAATTCCCTACGATGAATGCTAAAATGTGCAGGAGCGCCATCATGCATGTACCACATTACTTCTCTTAATATAAGAGGTACATCCTCGAGCAAAATTGGCAAATCGTTTTCAAGAATGTGGCAGTCCATCCAGTCGCCCTGGAAAGAAGAACGGTCCTATGAGGAAATCTTCAACTATTCCAGCCCACACAGACACGGAAAACTGCTCTTGCTGATGGGCCTCAGTAATTGCGTGTGGGTTTTCTTCTGCCCATACATGATTATTATGAAAATTTCGAATGGAACTGCGGGAAAAATTAGCTTCATGAGTAAAGAGTATTTTGTTATCAAATAAAGGATTTTCAGCAAGTTTTTCTAAAAACCGTCGGCAGAAATTTAAACGCAATGGCAAATCACGCAGCAGTCGTGCTTGAACCCTTTGAATATGATATGGGTATAGTAAATTGTCAACAAGTATTTTCCGAATAAGAAAATAAGAAACATTTAGCATTACCGCAATTTTCTTAGTACTTGTTTTTGGATGTTCCTCAATTGTGTTCAAAACAGCTTCCTCTAATTCTGGTTTTCTCACCGTGCGATGTGCCCCTTTGGAACTATTGTCAATGCTAAAACTCCCAGTTTCATGTAGTCTTCTGTTTATTCTTGAAATCATTCTAGCATCGGGAACGATACGATTTGGATACCGCTCTTGATATATCCGTGATATATCTGCCTAGCCATAAACGCATTCCCGTCAGCAAGTGCGTAAGTGAAAAGCATATCTGCTAACTCGGAATTTGTAAATCTTAACATAGTTTACTTATTTTCTTTTTATTATTGATTAAAGAAATTTTCACAATGTAAAAAATTGCAACTTTGATGAATACTTGTCAAAATAAGACCGCAACGTAATTGATCAAATGTCATTATTTTAGAAACAAAATAGGGCACAAGCCTACTAGTTTAAAATAATTTCGTTATACCACAAATGCATGAAAACAATTTTTATTTTTTTACGCGAAAACAGTGCGCCGGACGAAAAAAAGTTGAGAAATTAAATTTGGCGCAAAATAAATGATTCAAATTAAAATCGTTTTTTAATTCCGGAAAAAGCAGTGGCGTACCATACTTTTTTTAAAAAATCTCCAGTCTACATTCCGTACGGACGCCACTGATAAAATTATCAAAAAATCTACATCAAAAAATGCCTATTGGTGCTTAGTAGATGCCTGCCAAATTTTACGAAAATACTGAGAACAGTATTAAAGTTATGATAAGAAAACGAATTTTTTCTTAAAACTTTAACACCCTGTAGCTCAAAAGTTGAGAGGTTTAGGATCTATGTTCATATTCTTTCTTAAATAAGGTAAGAAATCATATCCTGCATTTCAAGCCATTAATTAAATTACACCCTGTATATGGAGCTGCGATCTACCGGTAAAATATTTTCACCACGGCAATGTTGCCAGATTTACCTGAAGTTTGTAGCAACTTTAAAATTTGAAATAATATTTAAGTAACTAAGCTTGCCTCATAGATATTAATTATTTTTACCAAAACTAACCGTAATAAAATCCAATGTTAAATATGTAATATAATAAAATAGACATAAAGCTTTTAAGTACATATTTTAGCCACAGCGCCTAAAATGCATGAGTAATAAAAAAACTATCATCGTAAAATTCTTTTAGGTTATAATATGCTTTTGCCTCCAAACTACATTTAACTTTTTTTTTAGACAAATTCTATATTTCTAAATATTTGTGGGAGGTGGTTGTACAGGGTGATCAGTTAAGGGTAGCGAGCGGCTATATCTCATAAGATATTGGTCGTATAGATTTGAGAAAAAAAAATCATTATAAAAGTCGCCAAGAGAAATTGCTGAAAATTATTTTCGAGTTTGTCAAACGTCCACTAGAGGGCGTAACAATCAACACCAAGTAGAAAAATGGGGTTTTTATATAATTTTGCCTAATGAAAATATATCGATGATATCATTTTCATATTTAGTGACCATTTCCCTACACTTTTTGTCTAAAATGTTTTGTTCGATATATCAAAAGAAGGCGGTGGGTGAAGTTCAATTGTTTTTTCAAACAAACCAAGATGTCTCCCGTTTCTTTTGACCGATTTTAGCAAACTTAGGCTCATATGAAAGAGCATAATTTGCACTACAAAACGCTTATTTGGTTTTGAATTTTTGACTTTTGCTGGCGTCGCTAGATGGCGTTAACTGAATTAGTAGCATATTTTTTAGTTTTTTTCGAAAAAAAAACAAATGTAATGGTATATTCATTTTTACATATTTTAAAAGGGGATAAATTTCTCTATAATTTAATGAAAATAATTTATCATCTACCTTTTTTTGAACCGTTGATATTGACTAAAATATTATTTTATTTTATTAAAAAATGGCACGCCACTGCTTTTTGTCAAAATAAAAATCATTTTCTTAATCACTTATTAGTTGCTAACAAAAAGAACCTCTTGACTTTTTTTTGTTAGACGAACGGTTTTGGATTGAAAAAATAAGATATTTAACAATGAAAAATCTTAATAAAACTGTCCAACAACAGCAGGAGCAATAACACTAAAAACAAGAACATGGAACTTTAAAAATAAACGTTAAAAATAAATTAATAGTTTTGTCGTAAATGTCCAAAATGTTGTCCATTATTTTGAATGCACTGGTCCAATCTCTTCTGGGTGGAGTGGACAGCTGTCTCAATTTCCGCTCTTGGTATAATATTTATGGTGTTTTGAATTCGGACTATCATGTGTTCTCGAGTAGTTGGTCGAGTTTTATACACCAAATCCTTTATTCGGCCCCACAGATAAAAATCAAGGCAGGTTAAATCGGGGGACCGTGGTGGCCAGAAAAATAGACTGCCTCTACCAATCCAACGGTTAGGAAAATGCCTGTTCAAAAAATCTTGCACATTTCGTGAATAATGTGCCGGGCATCCGTCTTGTTGAAACCACATGTTTCTTCTTACTTGTAAAGGCACATTTTCTAAGAGTCCTGGTAAATCGTTAAATAAAAAGTTCAAATACATGTCACCGGTTAGATTGCCATTAAAGATGTGCGGACCGATAATAGCACCATTAATAACACCGCACCAGACCATCGACCCTGCTGATAATCTTCACGTAACCAGTGTGGATTAGTGTCCGACCAGTAATGCACGTTATGAAGATTTACCCTGCCATTACTGCAAAACGATGCTTCGTCTGTCCACAATATTTGTGACAAAATATGATGGTTTTCCCTAATGAAGTCTCTAAGCCAGTAGCAGCAATCGAGCCTACGTTCAAAGTCAGTGTCATTTAGGGCTTGATGAATCACGATGTGATATGGATGCATTTTAAAATCCATTAATATTTTTTGCACTGAGCCATAGGATATTCCTAAATCTCTGGAGATCTCTCTTATGCTTAAATGGGGGTCTGC
Organism: Kuschelorhynchus macadamiae; assembly: GCA_030620095.1. Taxonomy (NCBI): domain Eukaryota; kingdom Metazoa; phylum Arthropoda; class Insecta; order Coleoptera; family Curculionidae; genus Kuschelorhynchus; species Kuschelorhynchus macadamiae. Next base: position 193,642 of record JAUTXW010004874.1, read on the forward strand.
ATGAATATAAGCCAACACATTTATAATGTTATCTTCTCTTCTTACTCTACGATTTCTTCTCAAAGTTGGAGTTGGTTGCACTTGGCCATGTTGCCTTAAACGTAAGGCTAAACGAGGAAAAACCATTCTCGAATGGTGTCTTCGGAGGGGATAACGCAGTGCATACTGCCTAGAAGCAATCGCCGTATTTTCAAAACATTGAAAATATATACTCAACATATCAAAGGCTTCTTCATTCGTAAAAGGCATGATTTGTTGTAAAAATACTTTTTAGATAACATTAAATTAGATGTCAATAGCAGGAACTATCAAATTGAATATCAACGTGATTGACAATTTGGTGTTTTGTTTCTTAACGTAGATCATGGCCTGCTTCGCTTAAATGCGATGTTAGTTAAGTTTGATTTTTAATTTAATTTATGAAATAATAATAATTATTAATAATAAATTATGAACTAAAGCATTCTCTCGCTAATTAAATGATTATTAATGATAAAAATAATAGGTAATAATTTTATTATTGTGAGTTTTCAATATCAACGGTTCAAAAAAAGGTAAATGATAAATTATTTTCATTAAATTATAGAGAAATTTATCCCCTTTTAAAATATGTATAAATGAATATACCATTACATTTGTTTTTTTTGAAAAAAACTAAAAAATATGCTACTAATTCAGTTAACGCCATCTAGCGACGCCAGCAAAAGTTAAAAATTCAAAACCAAATAGGCGTTTTGTAGTGCAAATTATGCTCTTTCATATGAGCCTAAGTTTGCTAAAATCGGTCAAAAGAAACCGGAGACATCTTGGTTTGTTTGAAAAAACAATTGAACTTCCCCCACCGCTTTATTTTGATATATAGAACAAAACATTTTAGACAAAAAGTGTAGGGAAATGGTCACTAAATATGAAAATGATATCATCGATATATTTTCATTAGGCAAAATTCCATAAAAACCTCATTTTTCTACTTGGTGTTGGTTGTTACGCCCTCTAGCGAACGTTTGACAAACTCGAAAATAATTTTCAGCAATTTCTCTTGGCAACTTTTATTACGAGTTTTTTTTCTCAAATCTATACGACCGATATCTTATGAGATATGGCCGCTCGCTACCCTTAACTGATCACCCTGTACATTTTTTTACTTTCATATAAAATTCAATGTTTTACTAAAGGTTGTTCTGGGGATAGGAAGTGGGAAGTTCAAATTCGGTCTAGTATTAAAGGCCCTTTCAGTTATAAGATGTCTATGTTTTTTGAGAGATACAGATTCAAGTATCAAAAGGCAAGTAAGTGTTAAAATTTTATATTTCACAAAAAGTGGTTTGCAATAACGAACACCCTGTTTTTGCAAAATAAAAGTAGAATTAAGTAGTTGTTGGCTGCAATAATCCCAAAAGACTATACCATAAGTAAGGTATGAATTTACAAATGCAAAGTAAGCTATTCTTGCTGCAGTAATGCCGAGCTCATTTGAAACTATACGAACGGCATAACTGCCTTTCGCAATTTTTTCATTTAGATTATTTATGTGGTTAATAAATTTTAAGTTACTATCAATGTATTTTCCTAAAAATTTCGTATTTGATTTGTTTTCAATCCTTATATCAGTATCAGGTAGGTAAAGATTATCCAAGTTAAACTTAAAGGTTAAAATATTAGATCAAAATACAAGAGTTCTAATCACACTACACCACAACTTGTTACGAACTAGACGCGCGTCTCGCTAACCAAGTTAGCATCATCAGGAGATGATATAAACTGAAGTAAATTATCCTAACCGAGACTATTTATAGGTAAATGTGGTCACACTTGGTTGCACCCGACTGCACCGTTGTCAAGTAAGCAATAGAGGGGACTATAGGGAATAGGCCCTTTGTCTTTATTTAGTGCTTAACATTAACTATTTCTATACTCTCAAATGCATCCAATAATCTATAATTAGATACATTTTTAATTAACTTAAGATTATTTATTCCTATTTGGTGATTGTTTTCCAAAGCATGTTGGGCAACGCTTTACTTTTCTGCTCTTCGGTATCTTAAATGTGCCATGTCTTCTTTAAAACGAATGTTTACGAAGCGTTTAGTTTGCCCAACATATTTTAGATCGCAATCATTACAGCTAATTTCATAGATGCCATTCCTCTCCTTCAAATCGACTTTGTCTTTAGGGTTTCCAAGGAGATTTTTTAAACTGTTCTCCGTTTTGTAGGCTACTTTACGTTTTTAAATACTTTTTCTAAACCTTTTGTATATCTGGGATCCTATGGGATTACTATGAACTTATTGGGAGCCTCAGGTGCTTGAAGAGTAGTGGCATCTTTTAACATTTTCTTATGCTTATGTCTATTTATTAATTTATGTACAAAATTATCATTATATCCATTACTTTTAGCTATATTTTTAATCCGATTCATTTCATTGTTAAAACGTTCATTACTTAATGGAAAATTGACTAACCTGTGAGTTAAGAAATGAAATGCTGCCATTTTGTGTTAACGGCAATGAAATAAGTCGGATGTTGTATACCTATTAGTATTAGTAAATTTCCTATAAATATCATTCTAATTTATCGTTATTTCTAATAACTAATGTGTCGAAAAAAGGTAATTGCCCATTGTTCTCTTTTTCATACGTAAAATTAATGGAAGGATATTTATTGTTTAATGTTTCTAAGAAAGTGTCAGAATTTTCTGTTTTAGTATCAAAAATAGCAAATTTATCATCTGCATATCTATACCACACTCTTGGGAAATACTTAAGTTCTTTTTTGAATTGGGTTTCTGATCTGCCCATAAACAAATTTGCAAGGAACGGAGATAAGCAATTGGCCCATCGCAATTCCCTCAAGTTGTTTATAATATTTATTGTTGAACTGAAAAAAATTTTGATTCGTACATAATTTTGTGAGAAGCAAATGTTCATCAATAATTTCTTTCTTAAAATTTTTGAATTCAAGTAGTTGCTTTAGGTACTCCTAAAGCTGGTGGTATGGGTACACTAGGAAACAATGAGCTTATATCAAAATATATTAAAATTTGACCTTATTTTAAATGAACATTCTTAATTTGATCTAAGAATTCTAACGAGTTAGTAGCCTCAAAGTTATCGTACGAGATATTTTACTTCTGTTATCATTTTTGATAACGGGTTTTTCTCAATTAAATCGTAAGGACCAGTTTGAATCAAATTGTCTACTCTTTCAAAATAATCTGTTTTGTCTAGTATAACAACCTTATTTCCTTTGTCAGCTTTTAAATAAAAACATTCTTTTTTCTTCAGTTCCTGGATAACTTCAGTATTTTTACGACAAACATATTTTGACTTGTTGTTAACAACGTTTTTTGAGATTTGATTTCTGCAAGCCTCTCTAATGAATCCCTTAGTTGACTCTGGCACGTATTGAATGGAACTTTCGATATTCGCTATAATAGTTGGTAAACTATTTTTTACTGGATTCTCTGCAAAATTCAAACCTTTATTCAAAAGGGCGATTTCTCTATTATCAAAAGACTGAGAAGAAAGGTTTTCTACAATGTTCTCGACTTCCGAAGAAATTTTCTCAGTTTGTATTTAAGTGAACACATTTTTTTCAAAAATTTGGCATCGATAATTACGAACATTTTTCTTTGGAAATCTAACCATTGTTCAAATTCTAAATTACTAAGCTTATAGGTGAGTTTTTTAAATAATCCGTATGCTTCAATTTCAAGCATGCTTCGTATGCTATACAGATTTTTAATTTCTAAATCTAGCCACTTTTGTTTGGCAAAAGATTCAACCTTCCCAGTAACGGGTGATTGTTTAGGAATCTTGACTGAAATTTTAAAAACCTAGGTTTCAGAGTAGCCTACATAACAGAAAACAGATCGAAAAATCTCTTTAGAAACCCTAAAGACAAAGTCGACTTGAAGGAGAGGAATGACATCTATGAAATTAGCTGTAATGACTGCATTCTAAAATATGTTGGGCAAACATTCGTTTTAAAGACCTCATGGCACATTTAAGATAGGGAAGAATAGAAAAGTCAAGCGTTGCCCAACATGGTTTGGAAAACAATCACCAAATAGGAATAAATAATCTTAAGTTAATTAAAAATGTATCTAATAATAGTTTATTAGATGCATTTGAGCGTATAGAAATAGTTAAATGTGGTAAGAAAGCACTAAATAAAGACAGAGGGCCTATTCCCTATAGTCCCCTCTATTGCTTAATTGACAACGGTGCAGTCGGATGCAACCAAGTGTGACCACATTTTGCTATAAATAGTCTCGGTTAGGATAATTTGCTTTAGTTTATATCATCTGCTGATGATGCTAACTTGGTTACCGAAACGCGCGTCCAGTTCGTAACAAGTTGTGGTGTAGTGTGGTTAGAACTCTTGTATTTTGATCTATCTACCACCACAGGTTCCAGTGTTAAGACGTTAAAATATTAGTTTTTGATACATTAAAACTACGGTGATATTCATCACACCATTTCTTCTTAATTATACGGATTAAAAACCTATTTGAAGAAACTAAATCATTACATAACAAAAAAACAATAGTTAATATTAACAATAAAGTCAGAAAACATAATAACTAATAATTTAAATGCTCAATGTGTACCCCATTATTCTCGAAGCAACATTGGTATCCTCTTTGCAGCATTTGCAAACTTCCAGTTATAATTTGATTTTCTTGATTAAGTCTATTAGTTTCGTTCACAGTTTTTTCTATAATTTCATCAATATTTTCGTTTCTACTTTGGTATGCCACGTTCTTGAGATGCCCCCAAAAAAGGTATCCAAAAGTAAAAGACAAGGGCTATTGGCTGGTCAAGAGATGGTTCCATTTCTTCCAATCCATTCATTATAGCGTCGTTTCAAAAAGTCTCTAACATCACGCTTGGCATGTGGAGGAGCTCCGTCTTGTTGCCAAATTAAATTCCGATATTCCTCCAAGGGCAATTTTTTCAAAAAGTTTTCCGTTTGGTTTTGAAGGAAATTATGAAACCGTGGACCACTTAGTGATTCATTATAAAATATTGGACCCAATTTTTTTTTATTTTTAACACCACACTAAACATGAATGGAACTTCTCCCTTGAAATTTAACGGTTTGAAATATTCTCGGATTTTCTACAGCCCAGTGATGCGTATTGTGTCGATCAAATATTCCTGAGGAGGTAAATGTGGCCTTGTCTGTCCAAACAATTTTTTTAAAAAATCAGGGTGGTTTTGTTGCCGTATTATAATTTGAGACACAGCTGTTACGTGCTGAAGTGGAAGTATGTGAAAAGGCCTGAGTTTATAAATTTGTAAAGTTCTGTGAACGGTTCCCTGGCTAACCCTTCGACGTAGAGGTAGACGGCCATACCGAATGTCCCGAACTGCATCCGAAATTGACTTGGTGGGATTTCTTATAGAATAATTTTAAATAGTTCTGTCTTGATATACTTTTCGTCCTGAGTTTATTTTTTTTGTTATGTAAAGATTTAGTTTCTTCAAATAGGTTTTTAATCCTTAAAATTGTTTTTACGGATATTTTTCTATGAAAATAGGCAATATATGTTCTTCTTGCTTCACTAGCGCTTTCTTGACACTTATAATACAGCGTTACTATCTGTAGTTTTTCATTTAATGAATATCTCATTACGGACAACTAATATAATATCTACTAATACGTCAAAATTACAGTGATTTTGAAGTAAGGTGATCACCTGCATGACCTACATTTCATATGAATATATTCAATTATATAGGAAGCAAAATAATTTCCGTTTTTTGTTTGACTGACATCATAAAATAGCTTATCAAAAACTAAGATGGGAATGTGAAAGTTATTTTGCACTAGGTCCCACCGTTCAGGTGTTATAATGGCGCAAAGTAGCAAAAATGTCAATTTTCAAACATCAATTAAACAAAAACAGTTGAAGATAGATATATAGTACCCTTATTACAAAAAACACTTAGAATTGACCGTAGAATCCAAAAATGTAATAATATATAGAGTGTTCCGATTAAAAAACGTAACATCCTTGACGTAATTCTTTTGTTTCTCATTCAATTGTATTTTTGTTACGATTTTCGAATTCTACGAGCTAAAATACATCGATTGGTTATTTTGAATTTCTTCCTCCTCAATGGAAGACCCTGTATAATAATATTTTAAAAATGCAATAGTGATTGTATATTTTCTAATATAATGTAGGCAGCGTAAATTTTTGGCAAATGTTTGAATACCCTTAGAGACCTAGTATTTTTTCAGTTTTATTTTTAATCTTCTTATAGGAAACGTTTTATGTAGATACGCTTTTTTTACATCATTCCAAAAAGAAACTAACCAGGGCTAACCGAAACGCAATCGGTTTTTATAAACACAATTTGTTTGTGCCAACAATAAAAACATGAACCAAGACTCGGTTATCGGCCGAACTAGTGTGGATATTTATGAATAAAAAATTTACGTACGGCGCATGCAGAAGCTTCGCAGCCAATGTAGAGTTGGTCTAGACTCTTGTTATTAAGGAGCCACGCTGTATATTATAAACAGTAAAGAAATTGTTTATAACGCTACCCGTTTATCCAGGACCAGTGGCGGCTCGTGGTGAATTGTATTGGGAGGTCAATAACAAATTTAAAAATAGGCATACATTTCTTTTATAAACGATTTGTCGATACTTAACATTGCTAAAGCGGAAAGTCTATCTTGGCCCAACTCCTCATAAAAATGTATAAGTCCTCGAAAAACCCTGGATTTTCAGACAAAGTCGTTTCAACATGGCTAGGACTGGGCGATTATCAAAATATAATCGATTATCTAAAACAATCGATTATTTTTGAATAATCGATTAATCGAAAATAATCGATTAATCGAAAAGAGTCGATTAATCGGAAATATTAATCGAAAATAATCGATTAATCGAAAATAATTGATTATCCATTTTTCTAAACTAAATTATCAAATAATCGATTAACCATTTAATAAAGTGACATTTTTGTACTTTTATGCTCCCTTAATTTAAGTTTTTTATGCGAAAAAAGAAAACAAGAACATTTTTTTTTTACTAAAAATTACCTTTTTTTAGCCTTTTAGTTTTACAAAAAGCAACAAATATTGGATAAATGAAAATTAATTAAAAAATAATCGATTAATCGAGTAATAAGTGATTAATCCATTATTTTGCCCACCCCTAATCAGGGCCACGTAGTGCCAGCCCGAATGCCCCACAAAATTTCACACAATCTATAATTTTGTTTATAATATAACGATTTTTGTATACGTTTTCTAGCTGAGTGCGAATGTCAACACTTCCGACCGTAGCATAGTTCACCGAACATTTCATGTGATCAGCAGAATACACATGTTTTTTTATTTTTTCTTTTAAGTGTTTTAAGTCTTTAACACCGGTTTTGCACCATTATGAGTCCGACGAGCCCTTAGAAAACAACAAACAAACATAACAGTAAAATGAGTTAGAACCTTCACAACCACATATCCAGCTGGCTAAATCGTACATACTTTTGCTAAAGTTTCCATGAATCTCTTTATTTTTGTCTTTACTAGTTTGGCGTATACTGAGTTCTGGCAAATTGCGACCACTTACCTTGAATTCGGATATTTTCTCAAAATTAAGTTCGTTAGCACTCTTTAGTTTATTTTTTTGCACTACCGACATTTTATTTCATCTACATTCACAACTGAAACATAGACCACCTCGAAACTGGTTACTTTTGCAAAATTAAGTTTGTTAGCACTTTTTAGTTGTTTATTTTATTTTTTTGCACTAGTCACTACCAACATTTTATTTCCTGTATATTTCTAACTCACACATGGATCATAAAAATAAAAAAATATAAATGAGCAAAAATAGTATATAAATCGATTTTCATCGACTAAAAACGTCCGAAACAATATCGAGTTAGAATATCGACCGCGCAACCTCTGAACAATTGAACTTCCGCATGCCGACGTGATGTCGTGACCGATCGATCGAGTTATGAGAAGAGACCGGCTGATGATCCAAATCGCGATTTCGTATTCCATTTGCTATCAAGTTCGGCTGCCGCTCGGTAGCTGTGAAATATTCAGTAAAAAGTAATCAGGGCAATTCGGACTGCCCAGCCTAGCTTAGTAAATTGCGGTACAAGAAAGAAAAGCGGGCGGTTCATAGTCTTAAGCAAGCGGAAAAGTAAAATTTATGTACGCAAATAAATTTTATGTTATTTTATTTGTTGTAATAGTTTGCCGCTTCACCTATAAAGTGCGCCAGCTAAGCGGTACGGAAAATTAATCGAGGATTTAGTAAATTTCGCACTGGTCCACTTGTAATTGGAGGATTTTTAATGAAGAAAGTTCCGACCTGCAAACCCGTACTTCGTGCTGTAAAGAACAAAATAGATTTTCCGTACGGGTATAAAACCTTAAATCGGCTTTTACGATCAAATGGTTTTGTTTGGCGCAAGTGCCAAAATAAACGCAAATTGCTCATTGAGAGACCAAATATTTTTTAAATGCTGGCAAAGTGAAAGTGTTACAGGTGTTGTTCAGGGAATCCGTTCTATTATAGTTCATGCTGGTTCAGAAGCCGGATTTGTTCCAGGTGCTGCTTTAGTTTTTCGCTCGGGACTAACAACTGGAGACTATCATGGACAGATGAATAGAGATAATTTTAAAAGGTGGTTGCTCGAGAAGCTTATACCTAACATTCTTCCCAAATCAGTCGTGGTAATGGATAATACGTCTTATCATTCTCACGTAGAAGATAAAGTGCCAACTAAATACTCAAACAAAAAGCTCAATGATATCGTGGCTTAAATCGAACAATCTTGTATGTGATCCAACATGGAGAAAATATCAATTATATGAAGTAATATCAGCCAACAAGCCTACAGAAAAAAACTATAAAATTGATGGTCTTTTACGTAACCTCGGCCATACACCTTTAAGGCTGCCTCCAAACATGTGCGACCTCAACCCAATTGAACTTGCATGGGCAGGAGTCAAATAATATATTCGAGAGCGCAACACCGGTGAACTTTCAATTAAAGATTTAAATAAAATAACATTAGAAGCGACTGACTCAATGTCGATGAAAATTGGAAATCGTATGTTAAATATCTTCGTTCTATGGAAGATAAATACTGGGAAGTAAATGGCAAAATTGAAACGGTTATTGATGATTTAGTTATCCCATTGGGATCTTCAAGTAGTGACGACGAAACCTTATCATTTTCAGAGGAAGACAACGATTTAGAAGGGATCGAACCATTAGAATCACAGTCGTCAACCTCAAAAATGGCTTAGTTTTTTTTCATATATTTTATAAAATTGTTCATAAAGTAGCTGTCAATAAACTGCTTCAAAATAATTAATTTTCTGTTTAATACCGGGTGTCAAAAAATATCTAATATTCCAATTAATATTTGAAAAACTAGAGAACTCATATTTTTCCAAAATTAACACATCAATGTAGTTATAGTAGGGGAGCCAGCACTGATTCCAGTGAACAAGATTTATCAAAATTTTAACTTATGCAGTTCGACTTTGGGTTATTCGGGTATGCCAACAGTGACCGTTTGTCTCCGTCTGTCGCATTACTTTGTACAGGGGGCGTCATTGTGAAGTACTATACGGGGCGTTTCCTAATTGCGTGCTAATGTTAAAGGGGGTTGATTCTTAGACCTTTTTAAGAAAAAAGTTTAATATGAACCTTAACTCTTAAATCTTAACTTTGGACATACAGGGTTTTAAAAAAACATTTTTTTAAAATCCTAATTCTGATGCTATTATAGATAAATAACTGTGTGAAATTTAATACACGTCTTTTATGCTTAAAAAGGCGTTTTTATTAACAATCAATTTTTTAAATTTCTACTAGTAGCGTGCATATGTAATTAACCTGTGTAAATTCGTATACTCCTTAATGCAAAGAAGACGTGTATCAAATTTCATGCAGTTATCTGCAATAGCATCAAAACTGGGATGAAAAAAAAATGTTTTCTTTTTAAACTTTTCCATCCTGTATCTCAAAAGTTAAGACTTTTAAGACATAAAAACACCCCCTTTAACATCAGCACGCAATTAGGAAACGCTCTGTATAGTACTTCACAATGACGGCCCCTGTATAAAGTAATATGACAAACGGAGACAGACGGCCACTTTTGGCATACCCGAGTAGCCCAAAGTCGAACTACATAAATTAAAAGTTTGATACATTTCGTTCACTGGATCTGATGCTGGCTGCCCTTGTAAAATCTGGACTTGTAAATCGTGTGTCACTATACTGGGTGGTTCAATAATAGTGGACGTAGGCATCAAGAAAAATCAAAATTAAATCATTTTAAAATTCGAAAGTTCGCCGTTTTTGCAACACAAAAGAGATATAGAAGTGCGGTACACGAGAGAAAACAGACAAATATAGATAAAAGTTCATTAAGCAGAGTTACATTTTTGAATTATCTGAAGTGCCTATAGTCAAAAAGGAGTGCCATATTATTTAAATAACGACGGGACATCACTGGTTTAAAGAGATTTCTTGGCAGACCTTCCTAAACCGATTGACTCCGCCCGGTTTTCTTTCGTGTCCCGCACTTTATAGCGTATTTTATTATGACTAAGGAACGCAGCGAGACTATTCACTAACCGCAGCGCGCGGCAAATAGTGTAGCCTATTTAACTTTTCCCAATGTTCGCGTTTTATTACAACTATTAGGAGGAACGGTCAAACGAATAATTTACTTTCTGAAATGTTTTTTTGGGGTCATTGACCAAATGACCCTATGGACTATTAAAAAAAATATATACTTACCCCTAATATGTCTTTTCCAATAAAAAATACAGGACTCCAAGCCCAATTCAAGATTATATTTACGAGGTAAATAAGTAAACACCATTTAGCCGGACCTATAACGAAATACATAAAATATTTAAAAAAAACTTTTAATGACAAGCATTTATTAAAATGTCTTAAAAATTGAAGAATAAGTACGATGCAGGCCTAAATAAAACTGCTGTTACTTTTTGATTGTCTATTTCGTCATTATAAATTTACCAAAATTATTTAATCAGCATTTCAAACAAATTTTATTTAAACTGAAAAATAGCTCGGCTTCGCTGGGATTCGAACCCAGGACCTTTCGCATTCTAGGCAAACTCTCTAACCACTACAGCAATTTAACTTATTCAATTTCATGTAAGTGCATTTTTATGATATTTCAACCTTTAGGAAGAGATTAAAGGAACTCACATAGAAATGAAACTTTCACGTCTTTAGTCAGTTATGAAATCATGGTTCTTGGGATTAGACCGTGTCAAAATAAGCTTAGTTTCCGATGTTTCGCCTTCAATTGCAGGAGGCATCTTCAGGGATGTCTACTTTACGAGATCGGAACACTGAACTCGGAGGAGTTTAGGCTGGATATTTATACCCGACCTGCGTACAGCAAACCTTAACCCGGAGCAACGATAGGTTTCCACGTATGAAACATCGGAAAAAGATTTTATTATAAATCACCAAAAATTATGAACCCCGCTTGACCTAAAAATTTAACCACTTATACAGTGTCATTTATTTAAATGCGGGCCACCCCTGTCCAAAGAAGACTTATTTTGCAAAAATATTATACACTTTTGTTAAAAACACAAGATAATTAGTTATTACTTCCTTCTGAGATTTTTTCAGATCTTTACGTTTAAGGGTCCCTAGATGCCGGAAAACATGTTTTCTCAATTCCGTCTGTCTGTATGTCTGTCCGTCAGTCTGCCTGTTCGCGGCATAGCTAAAAAACTTCTTATCCTATTTCTTCGAATTTCAGTCTAACATTAGGCCCATGCATGCGAAATATACAGGCTATATATATATATATATATATATATATATATATATATATATATATATATATATATATATATATATATATATATATATATATATATATATATATATATATATATATATATATATATATATATATATATATATATATATATATAAATATATATATATATATATATATATATATATATATATATATATATATATATATATATATATATATATATATATATATATATATATATATATATATATATATATATATATATATATATATATATATATATATATGTATATATATATATGTATATATATATATATATATATATATATATATATATATATATATATATATATATATATATATATATATATATATATATATATATATATATATATATATATATATATATATATATATATGTATGTATATATATTACAGTTTTACTGACGTTTCGCCAAAATCACATTTGGCATTTTCAAAGCTTTCTTTCTCGCGTCCGAAGAAGATTAAGAAATATACACGAAAAAATCGAAAGGCAAAAGAATTAAGTTACAATGCAAAAATGAATATTCGTAATGCAATTTATGATTTATACGCGTCAAAGACTAATATAATCCTTCACAAACTTTTTAATATTATAGACTAAAAAATATCATGATCACTTAAAAAGTCCTCATCTTCTGAGTCATCCTCAAATGGCGCAATGATCATTGGTGCTCTTTCGACATCTAGAAGTCGTTCTCGATTCCACCAATCCCGTACTCCGGCGTAATATAATTTAATGAATTTTGCCAAACAATTATCACTTCATCTGATGTAAGACCATCGTTCACGTGTTTTTGGTAATATGATTTTGCTCAAGCCCATATTAATTCTATTGCGTTAAACTAGCAATGGTATGGCGGCAGTCGTAAAACCTCATGTCCATTTTCCCGTAATATTTCATCTACGGCATATATTGTTGGTTTTTTAATAGATTTTGCCATTAAAAGAAATTCTAGTGTCGGCATATTGGGTAAAGGATTTTGTTTTTGTTTTATTAGCCAGTCATAAATATCACTTTTCTTCCAGGATGAAGTAGGTTGTTTATTTAAGATTCTTGAATGATAAGATGCATTGTCCAGAATAATTAAAGATAGAGTATCTAAATTTGGAATAAGTTGTTCTTTTAACCACTTTTCAAACAGTTCACAGTTCATATTATCATGGTAGTCCATACTTTTGGATGTTGAAGAAAACAGTAAACTTGCACCTGGGAGAAATCCTGTTGAAGAACCTGCATGCAAAATGATGAACGGTTTTCCCGTCCCACATCCCTTTTTTCTCTTTACACTTTTTACAGACTCGTCCTGCCAAGATTTCGAACTACTTCCATAAGAAAATATCCAAGTCTCATCTAAAAATACCACTTTTCTAAATTTTGAATTAACATTTTCCGTGTATTTCTTTAAAAACTGGATACGCTGACTTACTATATGTGGCAACTCGCATAAAAATCTGCGATTACAGTCCTTTTTATATCGAAAACCCAAAATTTTTATTAATTTTGACAACGATTTTAGTCCAATTTCCAATATGGCTCGATTTTGTAAAGCTTCTTTTAAAACTTGAAGGGTTATATTAGTTTTTGATGTGTATAAATCGTAAATTGCATTACGAACATCCATTTTTACATTGTCACTTAAGTCTTCTGTCTTTGGCTTTTTTCGTGTACATTTCTTAATCTTCTTCGGTAGTAAATTATGGATTTTTTCATGCACAATTTTCTACACAGTGCTTATACCGGTTCCCAGAGCTTTTGCTACTGTCTCCTGGATACTGGCCGGTGAATTTTCATTTTCGTAACATAATTCGTAATTATTTTATTAGATTTAATACCATTTTTTTCGCTTGCGGATGCAAAAAACCCGAAAATTGTTTTCTATTACTCATTTTGTCACTGACTTTAAAGTGACATCGCTCAAATATTTTTGCAACTGCTGGTATTTATATGTTTATCCTCTTTTTTGATATGAAAATATCATTGGTCTATCTAATTCATCTTCCGTATTTTATGCGGAAGATATAATTACACTTAATAAAAGTTTGTCTTTGATAAATCGTATGACCCGCACGATAACACTGCTTTGCCCAAAGAAAATGTGTCTATGAGAATCACGCTGATCTTCTATTTGTCCTTGAATCCATATGCAGAAATCATAGCGTATGTCATAGTCTCGTTCTTAAAACGTGAAAATAAACATTGGTCTATAAGCATGAAACTTATTATTCTTGAGAATAAGCTTTTTTTAATACCCGTATAAGCAAAAATTTCCTGTGTGGATCTTTTAGGGTTTTCAACAACTGACTGAAGTACCGCTAATTGATTTTCTTCAGTACAAACAGTTTTGGCACGTTCATTTTTATATTTATAGTCTAAAGATACTGTCTGTTTGAAGTTTATTAAAATTCTACTTACAGTTGAGTATTGAACTTGTTTGTCTGGTTGTCGTTCATTGAAAATATCTGCTGCGTCACGCACTGTTTTATAATTATCCCCACATATCAAAACTAATTCTGCCTTCTCGACTAACGTTAATTGTCTTGGGGGAGGCATTTTAAATCAAATAAAGCTAATATGTAATAATATAATTGTTCTTCTAGAAATGAAATGACTTTAGACATTACTAATGCTCAAGAAGAAAGGATTCATTAAAAAGTGGTACAGAAAGTTCAACTTGTCTTCTAAAAGTCCAACGGCCAGAACTTCACCATTACACTAAGGGGCATACCCGTAGAAGACATAGTGTCGCCCGAAGAAGCCACAATCAGAAAACTTCCAGCAGAAGAACTGACGCAATATAGTATTACACAGCGTGATGAACAAAAATTTTAGGCGACCAAGAGTCAAACGTGTCAGTCCCGGAAAAAATGGCGATCAAAAGTTTAAATGACAGAACAGATATTTTGGTCCTTCTAACCGACTTGGGAAATGCCAGTGTCATCATGATCAAAACAGAATGTACAACTATTTGTGCACTTACAGAGTAATCCAAATAGACCCGACAAAGAAAATCGAGAGATGGATAATCAATCTTATGAAAGTTTTCGTGGCTAGAGTCCCAACTAATACCAGTTGTATTTTTCAATTTTATTTAAAATGTGTCTGAAATGTCAATTAAATAGTTTTGGGAAATCTAAATAAAAACGCTACTTATATTTGAGTTCGTATTTTGTGCTCCTTGAGTGAGACCGCGCGTGACGGTGGTGCAGAATTTCGAATCCGGGAGCCAGTTTGTGAACTAAGTTTAGTAAGCTATGTATGTGTATAATTAAGGGTGTGCCAATATGAATATCCTAAATTATTTTGTTTAAACACATTTCGACAGTTTTTCATTAAAAGATTAAAAATTAAACAGCTGGGTAGGCCTTTACCAGAAATATAATTAACATAAACTTTTACTGAAATTACAAAAAATATTCTTGTTCCTGCCCTTTGAAAGGTTGAAGCTCGTTTTATTATCGCTTATATAATATACCAATTTTTATCATCTTGATTTAAGTTATTTTATCTACGATCGTGAGATAAGAAACCATTATCGCACTGATTTTTATTAGGTATATCTACTAATATTAAAATTAAAACAGAATTAAAGAAAATACGTTTATTTTTGTTTAAATCACAACATTACATTGTAAATATTAATTACACAACTATTACAGTTATTTAATTTTATACCAGATATACTTGATGAACTTGACTTAACTTGCGATGAACTTAATTAATTAAATGTGTCCAGTTTTTGGATACTAGTTGCTTCATTTTCCTTATTTCCGAGAATACTCAAAGCAGCCTTCTTTTTGTTTTCTTCCGAAGCCTCAATGTATCCTGCAACTATATTTGACCGTCATCCCTTTTACCTCTTTACGATCAAAATATTCACTGGTATTGGCTAATAGTGATGTAGAAGACCTTCTAAAGCAGTGGCAGGTATATTGTTCTGGATTGAATAATTTTAAAGACAAAGCAATATTCTTGTTATCATCTGCTTCTTGCAGAAAAAACATCAATATCGTTTTCCGTTACTTTGACAAATTACAAATTGTTTGACAGCGTTATTCTCTAATGTCTTCTAACAAAAACTTAGTTACTTGGTTGCTATGGTAGAAATTATCGAGATATAAGTTTGAAATTTAAACCACTTTGTAAGCAGACTATACTGTTTTTTCTATACAGTGTGGTCATTTAAGTGCGCAACATATGGGAATTTTTTTTATTAACTACACAATCAAAAAAAAAGGTTATTGCATCCTCGATAATCATATAAAGTGTAGAATGGTTGCAAATCAAACAGCATACAGGGTAGGTCAAAAAATATTAAAATCATGCAAGAGTAAAGTACCCTTATTTCGAAAGATTGAGCAAAATATTATTAAGAAAAGTTGTTAAGCATCAAAAGTTATGTCTGGATACTAAAACATAGCCTCCTGAGAATTTTTTTTTTCTGGAAAAAAATCAAAACATTTTTTGAAAAATTGATTTTTTTGCTAACTATCATAAATACTTTCACAGTTTAATCAAAATCAGATCAGATTCGCAGAACTCCGTTCAAATTTAAGTATACTTGTCAAATTAACTTGGACTTTTAATTTTTTAGGGAATCACAAACTTCAGGTTTGTTGCAACGATATTAAACACAACTTGGAAATTTCGCCAATTTTTTTTTTTTAAAAGATGAAGCATTTCTGAAGAAAATATGCACATTAAAAAACTTTCGTTTGAAGTGCAAAATTTCCTTTTCAAATATTTATTAAAGAACTGTACACATAATTGACGAACTGGAAATCCTTGAAAAAACAAATAAGGCTTAAAAGTGAATTAATGTGAATTAAAATTAACAAAAAATCAAGCGCACCAAGATCTAATTGAATGTGACACTACTAGTTTTACCAAAAATGTTTATTATAGCTTAACAATTAACAAATCTGTGTGGCCACCTTCTCGTTCAATGCATCTAATTGTCCGGTCATAAAATTCACTAAAAGTAGATTGCAAGACATTTGCTGGAATATTTCTGCAATGGAAACGAATCGAATTTTCAAGTTTCTCAATATTATTAATTGGTCGATCCTTATAAACTTTTTGCTTTAAGTATCCCCATAAAAAAATCTAATGGGATAAGATCTGGGAAACGAGGAGGCCACCGTGGATCGTTATTTCGTCCTAACCATTTAGTACCAAATTTCCCATTTAACCATTTAGAAACATTTCTAGTAGAATGAACGGGACATATACAAACCATAATTTATACCGTTCTTGTAAACTTATATTGTCCAAAAAATCCGATATTTCGTTTTGCAGAAACTATAAATAGGTATCACCAAAAAAAAAACGGACCCAATAATTTTTCGTTGATAATACCGCACCACACGTTTGTTTTTTGGTAATACTGGTTTCTATTGTCAATAACAAAATTTGGATTTGCGTCCGACCACCACCTACAATTTTGGGAAGAGACAGTGCCATTTGTTGTGAACGTGGATTCATCCCCAAAGAAAATGTGTCTATGAGAATCATGCTGATCTTCTATTTGTCCTTGAATCCATATGCAGAAATCATAGCGGATGTCATAGTCTCGTTCTTGAAACGTGAAAATAAACATTGGCCTATAAGCATGAAACTTATTATTCTTGAGAATAAGCTTTTTTAATACCCGTATAAGCAAAAATTTCCTGTGTGGATCTTTTAGGGTTTTCAACAACTGACTGAAGTACCGCTAATTGATTTTCTTCAGTACAAACAGTTTTGGCACGTTAATTTTTATATCTATAGCCTAAAGATCCTGTCTGTTTGAAGTTTATTAAAATTCTACTTACAGTTGAGTATTGAACTTGTTTGTCCGATTGTCGTTCATTGAAAATATCTGCTGCGTCACGCACTGTTTTATAATTATCCACACATATCAAAACTAATTCTGCCTTCTCGACTAACGTTAATTGCCTTGGAGGAGGTATTTTAAATCAAATAAAGTTATTATGTAATAATATAATTATTCTTCTAGAATGAAATATTAACGCCACCGAACTGTCATAATTTTTACTTCTAACCCTCATTTGTTTTTTCCATGGGTATCCGCGATTATCTTAGTATAGGATTTCAGATTTGTGAATTAATGTGTACAGTTATTTAATAACAATTTTATAATTTTGCACTTCAAATGAAAGTTTTTTAATGAGAATATTTTCTTCACAAATGTTGAAAAGAATACTGGCGAAATTTTCAAGTTTAATAAGTGTTTAATATCGTTGCAACAAACCAGAAGTTTGTGATTCCCTAAAAAATTAAAAATTCAAGTTAATTTCACAAGTATACTTAAATTTGAACGGAGTTATGCGAATGTAATCTGATTTTGAGTAAACTATGAAAGTGTTTATGATAACTATCAAAAAAATCAATTTTTCAGAAAGTTTTTTGATTTTTCCGAAAAAAAAATGTTTTCTCAGAAGGCTATGTTTTGGTGTCCAGGCATAACTTTGGATGCTAAATAACTTTTCTTAATAACATTTTGCTGAATCTTTCGAAATAAGGGTACTTTACTCTTGTATGATTTTAATATTTTTTGACCTACCCTGTATGCTGTTTGACTTGCAACCATACTAAGTACTTAGTCTTAACAAAGTCTTAACACTATGATTATCGAGGATGCACCAATTTTTGACAATATTTTTATTTTAATTGTGTAGTTAATAAAAAAAATTCCCGTATGTTGCACACTTAAATGACCACACTGTATATATGGCAGTAATACATATATGATCCTTAATTGAGATGTTTTTTATGGGGGCGGGGCCTAGGTACTGTACCTTGGTATTTCTACTGTATTTAATAAAATGCATACACTTTTATAAGAATATTTGAATTAAGAAATAGCGGAGTTTTGTGAGTTTTTAAGAAAGCTTATTCTACAGGTTGCGTGTCATTTTGAATTGGATAATTTTATTGTTCACCTATTTTTATGATGAAATAAAGTTGAAAAAACCTTTCAAAAGGTCGCCCCCCTCTTGTAGTTATTTTTTCTAATGGCGCCCATTCACATTTTGAAATTTTTCTCACGAAATATGCTCAAAAAATAACTATTTAGTATTTATTGAAATGTGGGGTGGTTTGTCACTTAATTTTCGCTAC
Source organism: Kuschelorhynchus macadamiae (assembly GCA_030620095.1). NCBI lineage: Eukaryota > Metazoa > Arthropoda > Insecta > Coleoptera > Curculionidae > Kuschelorhynchus > Kuschelorhynchus macadamiae. The sequence goes on from JAUTXW010004874.1 coordinate 212,632, forward strand.
ATGTTATTGGGTGTTTGAGTCCCGGTGCACCTCTCAACACTGAAACCCCACGAGCAGCCACTGAGGTTAACCTTAGCAGATTTTTTTTTCTTGCATTAAGTTGGTTAACTAAAATATGTAAATTCAAAATATTGCATACGAACCTTTTAGGCCATTCCCAAACTTGTATACCAAATAAGATGCTATACCCATAAGACAATAGAGAAACACCCACATAGGAGCGAACAATGCATTGGGAGGCGTCCAGCTTGGCTTTTCCAAGGTGGTATACCATCCACTAATGCTATCCGCTGAAAAAATGGCGCCTACTAAACCACCTAGATTGGGGAATACCATAAAGATCAGTATATGTAAAGCCACCATCCAATGTGATTCTTTCTTTTCTGCCATATTTGTTTCTCTTAAGCCTTTCTCAGTAAATCTGAAAAAATAAACATGTTTTAGATAATTTGTTACTTATAAGAAAACCGATATTACTCTTAAGACGGGAATGGATTGCTGTTCTTTTAATGGTACGAAGTTTAACTTTAAAGTAAATTTTAACGTAAACATTACTCTTCAGTCACAGTGGCGGAACTACTATACCGCGGGGTTATTTTCCAGCACTGTTTTTCTGTTTTTAACCGACTTCAAGAAGGAGGAGTTATTTTGATCGTTTTAAGAGTATGTGGGTTATTTGGAAAGATGCAGCGATGCTGTTTTCAACATCACAGAGCTACGAAAGATGTAATTAAAATTTCCATAGCCTGCTTTGTTTCTAGGATACAGGGTGATATTGAAAATGTTGCATTTTAAACTAAAAGTAATTAAACACATAAAAATGAATCTAAAAGAATTAACAGCTAATTTTTTAAAAATATTGTTCAATCTTATAAAAGTTCCTTACATAGTGCCTATACGCCTCAAGGCATTCAAAGTAATGAATAGCGTGTAAACATGTTACTATTGTCTGTTAGGCCATACTGTTAAAGTATATCTAAAGTAAATTGAGACAGCGGAAATATTGATGTACGCTCAATTTACTACACCACGAATATCAAATAAATTTTATTTTTATTCAGTTAATCGGTTTACAATTTTTAGTTTTTATTTTGTCTCAACTGACTTTAGATCTTAGAGGAAGAATAAAAATAGGGTTAATTCCTTATTTACATATTTAGCTACTGTCAAGATTACCTCACAGTATAATGTCGATCGTTCGACGATGCCAAGCCTAGCCAGGAACACCAATGTTTATACCAATTTATATTACGGTGAATATGTTTAAATATGATGCAATAAAATTTTCATACAAAGAATAATAATGTATTTCCAATATTAGTTTCTAAGCAGTATAAAGAAATTACTTTTATTGCAAAATAGTAAAATACAAACTAAAATACCCAAAGTCTCAGATCAGATTTCAGGAGTAACAAGAGTTTTAGTTAGATATGGCAAACTTGATCGACAACTCCACGCTTAGACAAGGAAAGAGAGAGGACGCGTAACAACTATTTATGCGCCGTCTCAGAAGTGAGGCCAATTTATCCATCGACGCCATTTTCTGGTGGCAGACAAATGTGGTGGCAGCGTGGTTTTGTAGTGTGATTTTTAGAGAAAAGTGAATTAAAGATATTGTGATTATTATCGAACTAAAATGGTGAATTGTTGTGCTTTTGGTTGCAAAAGTCGTAGCGAGCGAAAAGAAGCTAGAATAACCTTTCACAGGTAAATAAAAGAAAATTGTATATTTTAGGTGTCCCTATAATTCGCGTTTTTATATTAAAGGCGGCCTAATACCCATATTTCTATCCACATAGTTTATATTTACTGGTAGATAAACAAGTAACTCAGCATTTTGGTCCTCTTTCGTTCAGAATAGCTTATAAAATTATCTAATTTATGATCTAATGAGGCATGAAGGTCGATTTATTCCAGTGGCGTAGGCCATGCTTCATGGATATAAAGAAATAATAGTTATTTAACCTTCATGTGTGGTGAATATTATTATAATTCAATTAAATGTATTTTTCTTTTTAGGTTTCCTCTAAAAGATGTGCAAAAAACTGCTTTATGGGTAAAGCAGCTGCATATTGCAGACTGGACACCTACAAAAAATGATAGGCTATGCTCGAAACATTTTGACCCCAAACTGTTTTATCGTGTTGGCGAAAAAAAATGTCTACTAGATAAAGCAGTACCAACAGTGTTCCCTGATGTACCAAAATATATGCAGCCAAGTAGTCATTATCGCAAGGTAAGTTTTATCAGCAATATATATTTTTGTGTAAAATATAAATGACAGAATATTAATTCATCCCATCTATTTATCTTCATTCATAATTCACATATTACTTCATAAAATATTTTTTACTTTCCAACATATTGTTTGATTTTAATGTTCATTTTGCTTTTAATGTATTATTTAAATTTAATATTAGCATTTATTTGTATTTTATCTTAGTTGTTAAGTTTTTTTATGACACCATTTATTTAAAAACACATTGATGTATTTTTATAAATATAGAAATTTTTGTCTAACTTTTTTTTGATATATTGTGTATTTTATTTCAGGGGACAAAGAGATCTCATCAGGAAGAAGCATCTACTTCTTCAGTTCCAGACGAGGTTCCAGACACAGCAGTTCTAGATACTCCTAGAAAACAAAAACTGAAGCGAAAACTTTTTAGTCAAGTTGTGTGCATTAATGGTCAGTGGAAATTGCCAGTAGGTTACTTTTTAACTGATGGATTGAGTGGTCAACAGAAAAGTGCTCTTGTCTCCCAATGCATAAGTTTATTAACTGAGACAAGGGCACGTGTAGTATCACTTATATTTGATGGTGCGCCATCCAACACTGCAATGTCAAATATTTTGGGTTGTGATAATAATATGCCAACCTTAAAAACTTTTTTTACTTTAAGAGGAAACAATATTTATAATTTTTATGACCCTTGTCATATGATTAAATTGATACGTAATGCTTTTGGTGAAAAAAAGGTTCTCATAGATGGCAATGGATATTTAATTAAGTGGGAATATATGGAAAATTTAGAGAAATTGCAAGATCCAGAAGGTTTGCATTTAGGGAATAAACTACGAAAAACTCACATACATTTTTTCAAACAAAAAATGAAAGTCAGATTATCAGTACAATTATTAAGTGAATCGGTTGCTGATTCGCTTAATTATTGTGAGGAAGAATTGCAGTTAAAAGAATTTATGGGTTGTAAGGCAACCTCTGACTTTATTAGAATAATTAACCACTGCTTTGATATTTTAAACTCCAGATCACTAATTCCTCCAGGTTTTAAAAAGGCAGTTTGTGAAAGAAATATAGAACAGACAAAAAGTTTTATTGCTAACTCTATTGATTATCTTTCTTTATTAAAATTTCATGATGGGGAATTAGTAGTTCAATCCAAAAGAAAAACAGGCTTTATGGGTCTTATAATTTCTTTAAAAAGTGCATTGTTGATGTATGATGAATTAGTTACAAATAACAAACAATTAATTTATCTTCCTTTATATAAAGTCATTCCTCCAGGTTTTAAAAAGGCAGTTTGTGAAATAAATATAGAACAGACAAAAAGTTTTATTGCTAACTCTATTGATTATTTTTCTTTATTAAAATTTCATGATGGGGAATTAGTAGTTCAATCCAAAAGAAAAACAGGCTTTATGGGTCTTATAATTTCTTTAAAAAGTGCATTGTTGATGTATGATGAATTAGTTACAAATAACAAACAATTAATTTATCTTCCTTTATATAAAGTCAGTCAAGATCATTTAGAATTACATTTTTCTTCAATAAGATCAAAAGGTGGCTTCAATAATAACCCTACTGCACGGCAGTTTATGGCATCGTATAAGAGATTATTAGTAAGAGCAGACATAAGGGAGGGTGGTATGGGAAATTGTATACCCTTAGACGATATACCTATTTTAACAGGATCAAGTAGATTCGATTTACCTGAAGAAAATATTAATTCAAATAGGATGTATTTGAGCTGTCAAAATGAACCATTTCCTTTGGAAAGTGTTTGGCATGATCATAATTACCTTATAAATAGTGAGATGTTGAGCAATTGTTCAAAACAAATTATTATTTATATTGCTGGTTTTGTTGCCCGTCAGCTTATTAAGGTTGTCAAATGTGAAAGCTGTTTGACTGCGTTAAGTGGTAACCGAGAAAACTTTTTGCATTCGCTGATAACAAAAAAAAGTCGTGGTGTATTGACGTATCCCTCCGGGGATGTGATAAAAATTTGTAATATCTGCGAGTATTTTATAAGAATAAATGAAAATGAGTTGGTAAAAGCCAATTTTAGCAGTTTGGAACAACATGTTTTAATTTCTAACGCTAATTGTAACAATATATACTTTTTAACAGAATCTTTTGTATCAAAATATCTTAATATTCGCATACATTTTATAACTAAAAGATTGTCTGCAATAACAGATACTTGTTAGAAATCAATATACAAAACTTATTTTATTTAGAGGACAATAAATGAGTGTTAATTTTTATTGTTCAAGTTTATTTTTTTCCTTGGATATCACTTTTTATTTTTACCTACTTAGGTACTTTTTTACGTAATATATTTTTAGTAATGTATTTTTATGGTAATATATGGATTTATAATGATTGCATATTTTATTACATCAACAATAATTGGTTGTTGGTCTTAGAGATCTTTCCTACGTTATCTTAAAATGTAGGTATATTAGAGCTATTAAAAGAGTGTAGTGATTAAATGAGGTATGTAACAATTTCTTTATTGAAATTTCAGTTTTCTGTAAATGTGATTAACTTTTATTATAACTATTAATAAATAATAACCTAACCTAAATGAAACCCTAAATAAAATAGGAAATTTGACATAATTTTTGAAATTTTAAACAAATTCTCTTCATTTTTAAAATTTGTTATATAACCCCATTATTTACTGAACTTTTCAATTGGCTCTAATATATCGATAAACACACTTTGATCAGTCTTCCACTAGTAAGATTTAAATGTTCATTTCAGGCATCATTTTATTTAAACCCGAGCGTTACGCCACTGGGCGAGCCAGCCTGGTGGCAGCTGGCTTCAAATCATATGCATAGATTACGCGTCTTCTCTCTTTCCTTGTCTAAGACTTCACGTATTAGACCATCCCACTTTCATCGACAAGGGATCCTTATAGTAAAAAAGTATAATAGTCTACAGTAAACATTGTTACAGGGTCACGTGACCGGCGTGGCTTAAAAACCAATAGCGGGTCGTGGAACTACAATAAAATTTAACATTAAAGAAATTAATTTGCTAAAAAATATTTTATTAGATACCAAGCTTTTCTTAGCATCACTACTGCATGTGTTTTATTGTATTATTGTGTATTTGTTGATATGACTCAAATCTTCTAATTATATGTTGCCTTACTTCAAGAAGCAGCGTTCCTAAGGTGCGGCGACATTAAAAGAACATTATTTTTTTAAACATTTAATAAATAAGTTTTATTTACTTTATCTTGGACATAACTATGGTGCGGCAATGTGAGTTTGTAAAAAAATGGCCGTTTAAGTTTGGAATTTTCTTTTAATCACTAAGTAAACAGCAAGATTTCCTTTTCCAAGAGACATGTCTAATGGAAGATACCTTATTCACTTATTTTGGGTCACACGACGTATTGACCAATCGTTTATTTCGTCGGGGGACATATGAGAATCTTCAGAAGCAAAATGATACAAAAAAGACTCTGAGGTGATTTTTTTGCCGATTAAAATGGTTTTTCCTATCAGAGAATTAAAATAATTGTAGAATATACCTATACTATATGAAAATAGTCGAAGGGCGTCTCACTCTTGAAAAAACGTACTGCGATTTCGAAAATCACTAGATTTGGGATGAAATCTGGGGAAATAATAAGGTTTCGAATGATTTCGCGCCTTTTTTTTAATTTTGACTTGAGTTAGGCCAATTTTTTACATAAGTGTTGTCAGGTAAAGGAATTTAAATGGTGATGAATTGGATTAAACTGGTTAGAATTTAGGATTTAGGATATTGAAAATTAAAAAAAAAATCTTTTATTTTTTAAATTTTAGCTATTAACATGGAAAAACAATATGACAATTGGCTATCTATTCGTATCTAATAGCGCTCGCTTTTTTTTACTTTCCTCGCAAGAGGAAAAAAATAGTTACAAAAAAACATATTACTCCGCGACAAAGCTCAAGACTGCTTGTCCTATTTATTTCAAGTTTTGGTTAAAAATTAAAGGTCATATGATGATGACGTGGTAATATAAAAATTATGGCTGAACAAAATTTTGAAATGTTAAAAAAAATTGGGCTTATCCATTTTATCCAAATTTTGCAGAAAAATTAGGTTTGACATGACCATCAACCGATAAGTTTTACTACAAATCCAAAATGGCGGCCTAATAAAATATTGTGTGTCAATGCAGAAAACTACAACATCGATTATGTTGAAATTTTGCTCAAAAATCAAATATTATACAGGGATGAACTGGTAAAAATGTTGAGACAAATTCAAAATGGGGGAACAAAACGGTGGCCTAATTAAATGTTTAAAAATATCTGAAAAAAGTACTTATCGGATTGATTGATTGATTAATATCTGTTTTTAATCAAATCTGTATAAATATTAAAATTCGCTCGCATTATAGGCATTTCCACTCTCATTATTGAAATATTTACTAAAAATGTATGATATGTATTTTCAAATACCCCCAGATTCCTACTTTCTTTGAACCAAATCTACACAAATGTCAAAATGGCGCCGCCATGTTGGCATTACAATCTTGAATTTAAAAATGTTACAAAAATTCATGATGTGCAATCTTAGATACCCCTAAATGTCGAATTTTAATCAAATCTGCAAAAATTTTAAAATTGGTCTGCTATTTTGGTGCCGCCATTTTTAATTCTCAAATATTGACTAAAATTTCATAACTTTCATTCTTAAATACTTCTAGATACTGATATTTCAGCCGAATCTGTACAAATGACAAAATTCGTTCGCTCTATTGGCGCCACCATTTTGATTTTTGTTGTGCGTTCTTAAATAATCCCCACAAATGTTAAAATCATCCGTGCGACGTGTTGACATTGTCATTTTGACACCGCTATTTTGAATTTTTAAATGCTGACACTTTCAAATTTTCCTAGGCACTGATTTTCAGTTTTGGCTACACAAGTATATAACAAAATTCGTCGGCCGTATTGGCGCCGCTATTTTGGGTTTCTAAACGTTGACTAAAAAAACTCGGATTTTTTATATCCGTGTGTATACATGTCAAATTTGAAAATAATCGGTAATGGAAGTGCAGAAAAATCCATTACAAGATTTGAACCAGACATACAAACATACAATCAGACGAATAGGAAGCCAATAAAAGCGCGTTAAAAGCATTGATTTTATTTTAAAACTCTAACACCCGTATTCACTAAAGAGGTTTAACTTTAGACAAGGTCTAACTTGACAGTTACAGGTTTAAGATGACATTTTCAACAACTGAACAAATAATTTTTCTAAATGTCGCAATTACAAAATTATAGTAACATAAGACAAACATAACTGAAAACTAAAGTTTAATAATATAGAAATAACTAATTTCCTTTTAAACTTACCTAAGTTAATGGTTTGATTTTAGATAGTGAAGTAGAGAACGATTATTTCTTTTACAACCTTCTTTTATTTTATTTTTTTTTTCTTTTTATTTATTTTAATTATATAAGTTGTTTTACTCGGTGCTCAGATTCTTTTATTTCGGAGGCGTTAGGGCGTGAGTTCAAATAATTTAAACAATATTGTGGGCGCCAGGCCTAGAGTGGCCAAAGAGGTTGAGCAGAAAAGAAAAAAACAAGATAGATACTAATGTACGCTAAGACACAATACTTAAGTTAACTTGTAATGTAGCTTCCCAAAACCTTCTAATTACTGCAATGGACAGATTATAAATAAAAGAATGAAATACTAATGCAAGGAAATTTATTGTAAATTGTATATAAAATATAAGTATAAATATCACAGTGGTATTAAATGTTGTTCAACACAATCAACAGTAACAATCAAATCACCACATATAAAAAAGGTAAAACAATAACTACACTATTCATGAAATTAAATGTGCCAAATGAAATAATATTTATATCTTTAAGTTTAATATCTTGAAAGTACTGAAAAATTTTGATACATAAATTTACCATAAAAGTTAAATGAACTACCAGTAATTAAATATTTTTTGATTATTAAAATTTAAACTATGCAAAACTGATTAGGTGGAAAGATTGGAGTAAATATTTAAAGTATTAAAATTTTAAATTAAGTAAAATGATTAGATGGATAATTGAAAAGGAAAGAGAGAGGGCAAGGATACAACCTTGAATTAAATTTTATTTTCTTAATTAAGTTTTATATTTGTTACCAAAGATTGTTGAAAGAGCACAGCATGAATGTTGCAAAAACCAGATTTAATAAATATTATTTTATAAAAACCTCATATGAGAGATGCAAATATTAGTATCATATACCGATATTGGCTGAAAATCCCCGATAATATGAAGATGGGCTGTAATGCAAAATATATTCAAACAATCATAAAACTATAACAGGTGGCTGAAAATCACAGGTAATTTTAGGAAGTACTGCCCATTACAAAAAACTTAACACTTATGACACTAAGACATGGGTACCCAATATACACTCAACATACCTAATATAACTTATACTACAAAAAACATAAAGTCTCTTACTACCTATAAGCTATGAGCACTTACAAAGCAATTATTTGGAAAAAAACAATAAGAGTGTTTTACAAAACTCAAATTTAATAAAATAAGCCAGAAGATGCAATGAATTCTTTACTCAAAATCAACTAATTAAATAAAATACAACAAAGTAATACTTTAGAGGGGAGAGGGACCGAAATTAGAATAAAAGTTTATAGTTACTGATTTGCAAATGAATTCATGAGAAACTATTTAGAATTAAATTGGTTAATGACTTAAAGTGACTTTATAAAGGTAATTATAGTGCGAGAAGGCTGAATAATTGAAAAATTAGCAACGAAAGATCAAATTTCTAATGTACGCTCAGGGTAAGTAGAACACCAGTAGTAAAACTACCTTTTATAAGCTAAAAGAAGGAAAGGTACTTATCTTTAGACTCGGTGTTGGGTTGGTTCCCTAAATGAAGACTTTCCTCAACGCTTCACAGCAGCGGTTAGCCTATAAGCTCAACCAAAAGGAGGTGGTCATCTAGACGAGCAGACTGCAACGGAGGCCCCAAAACAGCACAAGCCAACAAGGAAAACCTCAAATGCCCCGTTCCAGCTACGCCACGGTAGTCCAACCAGAATCTAAGTTTCCAACTTCCTGCCTGATGTCCCTAAGTTGACCTGCCTAAGCCACTGTTCTTCCCACAATAAAAGAGTGATGTTGATTTTATTGTGATTGCGGTATTAATTAAAATATGCTCCTGCTGTAGGTTAAAAAGTCCTTGTAGTAGGATAAAAGCTTCTTGCAGTACGTTAAAAGCCTGAAAAGATAGAGAAATGTGCTGAGTACCAACCCACGTGGCGACTATTCCATGAACCATCTCCCTAGCAAGATTTTCTAATAATTTTGAATGACTAATTACCTGATGTTATGGCTTTGAGTAGTCTTGAAGTGCTTTCCAATCCCAATTAAGGCTTCATAGAATTCGCCGATCAGTAGAACTTCTTACACGTCGTGTAAAATGGCGGCACAAAAAAACTATGAGAACTAACACTTCATTATTATTCTGCAGAGAGGTAGTAAGAGAGGATCTCTTTGTTCGGTTCAAAGGTTTTATAGTCCTAACATAGCAAAAAAATGATGTATCCTGTTCCGGTACATGGTACCAACCTAGTACTCTCGATGACAGAAACCCTCGACACACATTAAAAAAATGACTTTATCATCCCGAAAAGTCTCAAAACATCTCCCTTTGCTACGGAACACCACCACCGATCACCACTAACGAAACAAAATCAGCTGATATAACCTCAGACTTTGAAACCCCTGACATAATTTGGAAATAAAACATAGGGTATAACGGGTTGCCTGCAGTAAGGTGTCGCCAAACAACGATCTCGGATTTTATTAACATTAGGGACTTGTCGCGTCGTTGCTTTATTTTTTACGATAATTATTGGTTTGTATTTTATATATTTGACTGTCTTAAAAGAAACAAAATATCAGATATTTTGTGAATAAATAGGTGATAATTAAGAACTTGACCGTTGTAATAATCATTTTCAAAATGATTGTTACACTTTGAAGTTTGTAAAAATACCTATTTGCCTCATAAGGAATAGGTAAGAATCCTTCTTTTTGTGAACGATATGAAGCATGGCCCATTTTTTCATTTTCGTACAGTAATATTTTAACAGGTCGTCATTTTGTTTCGCTATATTGAATTCATACCAATATTTTACCAGTTTTTTTTTTATATCAGATGTAATTTTTGTGGAAAATTAAAGTTAATCAAGTAAGTGGATTTTTTAGCTATACCGGAACAGACCGACCGACAGTAATGGAAAAACATGAGGATCTGTAAAAACACGGAACGATAATTTTTTCACGATTAGTGATATTTCCTTATGCGGGAAGTGAAAACTCACGCCGTCACTGGCATTCGTCATCAAATGGCCACGGCTTGGGCATGGGCCATCCCCACTTCTTGTTTTATCGTAAACATTGGTCGATAGAATGTGGAAAATAGGGGAACCATGTTGGCGCACACCCCTAACGTGATTTATGAATGAGTTGTGATCTCTACTTTAATTCTTACTCTAAGCTTTAGATACACTATAACAGTGTTGCAACATTCACTCCAACTACTTCAGTAGCATTTTTAACTCTTCTATTATTTGATAATGTCTAGTATAAATTCTGTTTTAAAGGTATCCTCACAAAAAATCCAGAACCGCTAAATCGGGTGACCCAGGTGGCCATTTTACAGGTCCTTTGGTTCCAATCCTGGAGTGACCTGGAGAATTTTCGTCAAGATAATCTTTTAGTATTTGAGCATTATGACCGGGAGCTCCATCTTGCTGCAAATACAGATAATCAAGCATGCGTAAAACCTCACTTTTCCGCACTCATTTTAGTTTGGAAAGAGCTACTTTTCCGCACTAGTGCCCCCATTTTTTGAAATATACTTACTGACTTTAAATTTTTTAAAATGTATTGATACGCTGATAGCAAAAAGATTTAAGAATATACATTTGCTAGAATCCTGTTATAATTTTCAACAAAATAGTAAAAAATATATAAAACGTGTTATAAAAATTGTTTAATGGCTCTCGTATTATGCCTTATATAATCAATGTTAAGCAATAATAAACACCTACTTTTTTATTTGACAGTTTGAGTCACCATATGACTCAAAGTAAAAATACGCGTGTTAGTCGTTGTCAATCAAAACCAATTTTGCTGTCGCTGATTTTTGTCGTAGTAAAACCCGAGTAAATGTGTTTTTAATGGATTCTCCAGACGATGATTTACCAGAGTCAGTGTTGGAAGCAGCTAGAATTGCAAACTTCAGTCTGCTACCCTCAAAATCCCGCCATAGGGATAAGAAAGAATATATTCGGTTTAAAACCTGGTGTCAAATTAAAGGCATCAAAACTTTGAAAGAACCCGTTTTTTTTTAAGTATATTTCGCCGAACTTTCCAAAACATGAAAGCCAAACACGCTTTGGTCCAGATACTCAATGTTAAAAAGTCACGGCCTATTTGAAAAAAAAAACATAATGTTGGATTTAGATCAAATGTATAAATGGAGCGCCTGACGAAATGTATCTCCATATTAAAGTAGCTACTATATTTGTTTTGGCGGGCGTATGTCGCCGAGGAGAACTAACAAAAATGTCATTGGATCATAATGAAGACAAAGGAAATATTTTATTAATAAATATTCCAGACGCAAAAATTACCGTTCTAGAAGCTTTGTACTATCTGATGAAGCTGAAAGCGAAGAATATTTAAAATTGGTCAGAAAATATGCCATTTTAAGAAACCCAAAAACCACACATAGGCGTTTTTTGTACTACAAGAAAGGAGCTTGCACAGTAAAATGTATCGGAATAAACACCTTTGGAAAAATGCCATCAGATATTGCAGGTTATCTGAAGCTTATATTGAACTGAACTAGCCGTTACTTGATGGAAATCCATTTTAACTCAATAAACATAAAACGCTTGTTTAAAATTTTCACTTAATTTATTTTACAAAAATAAAAAACATGACAATTGTTTCGCCAACACTGTAAATGACAATGCAACACAAACAATATTATTTAAGAATCTATTTTTATAATTACGGTTATTATAATACAGGTGGAGTGTTCTCGAATTTTAGTTATTGCTTAATAAAGATTTAACAATGGGGAACTGTTTAGGTCCAATTATCTTTATGTTTGTTTATTTCCATACTTTGTAGTAAATTAAGTTTTTTACTTTTTTGTTCTACATGTAAAATTTCAAATTTCTCATTAAAAGTATGGTTTTCCTGAATTAGATGTTTAGAATAATTGGAATTATCTTTATGGTTTCTGTAACTTGATTTATGTTCATTAATTTTTTTTAATCGTTCTTCCTGTTTGTCCTATATATAATTTTGAACAAGTTCCACAATTTAACTTGTAAACCCCCGATTTGTTCTCTTTTTTGGTCTTTGTCTTATTGTTTTTAATATATCTACCAAGGGTGTGTTAGTCTTAAAAGCAACCGCCGCACCTTTATTTTTAAAAAGCTTAGTAACCTTTGAAGTTGTTTTTCCTGTATAAGTGAAAGTCTGAAATTTATTATTTTCTTTGAAGTTTTTAGAAGGATAAACTAGCTTTAATGCTTTTTTATATTTCTTAACCATTATTAATTGCTATTTGTTTTATTGTATTTAATTATTTAGTAAACCTTCATTGTTTAAAGGTATGTTGATCAATCTATGGACAAAACTATTATATGCTGATATTTAATGTGCGAAAGGATGATTGGATGCAGGGGCGTGCAGTCCATGGGAGCAAGGGAAGCAGTGCTTCCTCAAAAAAAATTACAAAACATCTTCTAAAATGTAATTTTTGAAATATGAATCCATTAATTTAGTTTATATTAAAAATGCTAAAATATTATCTTAATTATCAAGCCAATAATAAATGCGGCCTTGACTCCGACCCAGCTACAATAGAATATCGAATAGAACCTATGCGGGCCGCTAGCTTCTCTGCAGCCAAATCCTGTATGCTTGATTTTCTGTGAATCGAGCCGGAGGTTATTGAACTTTCCACCGGCTGTTTGCAATTTTTGCATTTCAGTCGCGTGCTTTAAGTGGTGGAGGAAGCTATCATTCGAGTAGGTTCTTTGTTTGAACGGCTATCCGTGTGTTGTGTGATACGTACGTCGCGTCGTGCATGGTGCGATATGGAAAACAATAATACGGACGTAGATATGCAAATACCGTCAACTTCGGCTGTCGGTAATAACGTTGAAAATGTTGGAGAGTTTAGTAAGAAGAGTGTGTGTGAATGTGTGGTGTGTGTCTTAATAATAAAGGGATTTTCAGCATTAAACTTCGCTGATAAGCTTCAAATAATTTCCAAAGGAAGGGCAAACTGGTTTTTCCGATTTAAACAATTTCCATAAAGCTGTAAGACACATTATGTCCAAAGCGCATTTGCAGGCCGTCATAAAAGAAAAAGTTTTCGACAAACCCAGAATTGAACACGCCCTTAATAAACAGTTGGAAATTAGTCACCGCCAACACAATGAACTAGTCGATAAAAATAGGCAAATATTAAGAAGACTTATCGATGTTCGAAAATCATTTAGAGTAGCGTTTTTTGCGGAACGTCGAATCGAATCCAGAATGATTTAATTTCCGCTGTTGCAACCATTATTCTAAAAAGAATTAAGCAGGAGATTGGCAATTCACGGTTCATTGCTATTGTTATGGACGAAACAAATGATATCACTAATTTTAGCAAATTATCTATAATAATACGCTACGTTAAAATAGACGAAAGTATTCAAGAGCGATTTTTAGGTTTTAAGAATGTGTCCGAAAATCGTACAGCAGATGCATTATATACCGTAGTTTATAACGTTACTAAAGAAATTAATGGAGAGAAAAAATTAGATGCTCAAAGCTATGATGGAGCTGCAGTGATGGCAAGACAATTAGGGGGTCTACAAGCTAAATTTCGAGAAACTTTCCCAAATGCTGTGTTTGTCCATTGTTTTGCTCATAAATTAAATTTAGTTTTATCCTAGTCCATCAATCACATTAAGTAAGTTTTTTTCGTTACTTTAAGTGGCATGGCTGCTTTTTTTCCCTTTATTTCCAAGTCAACAAAACGTACACAAGTTTTGGGCTCTATTGTCCACAAACGATTTCCCAAAGTAGCTACTACTAGGTGGAATTTTAATGGAAGACTTGAGCTCTGAAATTTTGATGCATTTAAAAGAAAAACCTTTCCAGAAGTTGCGTTTAAATCTCTTCTTCTTCATTATGGCCAGTTCTTCGACCGAGTGTTACTGCGATCTGAACTAAAAGTGATTTACGAAACTGATGACATTAGCGCAAAAAATAACGCAAAGGCACTAATGTAATTGTTAAAAGACAAGGAGCTGGAAGATGCCTACACCGAAGTGTCGAAATTGTGTGAATTATTATTGACAATACCTGCCACAAGTTCATCAGTAGAACGCAATTTTTCAACACTTAAACGTATAAAAAATTTCGTGAATAAATCAACGGGGCAGGAGAGACTTTCGCATACATCGCTGTTGTCCATTGAAAATAAACTTCTCCAAAATATGTCGGGCATCGATGTTTTTATGATGACGTCATTGACGAATTTGCATAAAATGATCGAAGAATCCAATTACATTACAAATAGGTAAGTTTCTATTTGCTTCCCTTTCTTAAAATTTCACCGCACGCCCCTGATTGGATGTATTGTGTATTGTAATATCTGTATGAGATGGCTTATGAAAAATTTGAAAATCGTGTTTATTGTTTTTGATAGTAATTGTTAAGTCTAAGAAATTAATTGCTTTATTATTTTCTAATTCGACAGTAAAATTAATATTTTTGTGTAGGTTATTTATGTAATCTAAAAAAGATTTTAATTGTCTTTCAGTACATTCAGTAAAAGATGCTAATATATCATCAACATATCTATACCAACATATGAAATTTTTAGTAAGGGAATATTCATGTATTTTCCTTTCTAAATTGTCTATAAATATCTCTGTTAAAATAGGACTTAAAGGGTTTCCCATTATCAAACCTTTCTTACTAATATACATAGTCTCATTAAATTCAAAGTAATTTTGATCCAAGCAGGTCGATAAAGCTTCTAAGATATCTTGTTTATAAATCTGACTAACATTATTTTTTGTAACAAGTTCTTCCACTATTAACACATCAGATGGCGGTATACTTGGAAATAGATTTTGGATATCAAGGGATATTAATTTAGCGTTATTTGGAATATCTGAAGCTCCCAAATCCTGAACTATACACAGGCCACAGTTTCCGACGCTCAGCCGCCACAATGCTTGCAGATTTGGGAGAAGGAATAACAAATGTCAAACGCCTCGGAGGTTGGAAATCTTGAACCGTGGCAAAATAGTGGACTTCAATGCCATTCCTTCCACTAGTCACCAACTTTCACCAACCAAATCGACCTCTTCCAACCAAAAAGTTACCCCCTTGGCGACGGTTTCAACAATAAGTACTCGTGAAAGAGAACTGAAAAATCCAAACCCAACCTAAAAGTCCCCGAGTTCCTTGGAAAAAATCTAGCCTCTCCAGTTAATTTACAAAATGCACGTTTACTTTTCATATTGTTAATAATTAATTTGTGATTATACAGGGTGTTTCTTAATTGAGTGTCAATATTTAAGGAGATGATTTTTGGGTCCATTTTAAGAAGAAAACTTCATATAAACATATGTCTTAAACGGTGTAAATTTTGAGATACAGGGTGTTAAACTTTCAATAATTTCATAATTTTTCGATAATATCTCGAATACCACTCTAGATATTGGAATAAAATTTGGTATAGAGGTACTATGCATCTAGTGGAATTTTTTGATGTAGGACATTTTTTTAATTTCCTCCAGTGGCGTCCGTACGGAATCCGACCTGCATATTTTGCCAGACATTGATGGTACGCCACTGATTTTTTTTAATAAAAATTGTTTTTGAAATTCCCATTCATTTTTGAGTAAGTTTGATCACTTGGTAATTTTGTGTTGGAGGCACGGTTTTCGTTTTAAAAAATAAAAACCGTTTCTCTGCATGGTCCAAACAATCCTGGTCATAAGACGGATATCACCATGCATGCAGAGGAATATTATTGTATTAAACTCGAGAAATCAAATCTTATCGAAAATAAATACTAAAAGTTTTCAAAAACAAACAAATGAATGAATAAAAATGCTTTATTTTAGAAAAATCAGTGGCGTGAAAGTAATTACTGTGTCCATTTTTATTAAAATCAGAAATCGCTTTATCTTAGTGAGAGATATTTGTAGATAATAGTATGTAGTCTTCAGCCAACAATCTAGGACCACCATGTCAATGTTTTTCAGAAGTCGGTTCCTTCATAAATACTTTTTATAAATTTTATTAAAATAATATGACTTTCTTCAACAATAACAAGTTATTTACAAAACTATACTAATACAACTAGGTACATAATTAATAATTTCAACAAAAATAATTAGGTTTTAACAAATTGACAGCACACTTTGTGAAACAAAATAGAAGAAAAAAATTAGATAAGTTGTTGAAAATGCCCACCACCTTGGCCAGGCCACCACGCTGCAGCCCTTTTCCTCATGTTGTCGCGAACTCTTTGAAGGATACTCTTGGTGTTTCTGATAATATCGCAAGAATTTCTTTTACGATCTTTCAGCTCCTCTACAGTGTTTACTGAGGTGCGGTAAACTAAAGATTTAATATGTCCCCATAGAAAAAAATCCAAACTATGTAGGTCTGGGGACCTAGGGAGCCATGGTTGGGGTCCGCCACGACCTACCCATCTGTTGTTAAATGTGCGGTTCAAATATTCTCTGGCTTCAATACTAAAGTGAGCGGACGCGCCATCGTGCATGAACCAAATTCTGTTTCTAATCAGAATTGGTATATCTTCTAACAATATCGGCAAATCGTTCTCAAGAAACCGGCGATAATTATGGCCATTTAGCCTTTCTGGGAGGAAAAAAGGTCCAATTAGGTGATTTTCGATAATGCCAGCCCATAATTGGTCTTGATGATGATGTTCTACAATGGCATGGGGGTTCTCGTCGGCCCAGATGTGATTATTGCGGAAGTTTCTGATAGCGTTCCTGGAGAAGTTCGCTTCATCTGTGAACATTATTTCGCGATCAAATAACCATTAAACATATAAACCATTCACAAAAATTAACTCGGAAAGGAAGATCTCGGGGAAGTAAGGCTTGCACTCGTTGAATGTGATATGGGTATACAAAAAATCATGTAGAATTCTCCAACCTATTATGTGCGAAATATTTAGGTTAATTCCAATTTTTCTAGTACTCAGTTCAGGATTTTCATCTATGGAATTTAATACTGCCTCTTCAATTTCTGGAGATCTTACAGTCCGATGGGCCCCTTTTAATTGTTTATTTGGCTTGAATGTACCTGTTTCAGTCAATCTTCTATGCACATTTGCAAATATTCGCCTATCTGGTATGACTCTACCAGGAAAGCGCTCTTAATATAATCGCCTAGCTTCCGGTGAACTGCCATCAGCCAAACCATACATGTAATGCATGTCTGCCAACTCTTCATTGGTAAACTCAACCATTTCTTTTCTCAGATATATCAGATATTTAGAACACAAAATTAATTAAACCCGTCTGAATCTGAAAGCTGAACTGTCAAATTAAGTTACAAGAGAAGTTTTAATTCTGACAGCCAAAGCCTACTGCAATAATAATTATTATTAGTAATCTTTCTTGATTGTAATTGATGAACTAATAGTATTTTATAGTTTCGTGTTAAAAAATTATAAGCTCAAATAATAATTTTGAAATCTTTGGGTTTAGTTATTCATAAACAAATTTGATTTCTTGAATTTTAGTCAAAAAAAAAATTCCTTGCATGCCATGGCGATTGGTGTTGTCATATTAGCGATATTGTTAAAACTCTGCAAAGAAACGGTTTTTATTTTTTAAAACGAAAACCGTGCGTTCAACTCAAAATTACCAAGAGATCAAACTTGCTCAAAAATGAATGGGAATTTCAAAAATAATTTTTATTTAGAAAAAATCATTGGCGTATCATCAATGTCTGGGAAAATATGCAGGTCGGATTCTGTACGGACGCCACTGGTGGAAATTAAAAAAAATGTTCTACATCAAAAAATTCCGCTATATGCATAGTACCTCTATACCAAATTTCATTGCAATATCTAGAGTGGTATTATCGAAAAATTATGAAATTATTGAAAGTTTAACATCCTGTATCTCAAAATTTACACCGTTTAGGACATATGTTTGTATGAAGTTTTCTTCTTAAAATGGACCCAAAAAACACCTCCTTAAATATTGACACTCAATTAAGAAACACCCTGTATATTTGATGTAAATAAACGATCCTTTTTAACTTTTGGGTTTTTCCGCATGCTTGTAGAAAAAATAGTCTACCTTACACGTGCGTAAAGTGACTTTTCCGCACGCGATTGATTCAATTGCGTGCGGAAAAGTAGCACTTTCCGCACTTGTTAGTTAAACTACTACTAGAGCGTACTTAAAGTCTGTCTAGAAAGAATTTGAAACCTGGGAGAAGAACTAATCAGAGTTTAATTTGTTAAAAGCATTCAGCAAAACGTAATTAATCTTACGCAAAAAAATTGTTTACAGATTATTTAGAATTAATTTTTGTGAATTCTGGATTTTTGTTGCATCCACCGTAAGTCCCTTTCGGAATCTTTCGATAATTAGACGTCTTATCTTATATGTCTTATATTTGAAACTAATATTAAAATTACTTAAAATCACTTTGGCAAATTCTTAGCCCATTTCATAAGAAAAAAAAAATTTTAGAATTGTATTGTTCTTATAAATGACGATTACATTATAAATAATGATATACATACCTTCAAGAGTTGATAGTGCACAGAAACGAAATGTTACAATTAAGTTGCAATTTTAATAGTTTAATCTAAATATCACTCAATCCACAATAATCTATATCTAAATAAATAAAGGCATGCTGCAATAAAACTTAATACTATATTGGTAATAATTACAAGGTGTGCCATCGATAAACTTTTACTTGAATCGGTTCGATATCATATTTTTTAAAATATATTAGAGGCTTTCATTTTTACCTAACATTTAATATACAGTAAGCAATGTTCGATGTGGCCGTAATTTTGGGTAAATTCAATGATGCGAGATGGGAGGTGTATAGGGTGTCCAATTTTGGTTGTAAATGCAAGGTATCTCCGTTATTTGCAAATATTTAGGGTTGAGGGTTTCGCGACACCGTGCCACTTTTTTGTCAAACTGAAGCTGCCGTAATCAGATTTTCCATAGCCCGCCTCGTTTCGGAGATACAGGGCCAAATTGAAATATTGCATTTTGGGACACCCCCCGTATCTCGGTTATCTTTTAACTTATCGAAAAGGTAAAAACTGGCTCTTATAGAGTTTTTTACGTAGAATCCAGTGGCGTGGATAGATTTTTACTCGGGGCCGTCGTTTTTGATACATGACCCAAAGTTACGTTTTTTTTTAAATGAGACACCCTGTATATTTTTACGTAGTCCTATTCGCCTTATTATGAGCTTTTCAAAAATATATAGTTATCTATACTTATTTTAAAAATAAGGCTACAGTTTAAGTTTTTAAGAATATATTAAGTATATTTATTTTTCGTAATTACTGCTCAAACTGATTTCCATTTTGACATCTCTCACACACTCTTGCAATTTTACCCAGTGCATTTGAAATGACTACAAAGAACTGTCTTGAATTGTGTTACTAAAAATTAAATTTTTTAGGTGACCCCATAAAAAGAAGTCCAATATGGACAGGTCAGGCGACCTAGGAGGCCATCGGACAGGTCCGTGCGTTCCAATCCAGCGTTCGGGGAAGTTCTCTTCTAAATACCGCCTCACAATTTGGGAGTTATGTGCTGGAGCTCCGTCTTGTTGGAAATATATTTGATTCACATGTGCTAAAAGGACATCTTCCATGATTTCTCGCAATATATTTTGCAATATTTCAAGGTAGCGATTAGCAGTGAGACCTCCTTCAAAAATATGAAATTTTATTTTGGTTCCTAGTACGAAACAAGCGACATTAAAGCCAAATCTTCCTTGTTGCTCGCGTGGAAATATTAAATGTTGATTTTCAGGTGACCAATGTCTCGTATTGTGCCTATTAAACTTTTGGTTAGTATTAATTTTTTCTAAATACCACTGGCAAAAATCAATACGTCGTTCTGCATCTCCAGGATGTAGATTTTTCACAACTCTTTATAAGGTTTATACTAATGTTTCTTTAAAATCGTTTGAACCCGAGACTTGATTACACGCACTTCATTCTCTATTTTTCTACAGGATGTTACAGGCGTTACATTTACACTTGCTAAGACGTTAATTTCATCAGCCTTACGATTCTTTTTGTTATATTTCTTTGAGCTGGGCTTTTTGAAAGAGCCAAAATTTATTAAATTCGATTTTAGCCTATAGAATATTAATTTATTTGGCTGCCTCCTTTCCGGATATCTATATAATAAAAGTTTAAGTTTTAAAAAAGATTGCAATAATAATTATAAAAATAAAATATTACCTAATGAAATAAAGCTTAGAAGCAGCGTTTATATTTTCATGACTCTCTATGAAACAGGTCAGCATATCATATTGCTCAAAGTTTTCAAATAATTGATTTGCAGCCATTTGTTAAAAAGTAATAATCAGAGCGACTAATTTAACACGTCTATTAGTATTGTTAACTCCCAAAACATGTAAAAGACTTGACAACATTGTAAAAAATTATATACATCCTGCTTCTTCATCTGCTCGTCGGCCTGGTGACATGTAAAATTTGAGCTCATAGAAATACAGTCCTTTTAGTCAGTAAATATTTTTTTATTTAGTAAAATCGGTAAGAGAAAATACCGGTGGCAAGGTGTCACCATTTGATGTTCCATCGAGCCGGATTTAGTAAGCTTTTCGGCAGTGTTCTGTCGAAAATTAGGGACGCCAAGGCCGGCGGGAAGCAATGCACACTCAAGTCTCTATCCATCATCCATTCATCCTTTTCCTACTTAGACACGGTGTATCGCGCGCAGTCCTTTTAATGTAGTTTTAGTTAAGGATCAGTCTCGCTGATTCATTAGAATAAATTTTACAGGAAAACGTGTTGATGGGTGATTTAGAATATATTGCCATTAGTCCAAATACTTTTAGATTTGCTTTAGTTGCCGTAAAACATTTTACCATAGTATAATTTAGACATTTTAGAAGGTACTATTTGTCGGTGCGTAGTAGCTCAACATTGTTGCATTAGTCAGCTGTCTGTCAATTGCGTAACAAAAGCAGACCTTCGTAGCGTCACGTTCAGCTCATCTAGCGCGGTTGCCAGGTTGTCACTAATTTCTTTAGTTGTTTTGAATTCTAGATATCGCTGCACAGTTTTTTTAGCTGAAGAAATAAACAGATTTGTGAAAAAGCGAGATAAAGTCAAGCAACAGCTTAAAAACTTTGCCGCTTTTGTTTCCAAATTCGAAGACGAAACACAGCTGTCTGAATTAAAACTTCGAATGCAAAGAATCGAATCTCTCTTAAAAGATTTTGAGGAAACAGAAATTGAAATCGAACTTCTAGATTCGTCTAGAGTAAATAGTAAGGACAGTAATGACTTTGAGCAACAATTTATTCTTGTTTAGCAACGGCCAAAACACATATAGATAGTTTTGATATAGTAAACCAAAGCGTAAATGTAGGAATGAACTTGCCACAATCATTTTCAGGTTTTCAACAGCAAGGTAATGCTCCAGTAAGCAGTGCGAAACTTCCTAATATAGGTTTGCCAAAATTTAGCGGGGAATATGATAAATTTCCGCAATTTTTTGAAACCTTTGAAACTTTGATTCACAATAATGCTAGTCTAGAAAACATACAGAAATTATATTACTTGTTAGATTCTCTCGAAGGAGAAGCCCGCAGGGCATTGGAATGTTTAGAAATAACTAACGCAAATTATCAGGTAGCTTTAGATTTAATAAAAAGGCGGTTTTTTAATAAGCCTATCATTATCCAGTCACATCTGAAAGCTCTATTCGACGCTCCTTGGTTGAAAGAAGAATCTCATCAGTTACTACAGGGGTTGGCCGATAATATTGAGAAACACATAAGGGCGTTAAAAATACTTGGAGAACCTGTTGAAAAATGGGACAGATTAATCATATTTTTTATGAGTAGGAAACTAGACGTAGGAAGTAAAAAAGAATGGGAGGAAAAATCGATATCAGAGTTTAAAGGGAATCCTACTTTGTGTAATTTCACAGAATTTCTAGAAAATAAAGCCAGAGTTTTAGGAACAATAGGTTTTAATAGCAGAATAAGTCTTAAAGGTATAAACCGTAGTAGCAATATGCACGCGAAAGGGGCGTATGCGATAACAGAGGATAATAATACGAAGTTGAAGTGTGAGTTTTGTAAGGGTACTCATTTCGTTTATTTTTGCGATAAAATTCTTTCCCTTTCGACTGAACAACGCATTGAAAATGTTAAAAAATTACGACTGTGTTTAAATTGTCTTAGATCTTACCTTGTAAAGGATTGTAGATCAAAGGGTTGTAGAAAGTGCAATGGTAGGCACAACACTATTTTACACTCAGAAAACAAACAGTCATTGGAGCGTAAAGAACAAGAGCATTCGCATGCTTGCATAGATGTACCCACTTTGGGGGATGATTCGCAAGATGGAAAAATTATTGTCGCCACTTCCTGTAGTAATCCAAATAGGCCTAGTCAAATAATTTTATCTACTGCGGTAGTGGAAATTAGAAACTCGAATAATGAATTTATTCGTTGTAGGGCTCTTTTAGATAGCGGGTCACAGGTTAACTTCGTATCAGAAGACTTGTCAAAAGAATTAGGTTTAAAAATCGATAAAATAAACGTACCCATATCAGGAATTAATGAAATGCTTACCAATATAAATCGTCAGGTAACCAGTACGGTAAAATCCGCTTACAATAATTATTTGAACGTTTCCTTCTTAGTATTAAAAAACATAACGGCTAATATTCCATCATGTTCTTTTGATAAATCGCATCTCGATATACCTCCTCATTTAAAGCTAGCAGATCCTAACTTTTCGACTCCAGCACGCATTGATATTTTGTCAAAGGCATTTTTTACGATTTGTTATGCGCAGGTCAAATTAGATTAGGAAAGTGCAAACCAGTTCTTCAAAAAACCGTTTTTGGATGGGTTCCTCTGTACAGTAAACTCTGATCAATACTAATAGATTTCAATGTAACTTAAGTACTGTAAATATTCAAAATCAGTTGGAGCGATTTTGGTCTATTGAAGAATTTCCTACTAATAAAATATATTCCCGTGAAGAGTTAGAGTGTGAAAGGTACTTCGTTGAAACTTTATGCAGAGACGAGTATGGTAGATTCTGTGTTAGCTTACCGGTAAAAGAAAACGTTAAAAATTTAGGTCAATCGCTGGAACAGGCACAAAATCGGCTATTTTCTCTAGAAAAGAAGTTTGCTACAAATCCGTCGCTTAAACAAAAATATGTTAGTTTTATCGAAGAGTACGGTAGTTTAGGTCACATGACTAAAATCCCCGATAGTGAAATAAAAACTTACCGCAACGTATTTTATCTACCTCACCACGCAGTGTTAAATGACGCTAGCACGACCACTAAGTTGCGCGTAGTATTCGACGCGAGCGCAAAATCGAGCACGGGTATTTCATTAAACGACGTTTTAAAAATCGGTCCTACTATCCAGGACGAACTATTTGAAATTTTGACAACGTGATTTGTAGCGGATTGTCTGGAGAAAAGACCCTAGTGTAAACGTAGAGCATTTTAGACTTAATACTGTGAGCTACGGCACAGCTAGCGCTTCTTTTATAGCAACAAGGTGTCTGAAAGAAATTGCAATTAATATTCGCGAAAAATCTCCAGAATTAAGTAAAATTATTTCAAAATGTTTCTATGTAGACGATTTAATAATGGTTGTTCCTTCTGTCTCTAAGGCAATAGAATTAGGACGCTCATTGTCAAAGGTTTTAGGAGAATATGGGTTTCCACTTAGAAAGTGGTGTTCTAATAAACCTAAGGTACTTAAAGAGTTGTCTGCTGACAATGACAATACTTCTGGTTATTTTATTACTGACAACGACACGAAAAAGACTCTAGGTGTTTTTTGGTGCGCAAATAGGGATACCTTAGAATATGTCATAAAAACCAGGCAATGTAATTCTGTTACAAAAAGGTTAATTTTATCTATTATATCGCAAATATTTGACCCACTTGGTTTGGTCGGACCAATCACTATCTTAGCAAAGTTATTATTGCAGAGATTATGGCGGCTGCAATTAGGTTGGGATGAAGCCATACTGTTAGAATCGTTGACGCTGTGGAACAAGTTGTATACAGAATTAGAAACTTTGAAATATATTAAAATTTCTAGACAATGTATTATAAATGATGTAATTTATATAGAATTGCACGGATTTTGTGACGCAAGTGAGAGCTCTTACGGAGCGTGCTTGTATTTGAAATTAGATAGGCAGGGGAATTTCATGATTCAACTATTGTGTGCTAAATCACGCGTTGCGCCACTCAAATTTACTTCATTGCCAAAGCTTGAGCTTTGTGGTGCCTTGTTGTTAGTTCGACTCAGTCATAAGGTAACAAACGCGTTGGACGTAGTTATAAATCAAACTTTTTTATCAACGATAGTTCTTTGCTAGTTTGAGGAACCTAGCACATGGAAGGTTTACGTTGCTAATCGTATAGCAGAAATTCAAAGTTTAACCACTATAGAACAGTGGGATCATGTCAGTTCTTCAGATAACCCGGCTGACATCATATCTCGAGGTATAAGCCCTAATCACCTTAAAGAGTCCGAACTTTGGTGGTATGGGCCAACGTGGTTGAAACAGCCACAAGAATTATGGCCTAAAGGTCAATTTAGAAAATCTAAAGATTTACCGGAAAAACGGAGACAAAAAATTACACTTTTAACTATTGTACCAGATAAATCTGTTTTTTATCTAAAAGGTTCTTTATATATGTTAACCAAATTAATAGCTTGGTGTTTAAGATTTTGTAACAATGCAAGGCTTAAAACTCAAGATAGGGTTTTAAATAAAAATTTATCAAATTTTGAGATAAATAATGCATTACTTCTTTTAATAAAAATAGCCCAGGCACAAGAATTTACTTCAGAAATAATTTCGCTTAAAAACAAAGGGTATTCGAAACACAGTTAAATCTCTAGACCCCTTTTATGAAAATGGATTAATTTTAGTAGGAGGGCGGTTAAAAAATTCTTCTGAACCTTATAGTGTAAAACACCCTATCATACTACCACAAAAGCACCCCCTAACAAGACTTATAATTTGTGATCAGCATAAACGGCAGCTTCACGCTGGAACGCAAACGCTTTTAGCCTCACTAAGGCAGCGTTATTGGATTATGCGGTAGGAGAGAGGTGCGAAGTGTTTTATTAAAATGTCGTATTTGTTTTAAAATAAATCCGCCATCTTTAAGTCAGAAAATGGGTGACTTACCTAGGGACCGTACTATTGCACAAAGGCCGTTTTATGTATGCGGCATCGACTTTGCTGGTCCGTTTAATTTAAAAGATGGCAAATTACGCAATAGGTCTATTGTTAAAGGCTATATGTGTTTGTTCGTTTGCTTCTCCACCAAGGCGGTTCACATAGAATTAGCCGGAGATCTTGCATCCGTTCCTCAATTGCCTTAAGAGATTCGTTTCTAGGCGCGGGTTATGCAAAAAAATATATTCCGATAACGCAACCAATTTCGTTGGTGCAAATAACGAGTTGAAGAAAATTAGTGAAGCTTTTGCTAGAATTCAAAACGATCAATCTATTCTAAATTATTGTCTAAAAAATGAAATCGAATGGCAGTTCATTCCAGCTCGATCACCCCATCAAGGCGGTTTGTGGGAATCTGCAATAAAATCTGCAAGGTATCATGTATTTAGAATTATTGGAAATAGAAATCTCACCTTTGAGGATTTATCTACGATATTTGCTCAGGTTGAGGCGGTTTTGAATTCACGACCGTTAACACCGCTTTCCTCAGATCCCAATGACCTTCAAGCCTTGACCCCTGGTCATTTCCTCATTGGGGACGCCTTAAATGCATTGCCTCAGCGAGATGTGGCTGATGTACCTAGCAATCGGTTAAGCCAGTACAACCTACTGCAGCAAATTGTGCAACATGTATGGAGACGATGGTCTTCTGAGTACCTGAACGGGCTACAACAACGAAACAAGTGGCAGTATGCTTCCAAGAATCTCGAAGTCGGGAAATTGGTTGTTTTGAAGGAAGAAGTCAGCAGTCCAATGAACTGGAAATTGGGCAGAGTCTTAGCTGTACATCCAAGACCAGATGGAGCTATCCGTGTTGCCAGTGTTCGTACTGTGAATGGTGTTGTGAAACGTGCGATACAAAAGTTGTGCGTGCTCCCTACAGATGATTTTTACAAATCCGAAACTAAATGAAGCGTGAGTGATAAGTCAGTTGCGCTGTTTTCGTTATTATGTATCTACAGACTATGACTATTTATCCTCAAAATAATTGTTTTTTTTTTGTATTGATGAGATAGTTGCTTATTATGATTATAAGTTTAATTTTCTTTGAAATCTACAGCTTTCAAGGCCGGCGGTTATGTTAACTCCCAAAACATGTAAAAGACTTGACAACATTGTAAAAAATTATATACATCCTGCTTCTTCATCTGCTCGTCGGCCTGGTGACATGTAAAATTTGAGCTCATAGAAATACAGTCCTTTTAGTCAGTAAATATTGTTTTATTTAGTAAAATCGGTAAGAGAAAATACCGGTGGCAAGGTGTCACCAAGTATTAACATCGAAACTTCATTTACTTTATGACTAAGCAGTGACAAAGCCATTTTTGACAATCAGTCCATGGCTTACTATGAAAAATATAGATAGATATTATTACAAACCTAAATTGCAGCCTTATTTTTTAAAATAAGTATAGATAACCATATATTTTTGAAAAGCTCATAATAAGACGAATAGGACTCCGTAAAAATATACGGGGTGTCCCATTTAAAAAACACGGGACTTTGGGTCATGTATCAAAGACGACGACTCCGAGTAAAAATCTGTCTACGCCACTGGATTCTACGTAAAAAATTCTATAACAGCCAGTTTTTACCTTTTCGATACGTTAAAAGATAACCGAGATACGAGGGGTGTCCCAAAATGCAACTTTTTCAATTTGGCCCTGTATCTCCGAAACGAGGCGGGCTATGGAAAATCTGATTACGGCAGCTTCAGTTTAACAAAAAAGTGGCATGGTGTCGCGAAAACCTCAATCCTAAATATTTGCAAATAACGGAGATACCTTGCATTTACAACCAAAATTGAACACCCTGTACAGCAGGTGCATTTTTTATTATATGGCATTAGAAGTTGTGCGTTGGAGTGGTTTAAATCATAACTGTTTAACAGGAAGCAGAAGGTGGAGTTTACTAAAAACAGAACCAAGTATTATTCAGATATTCGACAGGTCAGGATGGGAATTCCTCAAGAAAGCATAATCGGTCCTTTAAAATCGATAATTTTTCTTAATGATGTTTTCCATGTCGATTAGTTCTGATAATTGCAAACTAATAAGTTCGGCTGATGATATCAATTTTGTTGTCAGAGCTCCAAATTTTCCCAATTTGTCTATAGTATCTGAAGAAATGCCTAAAAATATTTAGTCATGGTTTGCCGAGAATGGATTAAATAAGTCCAAGTCGGGTTTGATCATCTTTGAATCGTGAAGAAGATCTCAAATTCCACAGAATGTAACAATGATGATGATTATGACATAAAGATGCGGAGGAATCTACTAAGTTTGCGGGTTTGTATATTGTTCAAAAGCTCAATTGGACCAGGGAAATTGATTATGTTGGTAGGAAGTTGTCCTCGGCCACATACGCTTTAAGAGTTATGAAAAAATACCTTGATTTTAACATCTTAAAGTTAGTATTTTATGCATACTTTTACTCAATTTTAAAGTTTGGTATTACATTTTGGGGATCTGGGATACAGGTAGTTAAGCCTTTTCTTATCCAAAAAAGGTTTTGAGAGTTCTATTAGGTATGCCTAGCAATGAAACATGCAAAAATCGATTCAAACAACTCACTATATTAACTGTTAGTGCTGTATACATTTATGAAGCTCGCATTTTCTTTTATAAGCACAACAAATATTTCGAACCCTGAACGTGTAAGTATGATATTCTCTTTCATCGGCTAACTTTATTTGAGAGATCTCCAATTTATAATTGCATAATTTTTTATAATAAACTGGCAGAAACTATGAAAAGTTTGTTAGGCGGGGGTTTCAGAGTGTACAAGAAAAATATTTTTAACTCTCTTGAGAACCTAGAACTGTATGATATTCAGGAGTTTTTAGATGCTTACATTTAAAGTACTTTACTATTACTGCTCTTTATACAAACAATGTTTATTGTAAATAAAACTCAAACCTCTTAAACTGTATATTTTATTAATTTAAGTAAATATAAACAAATGATCTTACTGTAAACAAAATACCAATCTTTATTAATTACATGTATATTAATTTTAAAAACAATATTGTAAACCAAATAGGGTAAATGTTTTTGTGACGCCAAACCTCTACTGTTTTAACATTTTTATGTAAACATTTTAGTTAATATAAAAAGCTTTGATTTAATTAGACATAAGGACATTTTTAATTAATTTCGACTTTGAAAATTATCTTTTCAGTTGAGCTGGAGGTTACAGGAAGGACAAGAAATAATTGAAATGCAGAACATAGTTCTGGTATACTACTTAAAAATAATTAATTTTTTTGCGAAAATATAGTTTGCGAATCACGAGTTGTATTAAGGTTTTTAATGTTGTTATACAATAATGATTTGATCTAAATTAGTTTAGTTGCCAGTTGAGAAGTTAAATTCCAAAATTTCTGAGTGATTTGAATATCTGGTTCAATTTGGGGGCCCCCTAGTAGCCAGCCCCCCCCCCACGCCGCACGCCACTGGTTCCTTGTAGAGGAAATATACCAATTTTTTAAAATAATATTAATTTATTTATTCAAATTTAGCGTTTTACACTCTAAAAAAAAACGTAATTTTTTTTTTTAGGGAACCGTTATATCTTCAGAGTAAGAATTAAAGTAGAGATCACAATTCGTCCATTAATCACTATAGAGGTATGCGCCAACATGGTTCCCCTATTTTTTCACATGCTATTGACCAATATTTACGATAAAAATAAATAAAGTGGGGATGGCCCATGTCCAGTGGCGGCGCGAGTTCATACTCATACTTCCCTTATAAGGAAATATGATTAATGAAAAATCATCGTTCCAGGTTTTTACAAATCTTCATGATTTTCCATTTCTGTTGGTCAATCGATCTGTTCCCGGTATAGCTAAAAAACCTACTTACTCGATTAACTTTAATTTTATTTAATTTTCCACAAAAATTACGTCTGATACAAAAAAAAACTGGTAAAATATTGATATGAATTGAATATGGCGAAACAAAATGACGACCTGTTAAAATATTTGATGTACGAAGATGAAGAAATGGGCCATGCTTCATTATCGTTGACAAAAGAAGGATTCTTACCTATTCCTTACCTTCTACGGCATCATTTTCAGTGTTTTCACAAATGTTTGCCGATTTACGAAGTAGCGTCCGAAAAAACGAAATTGGTTTTCACTTCTTGAATTAATTACCTACAAATTTCAAAGAAATAATCGTTCCCTACTTCACTATCTAAAATCAAACCATTAAGTTAGGTACGCTTAAAGGGAAATTCGTTATTTATATATTATTAAACTTTGAGAGTTTTAAACCAAAAAACGTTGCTTTTAACGTGCTTTTATTGGCTTCCTACTCATCTGATTGTATGTTTGTATGTCTGGTTCAAATCTTGTAATGGATTTTTCACCACTTCCACATTACCGATTATTTTCAAATTTGACATGCAAACACTTTCAGATATAAAAAATCCGAATTTTTTAGTCAACGTTCAGAAATTCAAAATGGCGGCGCTAATACAGCCGACGAATTTTGTGACTAGTAGATTAAATTGAAAATCGGTGCCTAGGAAAATTCAAGAGTGTCAGCATTTAAAAATTCAAAATAGCGGTGTCAAAATGACAATGTCAACATGTCAGACGGATGAATTTAACATTTGTGGGGATTATTTAAGAATGTTGTGCATTCAAAATTCAAAATGGTAGCGCCAGTATAGCGAACGAATTTTGTCATTTGTACAGATTCGGTTGAAATATCGGTATCTAGAAGTATTTAAGAATGAAATTTTAGTCAATATTTGAGGGTTAAAAAAGGGGGCCCAACATAGTAGACTAATTTTAAATTTTTTTCGGATTGGATTAAAATTCGGCATTTGGGAGCATTTAAGACTGCACATCGTGAATTTTTGTCAACATTTATTAATTCAAGATAATAATGTCAACATAGCGGCGGAATTTTAACGTTTGTATAGATTTGGCTAAAAGAAAGTTGGCATCTGGGGGTATTTGAGAATACATAAAATAAAGATTTAAAAAATCAGAGTAGGAATACCTAGACTGCGAGCGAAAGTTAACATTTATGCAGATTTAATTAAAAATCGATGTTAAGTGTGCAATTCATACATTTTTAGTAATAAATATTCAAAATCTGATAATAATTGCTTTTTTTTTAAACATTTAGTCAGACCAACATTTTGTTTCGCCATTTTGATTTTGTCTCAAAATTTTTAGCAGTTCATCCCAATATAATATTTCATTTTTGCGCAAAATTTGAACATAATCGACGCAGTAGTTTTCTGCATTGATTTTTATAACATTTTATTAGGCCGCCATTTTGGATTTGTTGTAAAACTTACCAGTTGATGGTCATGTCACACCTAACTTTTCTGCAAAATTTGGATAAAATGAATAAGCAGTTTTTTAGTAATAATTTTTTAACATAGGTCGCCATTTTGTTCTGCCATATTGGATTTTTACAAAAATGTTACCATGTCATTCTCATATGACCTCTAATTTTTAACCAAAACTTGAAGTAAATAGGATAAGAAGTTATTGAGCTTTATCGCTGACAGACATACAGATTGACCGACGGAACCGAGAAAACTGGTTTTTTTGCAACTAGAATACTTACTTTCCTCTTGCGAGGAAAATAAAAGAAAGCGAGCACTATAAGACAAAAATAGAATAGTCAATTGTCATTCAATATCTTAAATTATAATTAATGTTTACGAACACATTTTTTCTTTTAATTACCCAAAGAATCACTATTCCATTTCTTTACCTCACAATACTTAAATAGAAAATTGGCCCAAGAGAAAATTAAAAACAGGCGCGAAATCATCCGAAACCTTATTATTTCCCCAGATTTTATCCAAAATCTAGTGATTTTCGAAATCGCAGTAAGCTTTTTGGGCGTGAGACGCCTTTTGACTATTACCCAGTAAATAATAATACTTTAAGTTAGGTTAGCATATAATAGCATCTAGGTAAGTGTTGGGAATATGTATACTTTTAATATTTTAATATTGTATAGATATATTCTATAATTATTTTAATGATTCTCTGATAGGAAAAACTATTGTAATCGTCAAAAAAATTACCTCAGAGACTTTCTTGTATCATTTTGCTTCTGAGGATTCTCACATGACCCACGCCGAAATAAACGTTCTATTATTCTGAACCAGATTGGCCAAAACGTCATGTGACCCAAAATAAGTGAATAAGGTATCTTCCATTAGGTATTACAAGTCCCCTGGAAAAGGAAATCTAACTGTTTACTTAGTGATTACAAAACAGTTCCAAATTTATACGGACATTTTTTTGCAAACTCACATTACCGCACCATAGTTAGGTCAACTAAAGATCCTAGTTTCGAAATGTCCAAGATAAAGTAAATAAAACTTAGTTATTAAATATTTAAAAAATCATTGTTCTAATCTTATCGCTACAACCTCCTTTTCTTTTCTTTTTTTTTTTATTTATTTTTTTATTTTATGTTGTTTTACTCGGTGCTCAGATTCTTTTATTTCGGAGGCGTTAGGGCGTGAGTTCAAATAATTTAAACAATATTGTGGGCGCCAGGCCTAGAGTGGCCAAAGAGGTTGAGCAGAAAAGAAAAAAACAAGATAGATACTAATGTACGCTAAGACACAATACTTAAGTTAACTTGTAATGTAGCTTCCCAAAACCTTCTAAGTCCTGCAATGGACAGATTATAAATAAAAGAATGAAATACTAATGCAAGGAAATTTATTGTAAATTGTATATAAAATATAAGTATAAATATCACAGTGGTATTAAATGTTGTTCAACACAATCAACAGTAACAATCAAATCACCACATATGAGGTAAAACGATAACTACATTATTCATGAAATTAAATGTGCCAAATGAAATAATATTTATATCTTTAAGTTTAATATCTTGAAAGTACTGAAAAATTTTGATACATAAATTTACCATAAAAGTTAAATGAACTACCAGTAATTAAATATTTTTTGATTATTAAAATTTAAATTATGGAAAACTGATTAAGTGGAAAGATTGGAGTGAATATTTAAAGTATTAAAATTTTTAAATTAAGTAAAATGATTAGATGGATAATTGAAAAAAAAGAGAGAGGGCAAGGATACAACCTTGAATTAAATTTTATTTTCTTAATTAATTTTTATATTTGTTACCAAATATTGTTGAAAGAGCATAGCATGAATGTTGCAAAAACCAGATTTAATAAATATTATTTTATAAAAACCTCATATGAGAGATGCAAATATTAGTATCATATACCGATATTGGCTGAAAATCACCGATAATAAGATGGACTGTAATGCAAAATATATTCAAACAATCATAAAACTATAACAGGTGGCTGAAAAGCACAGGTAATTTTAGGAAGTACTGCCCATTACAAAAAACTTAACACTTATGACACTAAGACATGGGTACCCAATATACACTCGACATACCTAATATAACTTATACTACAAAAAACATAAAGTCTCTTACTACCTATAAGCTATGAGCACTTACAAAGCAATTATTTAAAAAAAAACAATAAGAGTGTTTTACAAAACTCAAATTTAATAAAATAAGCCAGAAGATGCAATGAATTCTTTACTCAAAATCAACTAATTAAATAAAATACAACAAGTAATACTTTAGAGAGTTATAGGTACCGAAATTAGAATAAAAGTTTATAGTTACTGATTTGCAAATGAATTCATGAGAAACTATTTAGAATTAAATTGATTAATGACTTAAAGTGACTTTATAAAGGTAATTATAGTGCGAGAAGGCTGAATAATTGAAAAATTAGCAACGAAAGATCAAATTTCTAATGTACGCTCAGGGTAAGTAGAACACCAGTAGTAAAGCTACCTTTTATAAGCTAAAACAAGGAAAGGTACTTATCTTTAGACTCGGTGTTGGGTTGGTTCCCTAAATGAAGACTTTCCTCAACGCTTCACAGCAGTGGTTAGCCTATAAGCTCAACCAAAAGGAGGTGGTCCTCTAGACGAGCAGACTGCAACGGAGGCCCCAAAACAGCACAAGCCAACAAGGAAAACCTCAAATGCCCCGTTCCAGCTACGCCACGGTAGTCCAACCAGAATCTAAGTTTCCAACTTCCTGCCTGATGTCCCTAAGTTGACCTGCCTAAGCCACTGTTCTTCCCACAATAAAAGAGTGATGTTGATTTTATTGTGATTGCGGTATTAATTAAAATATGCTCCTGCTGTAGGTTAAAAGGTCCTTGTAGTAGGATAAAAGCTTCTTGCAGTACGTTAAAAGCCTGTGTGCTGTGTGTGTGTGCTGTGCTGAGTACCAACCCACGTGGCGACTATTCCATGAACCATCTCCCTAGCAAGATTTTCTAATAATTTTGAATGACTAATTACCTGATGTTATGGCTTTGAGTAGTCTTGAAGTGCTTTCCAATCCCAATTAAGGCTTCATAGAATTCGCCGATCAGCAGAACTTCTTACACGTCGTGTAAAATGGCGGCACAAAAAAACTATGAGAACTAACACTTCATTATTATTCTGCAGAGAGGTAGTAAGAGAGGATCTCTTTGTTCGGTCCAAAGGTTTTATAGTCCTAACATAGCGAAAAAAATGATGTATCCTGTTCCGGTACATGGTACCAACCTAGTACTCTCGATGACAGAAACCCTCGACAGACATTAAAAAAATCACTTTATCATCCCGAAAAGTCTCAAAACATCTCCCTTTGCTACGGAACACCACCACCGATCACTACTAACGAAACAAAACCAGCTGATATAACCTCAGACTTTGAAACCCCTGACATAATTTGGAAATAAAACATAGGGTATAACGGATTGCCTGCAGTAAGGTGTCGTCAAACAACGATCTCGGATTTTATTAACATTAGGGACGTGTCGCGTCGTTGCTTTATTATTTACGATAATTATTGGTTTGTATTTTATACATTTGACTGTCTTAAAAGAAACAAAATATCAGATATTTTGTGAATAAATAGGTGATAATTAAGAACTTGACCGTTGTAATAATCATTTTCAAAATGATTGTTACATCGCACCTTTAGAACGCTGCTTCTTGAAATAAGGCAACATCTAATTAGATTATTTGAAACATATCAACAATTACACAATAATACATTCAAACACATGTAGTAGTGAAGCTAAGAAAAGCTTGGTACTAATTTTAAATGAATTAATTTCTGGGTTAAAATATTTTTTAGCAAATTAATTTCTTTAATGTTTAATTAATAAGTTTATTGTAGTTTCACGAACCGCTATTGGTTTTTAAGCCACGCCGGTCACGTAACCCTGTAACAATCTTTGCTGTAAACTATTATACTATAAGGATCCCTTTTCAATGAAAGTGGGATGGTCTAAGACGATAGTAGGGTGGTCTAATAAGTGGAGTAGTCGATCGGGGTTGTCATATCTAATTGTCATTCTTTATAAGAAAATTTTATTGCATCACGTTTAAACATATTCACTGTAATATAAATTGGTTTAAACATTGGAGTTCCATGCTAGGCTTGGCATCGTCGTACGGTCGACCTTATACTGTGAGGTAATCTTGGCAGTGGCTGAATATGTAAATAATGAACTATTTGTATTCTTACTCTAGGGTTACATCCCCTTAGATTAAACCTATATAAAAAATTGCTTATGTATGTAAAAAGAAAAATACGTTCAATTTACTCTGTTTTGTCCTTTGTTTTAAAAAGCTAAACGTTACGGAAATAAAAACAATATTTCCATTTCTCTGTGGATATCTAATATGAACAAAATGGATAGCTAAGATATTGTTCTAACAATAGCGCTCAAAATACTTTACCTTTGTAAAAATAATTCCAAAGCTGTATGAAACAAACCAACATATCATACTTTTCATAATTTCCGTAGACTGCCATTATTGTGAAAAAATTAAATTAAATATAGTATATAGATAAATAGAGACACAAAAAGAAGAAAAATATTTTATTAATAATCAAGAACTGACAAAACCGCAAAGTTTTTGACATTTTGCTTTTTGTTCCAAACAAATTAGCCATAGTCTACTACCTACTAATTGGACAAAAAAAATTTAGAAAATCTGGAATTTGGAGCTATTTTTTCAAAATAACTGCATACAAGTATATATTTTTGGAAAGCCCACATCATTCCTAATAAACATAAAGATTAATATACCGGGTGTTCCATTTAAAAAATAAAGTAGGGTCCGATAACTTTTTGACTTCACCCCGTATACTTATTCTGAAAGCGGCACTGAATTTTACGAAGAAAGTAATATAAGGAACCGTTTCGCCATTTTGATAAGATATCAGATAGCTGAGATACAAGGGATGCCTGAAAATGCCCCGTACACCTCAAGAATCAAAAGAGCAATGAAAATTTTGCTGGTGCCTTCTTTAACTAAAAAATGAGGGGGATTCACTGTAAAGTCACCCACCGGTTTTAAATATTCCATTTTGAAGTACACTGTATATTGGAAACAATTATTTTGTATATAAAGAAAATTAATTTGACGTTCTAATCTACACGATTATTCCACTCATGTACAAATTTTCCCGTAAGACTGGTGGTGTTTTCGAAAAATTAGAGCGGAAATACCACGTCGTCTAGGAAACATGGTGTTTCCACTTACCTGGTTAGGTGTGGTTACATACCTAACCAAAAAATGAAATCTTGACAATATGAAACCGGCTTTTAAGAGACGCTAGAGTCCCTAGAAACTGATTTTTTTTAAGCGTATTTCAAACATTTTTGAAAAGTTGTCAATATGAATAAACGCTTTGGGCTAGTTCAAGAAGAGGAAATTGGTTGAAAATATAATTGGAAGCGAACCAAAAAACACCGTTAAATCCAAGAAGAGCATCTGGAGACAGTTTATGTCATTCTGCGATGAAAAAAACTATACGTTTGACCAAGATACTCCAGTATCCCAACTAGCAATGATTTTGAAAAACTGGGCCTACAATATGTGAAAAATGAACGGGGAGGAATATAAAGAAGGCACGGTAAAAATTATTTGGAATGTGACGGCGAAATTATTGATGGAAAGGTGTTTCAATTAATACAAAAATTAAAATAAATCGATTCGAGCAGATCGAATTCAAATCGGCCCGAGACGCAAAAAATGCCAAAAGGAGACATTTGCAAGGTATTGAAGGCAAACGCAGAGAATCGGCCGTTTTTTTAACATACATTGAATTAAAAAATCTAATCGAAGCTTGTGATGAATCAACTCCAGAGGGTTTACAAAAGAAGTGTTTTTTTTCTGTTGTCCTATGAATTAGCCTGGAGAGGAGGAGAAGGTGCAAGGGCCGAAACAACTTTTTTCAAAGAAGAAACTGACAACTTCGGAGGAAAAACAGGTAGAATTCAATACAACCCTGTTTTTTCTAAAACATGTCAAGGTGGTGGCCGAAAACTCGCCGATTCGAAGTGGTTGGTGAGAAACGAGAGAAGTCCCAGCTTTTGCCCAGTAAGAACTTATAAAGCATTACAAGATAAAAGGAAAAGTATCTCCAACACTCGACTATTGGAAAATTTCCGGAAAATGGTTCAAAAACAGCCCAGTAGGAGAAAACGAGATTTCAACTTGGACAAAAAAACAAGCACAGAAATCAGGCCTCAATACCACAAAAAAATTTACCAACCATTCCCTTAGAGCTACTGCCGTGTCCAAGCTGGCCAAAAGCGGAGTGTCAGAGCAAAACTTAATAAAAATTACAGGTCATTCGAATGCGAAATCCCTATCAAGTTATTTGCAAATGGATCCAGATCACCACAAAAAATTATTGAAAAAATGAGGGAACCTGGAAAAGAAAGAACCACATCACCCAGCACAAGTACAAGTAGTGGTCTGACGGCATCTTCTACGTCGTCGCAAAACAACAATGTGGTTAATTATTATCAGAACTGTACCTTTTATTATACAATCAATAATTAAAATTGAATATTTAGATTTATATTAAGTACTTTTCAATATTTAGACAAATAATTTTATTAGTATATTATTATTCAATTTGTGTTCAATTTGTTACAAAATTCACATTTCTGAACGTGAAATATGTATGTATTTAATATTCAGTTAATAAAGCTTAGTTTCTCTGTATTTGCTTAAAAATTAACCAGATAATTTTCCACTCATGCCTGTTTTCTCTACAAATTTCCCTCGTCCTTCGGACACGGGAAATTATAAGAAAACACGCATTCGTGAAAAATTATCGGAAATTTTTAAGCACTCGTGGTATTATTCCCGAATATTTTGAAGAGGTAAGTTCTGACTGATTGATTGATTCATCAAGTTCCAGCTTAAACTACTAAAGCCAGAGCTACGAAATTTGGACAGTAGATTCCTTTTGTGACTGAGCAAGCAATAAGAAATGATTTTTTTGCAAATTCACAGGTTAAGGGTGTAAAATAGGGTACGGGAATTTTTACGGGGAAAAATAATTATTTGTCTATTGACATGAAGTCCTAACACTGGAACCTGCGGTGGTTTTCCAAAGCGTGTTGGACAACGCTTGACTTTTCTGTTCTTCTGTATCTTAAATGTGCCATGCGTCCTTTAAAACGAATGTTTATGGAGCGTTTAGTTTGCCCAACATATTTTAGATCGCAGTTATTACAGCTAATTTCATAGATCCACTCCTGTCCTCCAAGTTAACTTTGTCTTTAGGGTTTCCAAGGAGTTAGACGATATATTTGGTATTTTTGAAACTAAAACAGAAAATTTGAACACTTTCTTAGAAACATTTAACAATAAATATCATTCCATTAATTTTACGTACGAAAAGGAGAACAATGATCAATTACCTTTTCTCGACACATTCGTTATTAGAAATAACCATAAATTAGAATTTGATAATTATAGGAAATTTTCTGATACTGATAGGTATATAACATCCGCCTCATTTCATTGCCGTCAACACAAAATGGCAGCATTTCATTTCTTAACTAATTTTCCACTAAGTAAAGAACGTTTTAACAATGAAATTAATCGGATTAAAAATATAGCTAAAAGTAATGGATATAATGATAATTTTCTACATAAATTAGTAAATAGACATAAGCATAAGAAAATGTTAAAAGATGCCCTATTATTTAAGCACCTGGGGCTCCCAATACGTTCATAGTAATCCCATATAATCCCAAATATACGAGAGCTCTAGAAAAATTATTTAAAAACGTAGGTTTTAGAGTAGCCTACAAAACGGAGAACAGTTTGAAAAATCTCCTTGGAAACCCTAAAGGCAAAGTCGACTTGAAGGAGAGGAGTGGCATCTATGAAATTAGCTGTAATGACTGCGATCTAAAATATGCAAACTAAAAGCTCCATAAATATTCGTTCTAAAGAACACATGGCACATTTACGATACGGAAGAACAGAAAAGTCAAGCGTTGCCCAACATGCTTTGGAAAACAATCACCAAATAGGAATCAATAATCTTAAGATAAAAATGTATCTAATAATAGATTATTACCCTCTTGGGCGAAGCCGAGACGGCAAATGCTAGTTCTTCGTAGAATATTTGTCAAAAATATTAATTGCGATTCTAAACTTACCTATTAATATTTCTTCTTATCTTAACGCAATCCTGTTTTCTCGTATATTTAAGACACTATTTATGTTTAAGAAAACACATAGAACATGCATTTAAAAAATATAAATACTGTTTCCACAACGAACCTTCATTCACTATTTATTTTCGAAGTGTCACCTGTGCACACCACAATTTCTAGCAAAATATTTATAAACCTAGTATTAAAATTATACAAATACATCAAATGAAGCAGGGAACGCCTGCACCAAGTGCTTGCCAAAAAACTGATATGTTTTTATTTTTGAATGCCTCTTAATTTGTTTATGTTCAAGCGTGAATGAGTAACTCCTATCGCAAATGATTATAGACATAATTTTCAATAACCTTATGACAATTTTTAATTGCAGTAAATTAAATGGAAAATTTCACATTGCCATTTCAAACTTACCATGGTAACTAGAAAAATTTCCTGAAATTTTTTCCCCCTGGGGTATATACCCTGGAGAGAATTTTACTAGGCATTTAAGTTAAATGTGAAAATGGGATAAACTGGTACGAATTCAACATGACCTAGCAAAATAGCGGTATATGTCAATGTAAAAATTACTTATTTAATTTATTTTTAATTATGCCCAAAAGTCAAGTGTGGTAGAGATCCAATATGATGGGAAAAATAGAGTCCAATAAAAATGTTTGGAAAGACAGTATATGTAACACATATACAGGGTGATATATTAAGAAGGGCCTCCGGCCATAACTCAATAACTGTTGATCATAAAATTATGGGGAAAAAATATTTATGGGTAAATCGGCTAAAGGAAATAACTGGAAATTATTTTCAAGTTCGAAAAATGGGGGTGTAACAACAAGTCAAAAATATAAATGCCAATTTTCTCTTGATTTTTCTGTATTAAGGTTTATCGAAAATATAAGCATTGTGTTCTTCAGGCAATTATGCAACCTTTTGCTATTTATCATTTTTTTTTCTATTTTCAATAATAAAGTG
Organism: Kuschelorhynchus macadamiae; assembly: GCA_030620095.1. Taxonomy (NCBI): domain Eukaryota; kingdom Metazoa; phylum Arthropoda; class Insecta; order Coleoptera; family Curculionidae; genus Kuschelorhynchus; species Kuschelorhynchus macadamiae. The sequence continues at coordinate 253,021 of JAUTXW010004874.1, forward strand.
GTGTGGGAAGGTTAAACTTTTTTCTTTCAAACATTTATATCTCTGTTTTGAATGAATTAATTACATTGAACTTGGTGTTAGAAAAAAAAGAGCTTTTTTTGCTTTAGACTTAGAGCTGTTAACTGTGGACTAGATGGCGTTTTTTCGTAATTCTTCAAATAATACGAATTTTCTCAAAAAAAATCAAAAGGTATGATATAACTTTTTTATCATAATTTAATTTAAAGTTATAAAAGGTATCGAATAGTCAGATAAAAAATCCAGGTCCGTATTTAAATTAAAAAAGTTGTTGGTAATCTGTTGAGGAGATAAAGTGAAAATGATAATATAAAGTGAAAATTATTTTCATCTGTCATTTCAACTAACACTACAATTATAGAAAAACTAAGAAATAACACAAAAATTAACTTTTATGTTTTTTTTATAATTGTAGGCTTAGTTAAAAGGACAGATGAAAATAATTTTCACTTCGTTGTCAGTTTCTTTCCTCTACAAATTGGTGAGGTTAGTTTTTCAATCCGACATTTCGGATTCGAGCGACCATTAACAACTTTTTTAATTTAAATACGGACCTGGATTTTTTTTCACTATTCGATACTTTTAATAACATTAAATTTATTTATTGGCCAATAAATATTTCCAAACAGAAAATAATAAATAATTTATATTTTTTTAATTTCTTTTAAATTTGAAAATTCCTTCTATTATTCTAAGCGTGTAAACTTGTTGAATGTTGGCTTGATTCCTCGGCACTCGCACTATCGATGCCTCGCGCAGGGATCTCTGGAGGTTTCGTTTCGTTGGATCACGAGGCCGACACGGCCCGCGATGACCTAAAGGTTATAAACGGAGGCTAGTTTTTCCCGAGTCTTCCCGGTCGAATTCGCATAGGTAATATACGGCTTACGTTGGCAAATTTTGTGTCATCAGCCGCTCCGACGAAACTTTTTTGTCAGTTGTTGCGTTTAATGTGAATCGTGTGACAGGTTGTGGTTACGATTGCGTATTTTTATATAAATTATTCTATTTTCAAGACTTGTTTGTTGATTTTGTAGTTTAAATTAATTGAAAAAATTAATGTTTTAAAGAATGGTAGCCACACTGGTTCAGAATATTAAGACTTCAATTCAACTTTAAAAAACGTCTCGAATTTAAGGCAAGTTGTCGACCTTTCCCGTCACTTAAAATTCGAAAGACCAGTAAAAACAAAAACAAAACAGGAAATTGTTTAGTAAAAATATGTACAATTTGCGTGACTTGATATGCCATTGCCAAGGGATAGGGGCATTTTATTCTTTCGTGTCTATGATTTTTTCAGATGACACTTTGTGGTGTAAAATATAATAATTAGGAAATTAGGTATAGTCAAAAGCAGTGTTATAGTGCGGGTCACACGATTTATCAACGACAAACTTTTTAAGTTTGTTTTTCTTTTATTACGTGTAATCATATCCTGCGCATAAAATCCGGAAGTTTAATTAGATAGACCTATGATATTTTCATATGAAAAAGGAAGATAAACATATACATACCAGCAGTTGCAAAAATCTTTGAGCAATGTCACTTCAAAGTCAGATTGACAAGTCAATGACAAAATGAGTAATAGAAAACAATTTTCGGGTTTTTTGCATCCACAAGCGAAAAAAATGGTATTAAAACTAATAAAATATTATGAAAATGAAAATTCACCGGCGAATATCCAGAAGACAGTAGCAAAAACTCTGGGAATCGGTATAAGGACTGTACAGAAAATTGTGCATGAAAAAAAGCATAATTTACTACCGAAGAAGATTAAGAAATGTACACGAAAAAAGCCAAAAACAGAAGACTTAAGTGACAATGTAAAAATGGATGTTCGTAATGCAATTTACGATTTATACACATCGAAAACTAATATAACCCTTCAAGTTTTAAAAGAAGCTTTAAAAAATCGAGGCATACTGGAAATTGGACTAAAATTGTCAAAATTAATAAAAATGTTGGGTTTTCGATATAAAAAGGACTGTAATCGAAGAGTTTTATGCGAGTTGCCACATATAGCAAGTCAGCGAATCCAGTTTTTAAAGAAATACACGGAAAATGTTGTTTCAAAATTTAGAAAAGTGGTATTTTTAGACGAGACTTGGATATTTTCTAATGGAAGTGGTTCGAAATCTTGGCAGGACCAGTCTGTAAAAAGTGTCAAGAGAAAAAAGGGATGTGGGACGAGAAAACGGTTCATCATTTTGCATGCTGGTTCTTCAACAGGATTTCTCCCAGGTGCAAGTTTACTGTTTTCTTCAACATCCAAAAGTATGGACTACCATGATAATATGAACTGTGAACTGTTTGAAAAGTGGTTAAAAGAACAACTGATTCCAAATTTAGATCCAAGAATCTTAAATAAACAACCTACTTCATCCTGGAAGAAAAGTGATATTTATGACTGACTAATAAAACAAAAACCAAATCCTTTACCCAATATGCTGAAACTAGAACTTCTTTTAATGGCAAAATCTATTAGAAAAACAACAATATATGCCGTAGATGACATATTACGGGAAAATGGACATGAGGTTTTACGACTGCCGCCATACCATTGCCAGTTTAACAAAATAGAATTAATATGGGCTGGAGCAAAATCATATTACGAACAACACGTGAACGATGGTCTTACATTAGACGAAGTGCAAATTGTTTGGCAAGATTCATTAAATTATATTACGCCGCAGTACTGGAAGAAATCTGTGGAACATACGGAGAAATTAATATGGGACTGGTGGAATCGAGAACGAGTTCTAGATGTCGAAATAGCACCAATGATCATTGCACCATTTGAGGACGACTCAAAAGATGAGGACTTTCTAAGTGATGATGATATTTTTTAGTCTATAATATTAAAACGTTTCTGATATTAGTCTTTGACGTGTATAAATCATAAATTGCATTATGAATATCCATTTTTGCATTGTAACTTAATTCTTTTGCCTTTGGATTTTTTCGTGTACATTTCTTAATCTTCTTCGGAAGTAAATTATGTTTTTTTATCATGCACAAGTTTCTGTACATTCCTTATACCGATTCTCAAAGCTTTTGCCACCGGCTCTTGGATATTAGCCAGTGAATTTTAATTTAAAAATTTTTTTATTAGATCTGACATCATTTTTTTGCTTACTTTTTTAGTACATTTGTAATTTTGTAGGCAATAAATAAATAATTATAGAATACTTGTTCCAATTTTAAGGCGTGTTTAAAATAAGTAAATTTTTTATTAATTATAAGACAAAATTTGATATATAAAAATCGGTAAAATCGCTTAACCAGAAACTCGGGGCTAACGAAATATACAGGTATATATATATATATATATATATATATATATATATATATATATATATATATATATATATATATATATATATATATATATATATATATATATATATATATATATATATATATATATAGTGTGTCTACTTCTCTACATATGGGAAACTTTTTTATTAGTAGTTTTACGGAAAAAAGTTACTGTTTATAAAAAGTTCTGCTTTCTGCCAAAATAATATTAAAATATTCAAACTTGAGATTACATATACAGGGTGGTCTAAAATTCCAAAAAATCGAAATTGACACAAGAGAAAAGTACCTTTAATTTTTATTTTATAGCAAAATGTAATACAAAATCTTACTTAGAATAAAAAAAACATATATCTAGCACTAGATTCGTTGCTTCCTATCTGAAATCACTTCTTAAGGAATGTAAAACTTTGGCTTCTTACTGGCAAGTCCAGTTTCTTACTTTTGTTCCTACCTACATACCAGCAAAATTTCCTTATTTATCGATTGTTGATAATGGCATTGTCACTGCCATTGTCAACCACAATATTGTATTACTTTATTGAAACATCAGTTTGAATATTATAGTAAAAAGAAATGCCGCTGAAATTAAGAAGATAAAATTGAAATAATTTTAATTGTCGGAGAAAATTATAAAACATTTCGAGAAGCTGCAGACATTTTTAACAATAGACACCCGATAAAATTATACATTTCACAACAGTGGGGAATATTCTAACCAAATTCAAGATTTTTGGAAATGTAGGAAATAGCTTTAACAAGAAACGGAGGTCAAGGGTTGCGAATGACGAAACTACAAATCAAGTAATGCTATATATATATATATATATATATATATATATATATATATATATATATATATATATATATATATATATATATATATATATATATATATATATATATATATATATATATATATATATATATATATATATATATATATATATATATATATATATAAATTTGAAGAAATCGGATAAGTAGTTTTTTAGCTATGCCCCGAATAGACAGACTCACGGACAGACATACCTACAGACAGACGGAATTGAGAAAACATGTTTTCCGGCATGTAGCGACCGTTAAACATAAAGATCTGAAAAAATCTCACGGGGGAAATAATAAGTAATTATCTTGTGTTTTTAACAAATGTGTATAATATTTTTGCAAAATAAAATTTTTTTGTTATCACAATACAAAAAAACAAGTTTTCTTTGCACAGGGGTGGCCCGCATTTAAATAAATGACACTGTATAAGTGGTTAAATTTTTAGGTCAAGCGGGGCTCATAATTTTTGGTGATTGATAAAAAAATCTTACTTTTATTAAGTGGCTGTATAAACAGAACATATCCAGATTGTTCTACTGATTAGAACCGCCTTCCGACTTTATTAAGCCGCTTGCCATTTTGTGTATTTTTGTTTTTGCCAACCAAAAAAGGGGCAAGTTTTGTTTACCTGAAATGGGTTATTTGGAAAAAAAATATTTGATTGCCTTCTAGCTTAACAACGGAAATGAAAAATTTTCCTGCGGAAATGCGTCATTTCCATTGTACACCCCTTTTTTTTTTTTAATTTAGAAGCTTGCGGGATCTTGGAGCGAATAGGGGTGCTGGGTGGGGTAAAAATACTTTAAAGGGAAAAGAAATCTTTTCTAGAAGTGTTTCTTAACAACGGAAATGAAAAAATTTATTGCAGAAACGCGTTATTTTCATTTTCATACACAGTTTAGAATACCTGAAATTTGCAATCTCATCCCAAATGCTTTCCCAAGCACCAAAATGCCAAAATGTTACTGCGGAAATTTGTCGTTTTAATTTTCCGACAAAATTTTGTATAGTTTAGTTTACCTGAAATCAATTACATAAAAAAGAAGCTTTGATTTATATTCTAAACTTTTTCCTCAAGATAAAAATGTAAAAATTTGTCTGCGGAAATCTGTCATTTACATTTTTCACGGAAATTTGGAGCGCTTTTCCAGGGCGCGGCACGATTGCGGACGAAACATTAGTATTCAGTTTTTCACAAAATGAAGTGAGGGCACGATTGCGGAATGTAAAAATAACGGCTGAACGCATCGTATTGTCAGCGACATTTTATACCCGTATAAGTGACAGCCCGAAATTTTTTTTAGATAATCTCAATAATTTGTCTGAGTCACGAAGTTTCATATAAGTATCTGTCTGCATATCTTTGAGAACTTCAAGGAATATAAACAAAGAAGGATGATCCTTTCTTGAGTCAGGCAATCGAACAAATATATACGAGCATTCCGCAATAATGCCATCGATTATTTTGCCTCCATCCGCAATCATGCCTTCGTTTTCGTTACTTAAAAAATGTAGAAGAATTTAGAATGTAAATCAAAGTTTTTTTTTGTGTAACTGATTTTAGATATTCTAAACTATACAAAATTTCCGCAGAAAATGAAAATGACAAATTTCCGCAGACACATTTTAACATTTTCGTGCTTGGGAAAGAGTTTGGGATGAGATGCAATGCAAAGTTTTCATGTAACTGATTTCAGGTATACTAAACTGTGCAGAACGAAAATGACGCATTTCCGCAGCAAAATTCTTATTTTCCGTTATTTAGAAAAGCTCCTAGAATATGTAAAACTAGATACTTTCCTTATAACCAATTTCAGGTAAAGGAAACTTGAGCCCCAAAAAATTTTAACCAATACATATTTAGCGAATTTTCTTATTGAGTCCCTCGGCATTTAATATATAAAAAAATATTATGTGGCTATTTTAATAATATTGCGTAATATATTAAAAAAAACTATTTTCTTTCTCCCTGTATATTTGTAAATAGCCCATCGAGATTTAATAGCTTGGTAAAAGAATCACACAACATTGTGGTATTCACTGTGTTTTCTGATTTAATTCATAATGTTGGTGACCTTTGGACCCGCTCGATATCAGACAGTGATGAATGAAAATGAGAAATAATGAGATTATTTAGAGTAATTTTTGTGGATTCTGGATTTTTGTTGCTCCCACCGTAAGTTTTTTTAATTGAATAGTAAATGAATCTCCATCGTCTTTCAATAATTAGATATCTTATCACTTATAATATTAATAAAAATATTATAATTGATAACGAAAATTTAGAAATGGTTACTTCTTTTAAATACTTAGGAATTTTAATTGATTGATTCAAATTTAAAGTTTGACATTTATTTTGAAAAAGTAATTTCTAAAATTTCGCAAAAAAATAAACTATTTAAAAAAAATAGTAGAGATTTGGAATATTTTTCCAAAAAGATGATATATAATACAATAATTTTACCTCATTGCGTGTACTGTTCAACAATTTTATATAATGTCAATGAAGCTATAAAAAACAGATTCCAAATATAAGAAAACAAAGCAAGGCGTATAATTTTAGGCATAAATAAATATACAAAGATATCAATCATGTTAAAAAAATTACAATGGTTAAAGGTCAAAAATTTAATATTTTTTCTTGTTTGCATATTTATATATAAAATTCAAAATAACTTGCTTCTGGAACATTTATGTAATTTTGTTATACTAAATTGTCGAAATCACGCATATGACACTAAAAATTGTCAAAGTTTTTACCTAAATAGAATTTGGAAATCGTTAAGCTATAAGTCTGGGATTTATGATGGTCTAAGAAATTATAATAAACTAAACCATCTATTAGGTCACAAAGGTCTTTAAATAAATTTAAAAAAGTATTAAAAGAATATCTGTTAAATAATCGAGATATATTTATAAAATAATCTTATAGTAATATTAATAGAATGTATCAGTTCTGTATTTAAATAGCATGTAAAAGTAGCATTTTTCTTAAATAAACCATATTACTACTATTACTATATTATATGTCTTATATTTGAAACTAATATTCATATTACTTAATAACACTTTGGCAAATTTCTAGCCCATTAAGAAAAAAAAAATATTTAAGAGTTTTAATAATAAAAATAATGCTATACGTACCTTCAAAAGTTAATAGTTGTAATAGATGCTTGCACTATTCAACACAGAAGCGAAGTGTTACAAATAAGATGCAATTTTAATAGTTTAATCTAAATATTTCTTAATCCACGATAATCTGTATCTAAATAAACATACGCACGCTGCAATAAAACTTAATACTGTATTGGCAGTGGCGTGCAATCAACGAATGCACAAACGCATTGCATACCCTGTCATTTTCATGCTTATAAGCAATATTTTTTGGCTATAGTATTATTATTCTCATCAGGCACATATTTTCCTCTTTAATTTCTACAAATATACAATACAATTTAACTATTTTACTTAACGCATTTTTGACTGAGACCTAGACTTAGTAGGTATAAATTCTTTTTAATCCAGAAAATGATCTTTCTGCTAACGCACTGCTATCGAGGATAGTTCAAATTCATTTTCCTGAAATTAGTAATTGTGGAGAAACATCGCACAAATTTTTTTCGTGGCAGTATCTAACAATTTCGTAGTCATTAAGTTTAGAAAACTCCGAGGAAGAATAAACGCATATTAGTTCTGAACATTAGAATTAGAACACGGTTTGCCAAAACTTCGCAAGGAGGCTACTCCAATTAGACCAGTGGTTTCTTTCATAAAATCGCCCTGTTATCAGCTTTCTTCTTGGCTAAATACTATTCTAACAAATGTCACTGAGTTTCAGAGTGAATATTCCACCAAAAATTCCATAGATTTCGCCAACTACTTAAAAAACATATCCATACCACCACCAAATGCTAGACTTGTCTCTTTAGATGTTAAAAACCTTTTCCCTAGCATTCCTCCAATTGAATGCATTGATTTAACTGAAAAATTATTAAGAAACAAAAACTTACCGGCTGTCTTAATATCTGATCTCATTATATTGCTAAAAACTGTGCTAGAACAAAACTTTTTTAAATTTAATAATAGATATTTTCGACAACGCTCTGGCTTGGCAAGGGGTTCTTGTCTTTCACCATTCTTGAGTGAAGGTTTTATGAACAACTTGGAAAAGAAAATAATGTCTAGCTCGTTTTCAGAACATCTGATAAGCTATAAAAGGTACGTGGATGATATTTGTATTATTTGGAGGGGTAGTAAAGAAGAATTGTTAGAATTTTTGAAATGTATCAATTCTTTGCATGAAAAAATATTTTTCACTATGAAGAGTGAAACTGATGGCAAACTTTCTTTTTTGGACCTTCTTTTAATTAGAAATGATAACAAAATTAGTTTTGAGGTATATAGAAAGCCCTCCTGTACTGACAATATAATTCAGTTTACATCTAACTCACCATTTTCTCACAAATTTGCAGCTTTTAATTAATTTTTATACAGGCTTTTTAAAATGCCATTATTCCAAGTTGCTTTTACTAAAGAATTAGATATAATAAGGGAAATTGCCTTAAACAATGGTTTCCCAATGAAAGCATTCAACAAACTTTTTTATAAATTTATGAACAAATGCAAACTCTATTATAACTTAATACATAATAATCTAATTAATACAAACAAATTCAGAGTTTTAACATATTTTGGAAATATATCTCTACATTTAGCTAAATTTTTTAAGTCATTTAATATCTCCATATCATTTAAAACAAACAATTCTTTAAAACAACACATAGTTAGCATCAAAGACAAAAAGCATAGTCTTGAGAAATCTGGAGTTTATTCCCTTCGTTGTGGAACGTGTCCTGCTGTTTACGTTGGACAATCGGGTAGAAAAATTTCGACAAGGATCCAGAAACACCTCAGCTTGGTTACAAAACATCAAAATACAGATATTTCTAATACAAAATCTGTTTTCGCGAATCATTTGTTATTCTCAAAACATCGTTTTTCCATATCTGAAAATGTAAATATAATTCACGAATGCGATAAAGGTATAGTCAAAAGCAGTGTTATCGTGCGGATCGTACGATTTATCAACGACAAACTTTTTAAGTTTGTTTTTCTTTTATTACGTGTAATCACATCCTCCGCATAAAAGCCGGAAGATGAATTAGATAGACCTATGATATTTTCATATGAAAAAAGAGGATAAACATATAAATACCAGCAGCTGCAAAAATCTTTGAGCGATGTCACTTTAAAGTCAGATTGACAAGTCAGTGACAAAATGAGTAACAGAAAACAATTTACGGGTTTTTTGCATCCACAAGCGAAAAAAATGGTATTAAATCTAATAGAATATTACGAAAATGAAAATTCACCGGGCAATATCCAGCAAAAGCTCTGGGAATCGGTATACGGACTGTGCAGAAAATTGTGCATGAAAAAAATCATAATTTACTACCAAAGAAGATTAAGAAATGTACAAAAAATCCAAAGACAGAAGACTTAAGTGACAATGTAAAAATGGATGTTCGTAATGCAATTTACGATTTATACACATCAAAAACTAATATAACCCTTCAAGTTTTAAAAGAAGCTTTAAAAATCGAGGCATATTGGAAATTGGACTAAAATCGTTGTCAAAATGAATACAAATGTTGGGTTTTCGATATAAAAAGGACTGTAATAGAAGATTTTTATGCGAGTTGTCACATAGCAAGTCAGCGTATCCAGTTTTTAAAGAAATACACGGAAAAGGTTAATACAAATTTTAGAAAAGTGGTATTTTTAGACGAGACTTGGATATTTTCTAATGGAAGTTGTTCGAAATCTTGACAGGACGAGTCTGTAAAAAGTGTCAAGAGAAAAAAGGGATGTGAGACGGGAAAACGGTTCATCATTTTGCATGCAGGTTCTTCAACAGGATTTCTCCCAGGTGCAAGTTTTCTTCAACATCCAAAAGTATGAAATACCATGATAATATGAACTGTGAACTGTTTGAAAAGTGGTTAAAAGAAGGACTGATTCCGAATTTAAATGCTCCATCTTTAATTATTCTGGACAATGCATTTTATCATTCAAGAAACTTAAATAAACAACCTACTTCATCCTGGAAGAAAAGTGATATTTATGACTGGCTAATAAAACAAAAACAAAATCCTTTACCTAATATCCTGAAACTAGAACTTCTTTTAATGGCAAAATCTATTAAAAAACCAACAATATATGCGGTAGATGAAATATCACGGGAAAATGGACATGAGGTTTTACGACTGCCGCCATACCATTGCTAGTTTAACACAATGGAATTAATATGGGCTGGGGCAAAATCATATTCGAAAAGCACGTGAACAATGGTCTTACATCAGATGAAGTGCAAATTGTTTGGCAAGATTCATTAAATTATATTACGCCGGAGTACTGGAGGAAATCTGTGGAACATACGGACAAATTAATACGGGATTGGTGGAATCAAGAACGAGTTGAAATAGCACCAATGATCATTGCGCCATTTGAGGACGACTCAGAAGATGAGGATTTTTTAAGTGATGATGATATTTTTTAGTCTATAATATTAAACAGTTTCTGAAGGATTATATTAGTCTTTGACGTGTATAGATCATAAATTGCATTATGAATATCAATTTTTGCATTGTAACTTAAGTCTTTTGCCTTTGGGTTTTTTCGTGTACATTTCTTAATCTTCGGAACTAAATTATGTTTTTTTTTCATGCACAACTTTCTGTACATTCCTTATACTGATTCTCAGAGCTTTTACCGCTGGATCTTGGATATTAGCCGTTGAATTTTAATTAAAATTTTTTTTTATTAGATTTGACACCATTTTTTTGCTTACTTTTTTAGTACATTTGCAATTTTATAGGCAGTAAATAAATAATTATAGAATAATTGTTCCCAATTTAAAGCGTGCTTAAAATAAGTAAATTTTTTTATTATTTATAAGACAAAATTTGATACAGGCTATATATAGCCCGTATTTTTCTCATGCGTGGCCCTTAATTTTAGACTGAAATGAAATCGGATAAGTAGTTTTTTAGCTATGCCGCGAACAGACAGATTGACGATTGACGGACAGACATACCTACAGACAGACAGAATTGAGAAAACATGTTTTGCGGCATCTAAGGACGCTTAAACGTAAAGATCTGAAAAAATCTCGCGAGGGAAGTAATAACTAATTATCTTGTATTTTTAACAAAAGTGTATAATATTTTTGCAAAATAAATTTTTTTTTTATCACAATACAAAAAAAACAAGTTTTCTATGCACATGGGTGGCCCGAATTTAAATGCCACTGTATAAGTGGTTAGATTTTTAGGTCAAGCGGGGCTCATAATTTTTGATGATTGATAAAAAAATTTCACTTTCATTATGTGATTGTATAAACAGAACATATCCTGATTGTTCCACTGATTCGAACCGCCTTCCGACTTTATTAAGGCGCTTGCCATTTTCTGTATTTTTGTTTTTGCCAACCAAAAAATTTTAACCAAATACATATTTAGCGAATTTTCTTATTTAGTCCCTCGTCATTTAATATATAAAATAATACTAAGTGGCTATCTTAATAATATTGCGTAATATAATAAAAAAAACTATTTTCTTTCTCCCTGTATAGTTGTAAATAGCCTATCGAGATTTAATAGCTCGATAAAAGAATCACACAACATTTTGGTATTCACTGTGTTTTTTGATTTGATTCATAATGTTGGTGACCTTTGGACCCGCACGTTAAGACATGCATTCGACTATAGGAAGTTGGATCTTTTGGAAAAGACGGAAATAACAAAAGCTGAAAGGAGATCTGGTACGATTTAATACATCTCGATTTTTTACCTTTTTTTGGTTTTGTTAGGAAGCTTATCTTAAATTTACTATATTTAAAAATCACAAAACATTCCTACTAACTACTTTTCTAATGTTAAACTGTCAATAGTGTCAATTATGAAGTTTTTGACAAAATACAGATTCTAAATTATATGCACTGTTGCCAAACTTACTTAATTTTCTTCAAATATACAACAAATAGTATTCCTAAATTTAAACAAAACGGTTTAACGATAGTTTTATAATCAATCCTATCCTAATCCGCATTTTTATTAATTATAAGTCAAATAACACTAAAATTACTAACGATAATAAAACCAAAAAAATGCCCAATTTCCCTTCCGACACAATATGTGTAGAACTGGTTGCCTACTTAATCTGAAACTGACCCTAAATATTTTTTGCTTTAATGATGGTGCCTCCGCGCTATTGCGCTCCGGTGCCTAACCTGGTGCTAACCCGGTACCAATCCACCTCATTCCTTTCCACATTGACTTGCACCAACCCATCTATATAAAAAAAATATTCCTGGCACATCAAAGAATATAACAAAATTTACTTTCGCAACATCGCTTACCGGCTGACTAAATGACATGCCGTTAAGTTAGCAGAGTTTAGGTACAAAACGAACTTCATTTGTTAGATAATATGTTAGAGAATTATTCATATTCGTAATTTCAAAAAAAAACAGTCCTAATTTAATAAATATATAATAGAATACACATATATTAACTTACAACAACAGTCACATGTATAAAATGTAACGGAATTTCAAATAAAATGTGTTAAAAGTGCCGTAGTACGACTTGACAAATCAATTCTAATTTGTATTATTTTGTGAAAAAGTATCCACGCTTTGTTTGGCTTAAATGTAGTAAATTTAAGGTAAGCTTCCTAATAAAACGTTCAAAAATCGAGATGTATTAAATCGTACCAGAATCGCTAAAAGGAGCCCCATTCTTACCTGCCTTAATGAAGTGTTTAATTTTGAGCCTTATTTGATTTTTAACAATATTTCAAAAAAATAACTATATATTTTTATTTTGTATAAACTTCAAGCTTTTTTTGTCATTTTCACTCATTCTTCTTCTTTTTATTAATGTAGCATTTACTTTACGACAGTTAGTGAAGTTCATCCTGAACAACCTCTTGTTTTTTCCTTTTGACCTATCGCCTCTCATCAAATAAATTTACATCGACGTCTCTGATTGGTCATTTAAGCGTAGCCTTGTTTCGTATTTTATTGTTTCTTTGTTTGGTTATGTTTGTTTTATGTACTTTGTAAAATGTGTTTTGTTTATGGTAAAGTTATATATTATATAATTGTATTTTCCGTTGTAATGTGTATTCATTTTAGGTCTGATGATACCCGTTAGGGCGAAACATGTAACGTATTCTTAATTTATAAAATTATTTTTGGCTGAGACCTAGACTTTGTGTATATTTTTTAATTTGTTCATTACCAGGTCTCTTTGTGATAATATGGACACTTTTTTCACTTTTACCAAAGAAAATAATAGCTACGCTTTATTTTCCTAGGGCAAGGCAGACTAACCAATTTGGCAGTAGTTTCTTTAGAAAGTGAGTTATTGAAGGAAATCAAAATAAGTACAAATTTAGTAACAGTACCCCTGTTCCCAGTTTTTGAAAGACGTTCAAGTAAATCGCAATAGAAATACCCTCCCAATAATAAAAAAAAATATTCCGAAAGCCCTAATACGTACCATTTTTTAATAGCCTAATTAGAACCTTTTATATTGCCAGGTAAACAATTTTATTGTAGGGCGGCTAAAATGGGTCCATTTTACAACGGAAAAATTACCTAGACTGGGTTGTTTACAACATTAGACATAAAATAAACGTTAAACATCACTCTTCTGTTGAGTTTCGAATTGAGTGGTTCTCTGTGTATCGATAAGCAAGTGTATGTGAAGACGAGAATGTCGAGTCAAACGCGCCGAAGTTGCAAAATTTCTCCTGACAAATTTTATTATATGTGTGGAGAATTTCTGGTGAAATCACAAACCACGCCATTTTCCGAAAATGTAAAAAAAGCCTACTTTAAATATTTTGTTGTGTTAATTGGGGATCTAGATAAGCGGTGGGCTCCCTATGTGTGCTGTGTTAGTTGTAGTGTATCATTGGTGTAGTGGATGAAGGGAAAGAGAAAAAGTATGCCTTTTGCAGTTCCAATGGTATGGCGAGAACCCACCAATCATTCTGACGATTGCTGTTTTTGCCTGACAAAGACTGAAGGTTATTCCAAAAAGGGAAAGCACAATATAGAATATCCAAATTTGCAATCTGCCATGCGACCTGTTCCTCATAACGCAAATTTGCCAGTGCCGATTGCGCCTTTAAATCGGCAAGCTATTGATTTGGGAGAAAATGGAGATAACGCATTATCAGGCAGCTCAGAAGAATAGTGCACCGATCCTACTTTTACCACAGATCCCAGTTCCGGCGAGCCGCATTTGATTGTTCAAAGTAAATTAAATGATTTAGTACGTGATTTGGGGTTATCCAAGCAATAGTCAGAACTTCTGGGTTCCCGTCTTAAGAAATGGAACCTATTGGCCAAAGAAAGAAAAATTACGAATTTCAGAAAAAGAAATGCTGTGTTTTCTGAATTCTATAGTAGGGAAAATTCGTCGTGCGCGTGTACTGATATAGACAGTTTAATGCAGGAACTTGATATTGAACATTCTCCTCGTGAGTGGCGCTTATTCATAGACTCATCTAAATATAGCCTAAAAGCTGTGTTATTGCATAATGGAAATTTAAAACCCTCTATACCAGTTGCCCATTCAGTCGCAATGAAAGAAAATTATGAAAATATGCGCACGATTTTGGATAAAATAAACTACAATAGGTATAAATGGCAGATATGTGGGGACTTGAAAGTTATAGCGATTTTAGTGGGACTTCAGGGGGGATTTACAAAATATTGCTGTTTTCTTTGTTTATGGGACAGTCGTGCAATAAATCAGCATTATGTAACAAAAATTTGGCCAGAAAGAAGCGCATTTCAACCGGGATCTCAAAATGTTAAATTTATACCTCTTGTTGATCCTAAAAATGTTCTTTTGCCTCATCTTCACATTAAACTTGGGCTGATGAAAAACTTTGTGAAAGCTTTGAATAAAGATGGTGATGGATTTAAATACTTAAGCCTTTCCCCAGTTAAGTGATGTCAAATTAAAAGAAGGCATTTTTATTGGGCCACAAATCAGAAAATTGCTGGACGATGTAAATTTTACGGAAAAGCTTACCATGCAGGAACTCAGAGCATGGAATTCATTTGTTAATGTAGTAAGAGGATTTTTAGGCAACAATATAGGTGAAAATTATGAACAATAATGAACTCTTGGATGCCTATAAAGCGCTTGGTGCCAAAATGTCATTAAAAATTCACTTCCTCCATTCCCATCTGTCATTTTTTCCTAAACATTTGGGAGCTGTTAGTGACGAGCAGGGTAAAAGGTTTCACCAAGATATCAGAACAATGGAAATTCGGTACCAACGACGATGGGATCCAGCCATGATGGGTGACTACTGTTGGTTTTTGAAGAGAGAAGATAGGACACCACATAACCTGAAAAAAATAAAGTTTAATTAGTGTTTTAAGTTAATATTTTCCTCGTTTGCTTTTCTCTTAGATGTATGGTATGTTTAATAGGCGAAAACTGTAAACATAGTCAATAAACAGGGTTAAGAATTTTCTGAAATCATTTTTTCTATAGATATTAAGTATCGTAACAACTCTAACAAGAAAACCCTACGTGCTACAACTTTCTATTTGTCATTTTCGTATTTGGATAGGTCCGTTCTATTAGATTATGCTATTCTGATTTGTGTTACAACAAAAAAAATTTGTTTTTGTCGCCCAGTGAATCAACGTTCGATGTGGACATAGGTAATTTTAGGTAAATTCAGTGGAATATAGTTTGCAGTGACGTGCATTGCTATGTTATGCAGGGAATGCAAAAAAATAAAACTAGGTACCAAGCGATTTACTCGAACGTCTAGCAAAACTAGGAACTGGCGTACCGTATAAGTTCAAGAGCTGCTATCTGTCCACAACAAAGTTAAATAGGAACTGAATAGTTAATTTTAAAAAATTAAAAAAATGTCAAACAGAAAACATTTTCGCGATAAAGTTTTTAATTTAGGTAACACCACATTATTTGTAAATAGGTTCGATTTTGCGATCCTTTTTTAAAAATTCTTTTATAACATGGGAATAAAAATTTGTACTTCTTTTAATTTCCTTAAATAACTCACTTTCCAAAGAGACTACTGCCAAATTGGTTAGTTTGTCTTGCCCTTGAGTGTTTCTTAGGTAGGTGTGAATTCTTTTTAATCCAGAAAATTATCTTTCTGCTGACGCACTGCTAGCGGGGATAGTTAAAATTAATTTTCCTAAAATTAGTAATTGTGGAAAAACATCGCACAATTTTTTTTCGTGGCAGTATCTAATAATTTCGTAGGCATCAAGTTTAGAAAACTCGGAGGAAGAATAAACGCACATTAGTTCGTTTTTTAAACGATCGAAATAAAAATATTTTTCATATTTGGATTTTAGATGTAAAAAAATCTCGTCTGGAAATTTTAAACAAAAAGAGGGGAATGGATCAGCGTCTAAAAGTTTTAAAAAATAATTGGCGGATTTCTTTGTACCTATCGGTTGTTTCATTTATTATTAGCTATATCTCTAATCTTTCTAGGCTCTCCACAAAGTTTAAAAATTTTTTCGTAAATCAAATCATTGTGTAAAAGATTTCCACAAAATCATTGAACTCGTCGATTTGTTTTACACAATATCCAACGTCTACAATTTTTGACTGTAAAATATTATATAAAATATCGGTTCATCTAAATATTGTATTAAATATTTCCAAAATGAAAAAAAAATTCAAAGTCATGTTTTAAAGCGAATTTATATGTCCTAGCTGTAGAAATACAGTCGCCATACCAGTCTGCTAGATTTTCTAATATTTCACAAAAAATATTAATAAGCTTTTCACGTTCATATATTACAAAAATCCGGACAAAAATTCGGTGATATTGATTGAAATGAATGTTAATGGTACAGTTATTACAATTATTCACATTATTAACAAAATTTGGAAACACGTTTTCTCGAAATAATTTTTTATTATGTGTATTTTTTACATTTTCTGACTCCACAAAAATCCAGTGATATTCATTTCTAACCAATGTTTCTGTCACTGTTGAAGCACTTCAGCAAGAGAAGCAAGACTTCTGGCTGGGTCTTATCGTATAAAATTTTATTCGCTACTTCCTTTTTATTATTGAGGCTCTCAGCTACGTAACTTTCCGCAATAGTAGCGGATTTCCATCCACCATGTCGCTTGATAGCTAATACATCAATTCCAGTATTTGCTAATAAAGTTGCCGACGTTATTCTAAAAGAGTGTCCAGTATACATTTTGAAGTTCTCAAACTTTAGAAATTTCGCAATTTTACGTGGAATTGACGAAAACGTATTTTTCCGGACAGGCTGGTTTAAGCACTTTCCATTTTGATATCGCATAAAGAAGCGCGGATTAATGGTCTTCATGTGGGATCTTGTATCAATGTACTTTTGAATTATTTTGAAATGACAAACCTGAGTGTCGTCACTTTTTGTCACTGTAAATATACGTGACATTCCATTTTTGGAGTCAGGAATGGTCACAATTATGACTTTTGACTTATTTTAACGTTGTCCATTTTCATTTCACTGAGTTCATTAGAACGGCACTGTTAAATACATTCGATTTTTTGTGTCTATGCCCATAATTTTTTCTTCTCAAAAATGCTCGAAGTTTTGGATACTTAGAAATATCTATATTTTCCTCTATGAAAAGGGTGGACTTCAAACTTGAATACTTACACTATAAGCTTGATGGTGACTTCAATATAGCACTTATTTCGTGGAAATACGCCAAAAACAAGGTTTCTGAAACTGCAATAGCCGTCTTGCTTTGACACCAATTCTTAAAGGATTTATATGCTGCTTCATACCTTTTTTTCAACTTTTCCGGTAGTAGAGATAAACAAGCAATATTCGCTGATTCTTCTATGTTTGAAACATCCATTTTGTCCACACAGAATCAAACAATTCGACTTCTTCAAATTTTTCGCTATGAATTGTCAACTAGACGTTGTTGACAAAACAAAAACTACTTATGTTGCTCTGGCAACGGGTCACTGCTGCCTTCATAATTTAATGAGAATGCTATCGAATGTAATGATAATGAAAATTCAAAAATATATCCAGCATTTTCTTACAAACATACAATACTCGACTGGTAAATGTTACTTACATCCCTTATAGTATAAATAACTATTTGTTTCTACCACACGCTCACACGATTTTGACAACACCAAGTTTAAAACATGCGCAGTACACCGCACGTACAATGCATCTGCACAAGTTACACGAACTTTCTTTTGGACGCCATTTTTTTCGGAAGACAATACTGAAGCTCCATCGTAAGTCTGAGCTATAAGCAATATCAGAACATTCGTAATCTTGCAGTAAATTTAGTACAATTTTTGATAGTGCTTCTGCGCTTCCATTTGCCGAAACATCAAAAAAAGCCAATAATCCGATCAACGACTTCGTTATTTTCATTAAAATATCTTAGGATTGCACAGAATTGTTCTTTACCACTGACATCAGGAGTTTCATCTATCACTATTGCTACAAATTTTGTCTGCCTTTCCGATGCGAACAGTTTTTAAAGTGACCGGGGATATGCTGGAAATAAGATCGTTTTCTATCCCATTGGATAATCCACTAAAGGCAGGCCTGGTTTCATTTTCAGTAACCGATTGAACGTGATCTGCTAAAAGACTGTCATAATTTGCCAATAACTTAACACATTCTATGAAACTACCCCTGTTTACGGAATCTGCAGACTCAAAGTGCGCGCGAAACGGCAATTCATTACAGATGTTTTAATTGGCGCTTAAGACACACTTTTTTAAATTGCTACAATACTTTAAAAATAAGTTAAATTGTACGTTATAGGAATTAAAGAGGAAAATATGTGCCTGATGAGACTAATAATAATATAGCAACAAAATATTGCTTATAAGTATGAAAATGTCAGGGTATAATATTGTGCATTCATTGATTCCACGCCACTGATAGTTTCTTAAAGAAAGAAAAGAAACCTTTTGGGAGTTGGTAAGCAGTATCTTTGACTACTGATTATTTCAATGTCAGTTTCTTGAGTTACGAAATAGTCGGTATATACAGGATGTTTTTAAAAGGCATGCAACAAGGGAATATTTAAATTTCTGTAGAATTTTATTTTTAAATACTATATATATTTATTTCACTGAAAAGAGGAAGGCACATATTTAATAATAATATTGATGTAAGTAAACTTCAGTGATAAAGTTATTACAAATTTATTATTATTTTTGCATATTAATGACGGTTTTTCAGTTAGTTTGTATTCTTTAAGAGGCTATATTCCTTTTTTGCTTTAGGATGCCTAGATGCCGGTCTCTCGGTTGTATTTTCGTAGCAAAGCTAAAAACTATAAATCCGATTGAACAAAATGCTAAAAGTGAAAAGCTAAAGTTAAATGCTAAAAAAATTATTACTAAAAAAAAATGCTTATCCAACTTACCTCAAATTATGTACAAAAATCAAGTAAAAGTAAATCAACTGGTAAAATTTTGGTATGAATTCAAGGTGGCGAAACAAAATGGCGGCTTAATAAAATATTTAAAAATTCAGTCTGAAAATAATGTACAGGGTGATCAGTTAAGGGTAGCGAGCGGCCATATCTCATAAGATATTGATCGTATAAATTTGAGAAAAAAAAATCGTAATAAAAGTCGCCAAGAGAAATTGCTGAAAATTATTTTCGAGTTTGTCAAACGTCCGCTAGAGGGCGTAACAACCAACACCAAGTAGAAAAATGGGGTTTTTATAGAATTTTGCCTAATGAAAATATATCGATGATATCATTTTCATATTTAGTGACCATTTCCCTACACTTTTTGTCTAAAATGTTTTGTTCTATATATCAAAATAAAGCGGTGGGGGAAGTTCAATTGTTTTTTCAAAGAAACCAAGATGTCTGAAACCCCAGTAACAAAAAATTGTAAAGAAAGATCATTGTTTATGTCGTTCGCAAAAAGTAGCCGAAAAAAAGTTCGTTAAAAAAATATATAACATCATAAAGAGAATAACCGAGGGTCTCTGTCCAAGCACTGCATGGAAAAATCATTCTGCCAAAATTATTTTTTTGCATACCCCTTTGAAGGCCGGTACGGACAATTCTTTATCTTCGTGAGGAATTCCATTATATAAGAGATATATGTTGTAAGTGAACCAACGCTGAAACACGGCTGTTCTATGATATGGAAGCGAGATCAAACCTTTAAAACGCAAATTGAGATTATGTACGTCCGTTCGGTAGGTAATTTTATTTAATAAGTAAGGTGGTAACCGATTTTTTATTATCTTGTGATATACAACCAAGGAATGAATCTTCCGCCTTTTTTCCATGTTAAGCCAGCCACATGTCTTTAGCTTATGTGATACAGGATCAAATTTTCGTATTCCATAAATATATCTAAGGCATGACCTTTGAACCCGTTCTATTTTTATTTTATCTTCCACATCTAGACATGGTGAGTACAAGACGTCACAAAAATTAAAATGACATAAAACCAAGGCCTCAGTTAATTTAATTTTTAGGTTTTGATTGAGAAGATGACGATGTGGATATAGTATTTTTAAATTAGCGTAGGCTCTCTGTAAACAGCTTTTGATGTAAGTTTTAAAAAGTAAGTCAGTGTCTAAGTAGAGACCCAGATTTTTTGCTACTTTTTATAAGGTAATGTGTCGTTACCTATTCTTATTGTCAAAACAGATTCAATGTAGTCTTTGTTTTTGCCAAATACCAAAACCGATGACTTTTGTGGATTAATTTATGGCGCCCAGAATATAACAATAAATTATCGATGTCACTTTCCAAAGCCCTATTTGCCTCGGGCCAGTCGGACGGAAAAAAGAATAGTATAATTGAGTGTCATCAGCGTATTGATGCACATTACAATATTTCAACCGGGATGTTATATTAATTGTATAAATACTAAACAATAAAGGACCCTTGCGGGACTCCGCAGCAGACACTACCCTCATTTGACCGATCGGCAGGGGTTTCGACAAACTGAAGCCTGTTAAGAAGATAATTCTGCATTAAGTTTATAGCAGGTACTGAAAATCCTATAAATTTTAAAATGGATAAGAGCAGCTCATGACTTATTTTATCAAATGCTTTCGAGTAATCCAATAGAACAAGAACAGTACATTTACTTGCATCTGTAGCCTTAATGATATCGTCAGTGATATTTAACAGAGCTGTAGTACAACTAAAACCTGGACGAAAGCCGGATTGACAAGATGCAAGCAGATTATACATTTTTAGGTGTCCAGAAATTTGCCTATGCATTATATTTTCTAGTACTTTTGATAGTGTTGTAAGTATACTAATAGGACGTAAGTCGCTAAACTCTGATACATTACCAATTTTAGGAATAGGAATTACTCGTGAAAGCCTCCAAGGATCGGGAAAAGTAGACTCTAATAGACAAGAGTTGATTATATTAGTTAGATAGGGTAGTATTGTGGGGCAGCATAACAGTAACATCTCTAGATTAATGAAATCGGGGCCTGTGGACATGGATTTTATATTATAAAGACACTGTTTTACATCTTCGACAGTGACAGTCGTAAAATGAAATAAATCCTGGAAATCGCATTTTTTTCTTTGCCGGTAGCTTTGAACTAAAAGCTGGTCAGAAGCCACTTGATTCCCTGAAAACTGTAAAAAATACGAATTTAAATCATTAGGTCTGTTTAAACTATCAGGTATAGATACAGAAGGTTTATTATAAATATTAAGATCGTTCAGTTTTTTCCATAATAATTTAGGATTTTGATTATAAGTATGAACAAAGTACTCCAAGCTTTGTTTTTTCTCATTAGCTATAACAATATTGGTCTGATTTCTAATTTGTTTAAAATATTCCCAATGTACCTGACTACGCGTCCTTTTAAATCTTTTATAGGCTTTTTTTTAGCTTTATCATAGCCTGTACATTGTCTGTTAGCCATAAAGGTTTAGGTTTTTTAAAAACATTCTTTTTATATGGGGCCAAAATATCAAAAATATTTAATACAATTTCATTGAAGAGGAATACTTTTCCGTTAATATCTTGAATGTTTATTATGTCCTAAAAAGGAGCCTGGAGAAGAAAATTTGTAAGTAGTTCTTTATCAATTCTTTTAAAATTTCTTGTATTAGTAATTTTCTCTTTTACTTGTAATACAGGGTAGCATAAAGAACAACAGACCAAAAAGTGATCAGATATATTAGAGGCATCTTCTACATCCTGCTTTCATATTCCTTAATAATATGTATCCTAATGATCTAATGAATACAAGAGTCTGGGGAAAAGATTTGTGAGAGCTCCGAAAAAGGTCGATCATACTTTTGTAGTCAGGGTGCCAGTGCAGTGGTAGATTTTGCTAATATGTTGTGTGTACGAGGGAAATAGACGTTTTAACTGCTTTTTACAAAGAAAGAGTTAAATAAGTGTATCTATTAATACTTTTAACAAGTAGTATAATAAGAAAATAATAAAAACACGAAATGAATGGACATAATTAAATTTAAAAGTGGTAGAATAATGTATGTTTATTAATAATTTTAACAAGTAACATAATAAAAAATAGTAAAATACGAAATGAAAGGACACACATTTAAAAGTAGTAGAATAATGTGTATTTATAAATAATTTTAACAATAATAACGGGTGAGAATTTTAAAGTGTTGCAAGGCGATATCGGAAAAATAGTTTGGAATGTTTGTATAAAAATTTGATAAGTTAAGAGTGAAACAGATTTTAACTTCGTTAATTAATAACTAGATATAGCATCATCCCCGAATTAGGACAAAATGTGTGTCTGCAAAGAAAGAATTTGCTGCGATATTTTTACTTACTGATCAAAAGGGCGTTTTGGATTATCCGTTTATTCGTATTACTCCAAAATACCACAAACAAATAGTCACTGTATCAAACAGGGTCTCCAAAAATTTCACAAACAATTGAAACAATAGGAAACACATGTAAATGTAAATATAAACACAAAAAAATAACGGCGATCGACGGAGGAAAGGAACCGGTAAATACTGCACTTTTACACTTATTGATGGTGTTGCAAAACCTATTCAAGCAGCCATAATTAACGAATATTATCAACATAATGGAATAAACCCGATTGGTAGGCGGTCTAGGCACGATCTCCGGGTAAAAATATTATTAAAAACGTTAGGAGTAGGCTAAAATACACATTTAAAACAATTAAAAATCCACCACAAATCATCCCAGATCTAATACGTGCAGAGAAAACGAAAAAGTGTTCCACATAAATTTATTATCTCTAGTATGTCTGGCCTCTACCAGAAATTGTTGAGAGTTCAGGATGAACATATTAGCTTTTATTTTTCCTAACTTGTACATTTATATCCATCGTTTTATAAATTATTTTGAATTTTTTTACTGTTTTAATTTTCGCATGATAATATGTTTTTCTTTTTGATATTACCTGTATACATAAATAATTATGTATATATCTTCCAGAGTCAGTTTTTAATTTAACAAATATTTTTTACACAACCTGTATAACCACTCTAACAATTTTAAGCTACAAAAATATGGTTCTTTTCTTTTCTTTAATTAAAAAAAATACTTTATTAAATTTAACTCTGTCTACCTCCAAGTATGAACCAACTGAAAACTAAAAAAAACGTACCCTTTGTATTAAGTTAACGGCAACTGAACTTCATTAACGTCTATAGTAACTTAGAAAACACGACCATTTCTCAAAATAGAGTATGTTTGTCGTACATATAGTAATAGTTACAATACAAATTTAATGGACCTGAAAAAGAAAACTTTACTCTTCAAAAGAATACATATCTTGTCACCCTAGCTAGACTATAATTTCCTTAATAAGCCCCGCAGTTGTTTTTTTTGTTTAACTTCTCTAAATTTTAGAAATTATAAAATAGGTTATTAGAAAATTAAATTATAATTTGAGCCACCCTTAATACGTAACACAAGGATTCCTTCTATATTTTGTTTTTTAAATTAAAGCATGATGATCCTCCATAGTTTAGGTTTTTTAACTCACCTCTATGGCATAAACTATGCCTTTAATTATTGTACAATGAAAAGATTATTGTGCGATCAAACCTTGCCACCGGTTGATCTTGTTTCTCCTGGAAATAATGTTAATTGTACCTGTTGGGTAACGGAAAACTGAAAGCGTTGTAGGTATAATAGTAATACGCACCTCTGAATGGTTAATTTAATTTAGTACTTAACAGTGTTCTGTGATCTAAGATCGATTTGACAACAGATTTAAAACTAAACCACTAAAATATAAGTATTCTCTGTACTCTACTCGCTCGAACAACACAAGAGCGTTACATGCGTTGTCGATGCCAATCGTGTAAACTCGGAGCTCCTACAAATCTGTTCCCCAGACTTTTGTCCTATGAATCTAAATTTTACGATACATTAGGGTTGCCGATCTTGAATCGATCTTTTTTAAGATTATTGAAAGATTAAAAAAGATCGATTCTTAGGTCTAAAAAAATCAATTTTCTGAATCGATTTTTTTGCTAAGCCATTTAATCGAAAATTGATTCTTTTTTTCGGGAATCGATTCTTATTTTACCAAATAATAAAATAAAGTATGATTTTTATTCTCAATTGAGTTTAGGAATAATTACAAATTAATTTATCCAAAATTGGCATTGGTGCATTGGAACGCTTTTCGATAGTATCCAGATAGATCTGTGTCATCAAAGAATGGGAATATACTAGACCGTTCTGGTAATCGTTTAGCTAGTAAAAGACTTCAAAAATTGTTTTTTTTTAATTCTTTAGATTTTTCAAATTGAAACTTTGTTTTGGAATATTGTTCTCGTTTTCGTTTTGACGACTCACCAAGAGTCATAATTACAAAAAATAGAATAAACCTTTAAACATGAAATTTGAGAGATTTTCTCCATACTTATTACCTACCTTTCGGACTTTAGTAAAAATAGGAAACGAAATCACTTTTTCCATTTTTAAATAGAATCCCCTGTCTCATTTATGGTCATTAATAAGCTCTTGTTTATCTGATTATAAATAAGATAATATGGAAAAATCTTTTTTTTATATTTAAGGCTTTTTTCGTCTTATTAATAACCCTCTAGATGGGCGCCACAATATAAATGAAAACCTTGTACAAACAAATATTTTTTCTTTCTAATTACACAAAAAACAAATGTATTTTTATTTTATTATTTAAAGAATAGGTTTGATGTTTTGTCAGTTTTCCTTATGCTCTGTGTTTGCGTCAGTAGTAGTTAGTCTTCTAAAGTGTAATATTTAGTTATTATATTTTTTTGCCTTAAATGTTTTTGGTTTTACTTTCTTTATGGAGATTAAAATACGTTTTTATTTTTATCATGTTCTCTGCATATTTATTGTCTATCCAAACATAAAATATAAAGGTAAGCTCTGTTTAACTTGAAAAAATGCTATTCTATTTAGACTCTGACTAAGATGTGCAACTGATCATGTAATAATATGTATCTATTTTAAAACTTTTGAATTCCATAATAATAATAATAAATCCCAAAAACTTATCAAACGTAAAAGATCGATTTTTTGTGAATCGATTCTTTCGCAACCGATCTAATCGAAGATTGATTATTTTAGTTCCGATCTAGATCGAAGCCGAAAAATCGATTTTTTTTTTAGAAAATCAGCATCCCTACGATATTCTCCATAGCAAAAACAAAAAAAATCTCTTTCGGTGAAAAGTAAAATTATTTTAATACAACACCACAGAAAACCCCATCAGTGTTGCCAACCTTTGCTATGCGTTTTTCCCTTTTCCGGTAATAGAATTTCCCGTTTTGCCATACAAATTCCCTCCTAACACACATGTTCCAAAATACGACTAGTTGTTAAATGTAGGTTTTTAGTGTAATATTCTATTAAAAAATTACACATTTTTAGCATTTTTTTTTGTTCTCACGCAAACAGGTTATTAAGTTAAATATAATAAGTGTTGAGTTTGTCTAAAAAGGTGGGACAAATACACTAGTTTATTTTATAACTTCTATTGAACAATACAATTAGTATAACTTAAAACATAAACGTAACGTATTTTCTAGTAGAACATCTTAAATACATAATGAAATCAAAGAAAACCAAACAAAACTACCTATCACCTAGCGATTTTTAAAATCATACATCTTAATGTTGTGTAATTTTAACATTTCATCAGTAATTTTATATTTTGTACAATCTAATTCTCTACTCTGAAGACTAATACGTAAAACACACATTGCATTTAATGTAACATCACCAATACGATTACGCTTTTTTACTTTAATATCCGTGACACAGGAAAATATTCTTTCTGCCTCCGCGTTAGAATGTGGTAGAGAAAGAAATATATTTATTAGTTTTTTTATGTTAGGAAATAAAAGTTCATCGTTAAAATTTTCTGCTTTGGTAATTTTTAACCACATTTCTTCAATGTGCATGTTTTTAAAATCTAAAATTTCATGTTCATTAAATGTATTAGGCAAATTTTGCCATTCCACACTTAGTTTAGTGATATCAATATGATTTTTGTAACACTTGGCTATTTCATTTATGTTTATATCATATTTTAAACGATTATTTAAATTAAAAGCTATTTCCGGATCTAGAAATTTAATATTTTTAATAAATGTGTTATTTAGAGGCAACCTTGATTGCATTTCCGTTGCAATTACTATATAAAATTCTAAAATTTTTTTTAAAAATAAGTCTTTTTCAGCTTTGGACATTTTAAGCAAAATATCATGACATTCCATACCCAAATTTATACTTTCTAAAGGTAAAAAATGATCTGGATGTTTTAAATTAATTTCACTAAGGTTACCTTTGCTATAAACCTCAGGCTTTAAAAAGTTGCTACATATCTGTTTCAACAAGCTTTCTGATAAATCTGACAGTTTATGAATCAAAACAGATCTTGACTGAAACAGGGCATTAAAACTGTTCAGAAAATTCAAAACATATTTTAGAAACAGCAAATAACCTTTCGTAGAAATATCCTGCATTTCGCTTAAAATGTCCTCCGCTGACTTTAATTTATCTTCGAAAACGGCTAATCTAAAAAAATGTTCAAGAACGTCCCAATTATTTAAAATTCTCTCAATACAAGCATGACGACTTAGCCAACGTGTTGTAGATAAACTTAGAATTTTTGCATTTTCCAAGCGCATGAAATCTTGTATTTCTTGTAAAATGGCGCATCGTTTTGCACTTCCAGATATATAGTTGCCTATATTTCTTACCAAATTTTCTACGGGCAACGGTATTACTTTACAAGCGGCACTAGCAATTAGGGCTGCGGAGTGACAGATACAACGCAATAATAGCACGTCAGGAACTTCACTTTTTAGGTGGGAAAAAAACGAATTATTCTTGCCAATCATTACGCTCGCCCCATCCGATGCAACACCAATTATATTTATGAGAGGTATCTCATGTTTAGCAAAACAGTTTTTAAAATATTTATACAATTCCGAAGCGCTACAGTCAGCAGCATTTAGAACAATCAGCTCTAGTAGTTGCGTCACCACTTTAAAACATTTTGTATAGCGAACTAACACACATAGAGATTTTTTGTTACCAATATCTGTACTTTCGTCAATTAGTACAGAAAACTGTGTTTGATGTAAATCTTTTACCAACAGATCTGTTTCGTATTTTCCGACCACATTTTTTATTAGCTCTGTACACTTGGTTCTTCCTAAATTCATGTCTTGACAAATTTTCGAATCGGGAAATGCCTCTTTAAGCAACGGTATTAAATGATCAACTACATGAGTTGCCACATTATGTTCTGCAAAAAAAACACTTAGTTTTAGTTCAGCTTTTTTCACGTTATTCTCGTGGATCAATTTAGATCTGTCAATCATAAAAGATGATACACTTGCAGTCGATTTTACCGCCTTCATATTTTTCATGTGTTTTTTGCCATCTGCATGTTTCATCAATTCACTTTTTCCGCAAACAAGCTCGGTGTTGCAAACTTTGCACAAACACTTACATTTGTTGTCAGGAATAGCTTTCAGCCATGTTTTAAAATTGAGATCCTCTAGCCATTTTATGTTAAATATTTTTAACTTTCGTTTGCAAACCTTAATTTTCTTTGCTTCCACGCCCACATCAGTACATTCAGATTCGGTATCACTATCGCTCATCTTTACTAACTGCTTAAGTTAAATAAATAAACAATACACGATTTTATTACAAATGAACTCGGTCTCTACTGCATACTGCTTGACGTTTAACGAGATCTATACAAATTCGCAGAACATGCCGGGGATCCCCTGCTAAGTAAACGATAGTAATGAGCTAGTCAATATAGTGCTGGGCTAAAAGATTAAATTTATGTTTGGGTAATGATTGTCTAAGATTATGTTTTTAATATTTGTGTTGACTTTTGACTAAAAAAATTTAAAAATGTGTTTAAAATTAGTCATATTTATATTAAATGAAAAAATCCCTCCCAAGGGCATGATTTTCCCTTTTTCCCTTTTTGAATCAAAAATTCCCGTAAAACGGGAAATTTCCCTCCGGTTGGCAACACTGAACCCCATGATTAGGATTTCTGTGACAATATAAAGAGAATATCGCGTCACCGTGATTAATTAAAAGTAGCATTGACTTAGTAAACAGTTACTAGAAAGTCGCCGCCAAGTTTGCAATAATAATGATATTTAGATAATGCCCTCATCAGGCATGCTTGTATCAAGAGAGATCATCGATAAAACACGTTACACATTCCAAAACGAAAACGTCTATAGAAGTAAAAATGTTCTACGAGCTAAGTATAACAATTAGCGACACCTATTGGGGCTCCAAAAAATTCTTGCTGCAACCCATAGGATTTAGGCGAAAGCATGTAATATGCGTAGGTAAATTCAAAAATAAATCAGATTTTCACATGTTGCATATTTATTTAGAATAGTTTAAGTAGATTTAATAATAATTAGCTATATAACGTTTCGTTATAAATAAATATTGATTGGTAATGAATTTTAATTGAAAATTTCAGGGTTCTAGATATGAAGAGTTACAAATAGTATTTCTTTTCAAACCTTAATTTATAACAGTTATCTAAATTTGTGGATAAAAAATCCGATAACCCATTTTTCAGATGCATCATTTTTCGGCCATAACTATTTTTATCCCCACTCATTATTATATGGACGCTATCAGTTGTTGGAGACGATATTTGTCATGTCTTCTTCACATTTCATCACATCATCTCCGCGTTGGTAGTGTGATCCATCCACTCTATCGTAAAGGAGTGTTGAAAATGTAATATTTTGCCAATACGCAGGAGCGTTGTTCTTGCGAAACAGAATCCAGTTTATCTTGGAGACATTCAGAAGTCCGTGCTTTTTCAAATGTATACGCCTTAGAAGATTTTGCAGGTTATGAAGGTTATTTGCTAAAATTGCGGTGTCTTCCGCAAACCTGATGTTAACAAGTTTGCCATTGATCCTTTTACCTTGAGGAACCTTATAGAGGACTCTATTAAAGATAGTTTCAGAATACAAATTAAATAGGGTGGATGACAACACAAAATGTTTATGCCAAAAAAACTTAACTTTTTAATTTTTTTGTAAAAATATACAGGGTGATCTAAATATCCAAATTAATATTAAGGTATACCAACAGGCACTTTAATACATGAGATTCTCATCATTATCAGCATTATCAGCGAATTTAAAATTTTTTGAATATGTTTTTTGCAGCTCAAGAACATCAACATTCATCATGGCATTATGCGAATTTACCTAATTCGTGAATAACAAAGGTTTGAAAGAACACGAAATGCAGTTTATTTTTTCTTTTTTTAATTAAATAAAGGAAGACTAATAAAATAGCCATTTTTGTAAATTCAGTTATTCAACCAGCATTTTTAATTTGTACCATCTCTCATAATTAGAATAGCAGTAAAAAAACGGGTCAAAAGGCATTTTTTGTTTTTGAGTAAGATCTGGACGAATTTTTTTTGGTACACCCTATCTTAAATACCTTTGTTTTATGATAGTGTCTTATCTGCTTAACTACGATCAAAACTGTAGATAATTACGTAGTACGAATTTTTTTTTATGGATTTAGGTGTGTATTGATAGATAAAAAGCATTAAGAACTGAAATGTATTTTAATGATTTAGTTGGTATTATGACTCATATATTAATAACTATTTATTATTCGATTATGTTTGTTTTGTCCAAAAAATTCACCAAGAACGGAGCAAATGCGTTTTCTGTAAAATTTTAAGGTGATGTCTTTGAAAAATGTTTATACAAAATTAATACCTAAGCCTGAAAATTGTCATTTTCTAAATCTGAAATACCCGATGTTCTGTTATTACTTTTCACTACTGCTGAAGTCTGAAGACATTTCTGCGGAGCTCAGTAACGGATCTCCCCCTACCCCTCTCAAAGACCTCCGATATTATTTTTTAAGATTTAATCTAAAAATATGTATAAAATGCAATAAAAACATTTACGGACTAGGATGTTTTAAAATAGTATAATATTGCTACTAGTATAATAAATATTAAAAATTATTACTAAGAAAGTGCTTATCCAATTTATCTCAAATCGGTTTGTCTCTCTGTCAGTTCACGGCTTAGCTTAAAAACTGCTCATCAGATTGATTTCAAATTTTAGTCGAAAATTAAGGCTCATATGGAGATCGTCTGGTAATATTTTGGTTAAACTCCGATATGCCCGAACAAGATGGCGGCCTAGTAAAAACTAATTATTCAATTTTTCTCAAATTTTGTACAAAAATCAAGTATTGTGTAGGAATCAACTGATAAAATTTTGGTACGAATCCAAGATAGTGGAACAAAATGGCGGCTTATTAAAATATTTAAAAATTCAGCCTGGAAAAACTACTTACTGAACTGATTTCAAATTGTGTGCCTAATTGAAGTATAGATATGAACTAGTAAAAGTATGGTACTAATTCAAGATGGCAAAACAAAATGGCGGCCAAATAAAATTTTTCTAATCTGAAAAATCACACTGTCAGGTTTTACATATTTTCGCGTTTTGGCGTCTCTAGTTGTCAAAAATTTGTTTTATCAAGTCCGTCGGTCCGTCTGTCGACTTTTCTGTCTGTCAGTTCGCGGCATAGCTTAAAAACTTCTCATCAGATTGACTTCAAATTTTAGTAAAAAATTAAGGCTCATATGGAGATGGCCTGGTAATATTTTGGTTATACTCCAATATGCCGGAACAAGATGGCGACCTAGTGAAACGTTAAAGAAGTTATTATTAATAAAACTGATTATCCAATTTATCTCACATTTTGTACAAAAATCAAGTATTATGTAGGAATCAACTGGTAAAATTTTGGTACCAATCCAAGATGGTGGAACAAAATGGCGGCTTAATAAAATATTTAAAAATTCAGCCTGGAAAAACTATTTACTGAATTGATTTGAAATTGTGTGCCTAATTGAAGTATAGATATGAACTAGTAAAAGTATGGTACTAATTCAAGATGGCGAAACAAAAGGGCGGCCAAATAAAATTCTTCTAATCTGAAAAAAATCACCCTCTCAGGTTTTACATATTTTTCGCGTTTTGGCGTCTCTAGTTGTCAAAAATTTGTTTTATCAAGTCCGTAGGTCCGTCTCTCGACTTTTCTGTCTATCAGTTCGCGGCATAGCTTAAAAACTTCTAATCAGATTGCCTTCAAATTTTAGTCGAAATATACTAATATGAAAAAACTTTACTTAGCCTTGGTGTAGAAATTTTTGTGGGCTTTAGAACTGCCGTCACAGAAATTTTATATATCGAAATCCAGTTTTTTGTATTTTTTGAACATTGTGTATATTTGACCATTTATTTTAAACAATCCGCGAGGTACTAATATGTCCTATTTTACTGGTCTAAAGATGGATGAAGGGGAATAGGGTATTTTTGAATTAAAATTGGCATATTTCTTAATTTTTCATATTTATTCTACATAAATAGGGGTCAATTTCTAATAAACATTTAAACGTAACGACACATAAAATTTTCGTAAATATTTTCTTTTTAAATATTTACTTACTAACATACACATAGTCTATTTAAACAATTTTCATTTTGCAATGCTCTTTTTCACAAATTCAGCACCTAGTTTCTATGTAAAGTTAAACTTTTTAAAGATGATAAATATCCCTTGGATGTCATGTCTTAACAATATACATTACTAAATGGTGTAGACGAATATTCTTGCATTATCAAAAAAAAATGTTGTAGCAATAAGTGTATACCAGAAATGAACATAAATTAAAGCAAGACATGCATTGTTTCCGCAAAGAACCTGTGTTCCTCTCACATTACGTATAAATTGCAGGTTACACAGTATAAATATTGATTCATGCCAAAAACCCAGAAAGAGGGTTGTCTAAAAAAATAAATTGGGGCCCACAAACGCTTTGTTTTTCAGCTGTTTTTGAACAAAAACTTGTTGCCAAATCCAATTTTACTTAAGTCAATTATTAAAAAAAAAGGACTTGACTGGTTACACTGTATATACTTGCGGTCAGAAAAAGTTCGACAGACAAGCAGTTTTATTTATTACTTCCCTCGTAAAAGGAAATATTGTAACATGATTTCCCAATTCCCTCGGTCTGTCTGTTCGCGACATAGCTAAAAAACACTATTCTGATTAACTTCAAATTATGATAAATAATTAAGGGTCATATGGGGATGGCTGGTAACATTTTTGTAAAAATACAATACGGACAAACAAAATATCGGCCTAGTGAAGTGTTAAAAAATGATTACTAAATATTGCTTATTCAGATTATCTCAAATTTTGACGTGGCACACTCACATCATAAGCTTAGGGAAGTAGTAGGAAGGAAATGGGGCTTACAGTCCCATGTAATTCATTGGCTGTACTGGGCGGTGATCTGACCAAAGGTCACTTATAGATCCTTGGTATGGTGGATCGCAGTGGGAAAATCCACTATCGCCCAGAAATTGGCTAGACTACAAAGACTGACCTGTCTGGCAATAAACGATGAGGACAACACTAAGGGCAGCCCTTGGGGATGCCAGAGTTCTCACTGTGGATCAGGAAGAGGACCATGGCGTTCTGCAGACGGATGATGGAAGGCGAAACCTGGAGCAGGCAACAGCAAAGAGAAGGTCATATGTCCATACCCAGGGTCATGACATGGGAGATTCCTATCTTATATTCTAGGGCAAACAAGGTGGACCACCGGAAATGCCCAGGTCTGGTACATCGACGGCTCCAGGTAGATCAATACAGGGCTTGCGTGTAAAGGATCAAGAAATATTTAGGCAAATACTTCTCGCTGGAAAGTTATGCTACAGTTTTGCAGGCGGAGGGAGGTCTTCGCTCTGCTTGAGGTGGTCACTAAGCAAGATGTTATAGAAGGGCCAGAGGGAGAGATTTACATTTGCTCCGATAGTCAAGCAGCCCTTAAGGCAATTTGAAAAAAACACATGATAAGCTCTAAGCTTGTTCAGGAATGTAGAGATGCTCTGAGAGAACAAGTGAGAATGAAAGTAGTTAAACTGCGTTGGATTTCGGATACAGCGGTGTCAAGGGGAATAACTGGGCCGACAGTTTCGCAAGACAAGGGTCTTCGACGCCGCTCTTGGGTCTGGAACCAAGCACTAGATAAGAGACAGACTTCCCAGGCCCTAAACAAATGGGTCTGGGATAAAACAAAAGCTAACTGGCAGGCAGTCCGATGATAGGGTTCCAAAAACCGTCACAGACTAAGGCGGCCTGGTTGCTGTCAAGAAGCCGCTAGATCATCGTGGATATGGTCGGAAAACTGACCAGTGGCTGCAGACTAAATGGATATTATATTTAATAGAAATAAAGTTTAGCCCACTCTGTCCTAATTGTAGAACAGGGTAGGAAAACCTCAAACCATTTGATAGAAATCTGTGATAGGAGGGGCAGACTCAGACGGATCAACCTTCCTACCTATGAAGGAGTTAGAGACCCTTGATTAGGGTAAACTGCAAGCCTACATACGAAGGATGGGCCGACTCGAATTTGGGGCAGAAGGTTGTCTAAGGTGAGAGTGGGAGGACATGGGATGACGACAAAGGTCTTTTAGGTCGATCCTCTGGGCTTCGACCCCCCACCCTTACTACTACCACTACTATCTCAAATTTTGCATAAAAATCAATTATTATGAGAGAATCAATACAGGATGGCGAAACAAAATGGCTGCCTAATAAAATATTTAAAAATTCAGCCTGAAAAAACTGCTCAACGAACTGATTTCAAATTGTCTGTTTAGTTAAGTATGGTATAGAGATGAATATGTAAAATTGGGGTACGGATTCAAGATGGCATGGCGGAATAAAATTGCGGCCAAATAAAACGTGTTTAATCGTAAAAAAATCATCAGGTTTTTACATATGATCACGATTTGCGCCCCAGGATGCCAAAAAATAGTTCTTTTATCAGTTCCGTCGGTCTGTCTGTCTGTTTGTCAATTCGCCGCATAGCTTAAAAACTACTTATCCGATTGACTTCAAATTTTGGTCAAATAATAAGGGTCATATGGGGATTACTTGGTAATATTTTGGTAAAAATCTAGTATGGCTTCACAAGATGGCGATCTAGTACAATGTAAAAAAAATATTACTAAAAAACTGATTATCCAATTTACTTCAAATTTTTCAAAAATCAGGTGTAGGTTAGGTAGAAACTGGTAATTGCAGAAAAGAAAAACATAGTTTGAATATACAGGGTGTAAATTATGGACGAATTACTTCTTCTTCAGAAACTGGTAAGATTATTGGTAGGACTCCAATATAGTCGAACAAAACGGTGACCAATAGAAATGTTTGAAAAGACAATATATATAGGGTGGTCCAAAAGAAACCGGAATTTTGTTTTTCCCTTGTAACTTATTTGTTACTTGACCAATTTGATTTGTTTTGGGCTTGCGTTAAAGAGAAATAAATAAGCTAGGAGCTCAAACATAAATTTTTGACATTTTAATAAAATTCACCATAATTTAAAAGGCGTTGGAACTTTTTTGTGACAACCTGTAGATTTGATTTTTACATAATCCTAAAGTCTATTATTCCCTTTTGAGTAATTTAAGACCTTGCTGAGCAAAATCGGTGAAAAAACACTTGAGATATCAGCAATTTACTAAAGGTCGTTATAACGTTCAATGCCCTAAATGAAATGTTTTTTACCGTTACCTGGATTTGGTTTTTCTTTTGTAACTTTTTTGTTACTTCACCGATTTTATTTGATTTGGGCTAGTTTAGGAGAGAAGTTAATAAGCTAGAGGCTCAAACATATATTTTTGACATTTTAAAGAAATTCAAGATGGCGGATGCGCCTAAAATTTGCCATAATTTAAAGGGCGTTAGTAGTTCTTTGTTACACCCTGTATATTTGATTTTTACAGAATATTAAAGCCTATTCATTTCTGAGTAATAAAAGACTACTTTGAGCAAAATCGGTCAATAAACACGTGAAATATCAGCAATTTGCCCAAATGAAATATTTTATATTAATTTTGGCTCAACAAAAATGAAAGCTTTTATGTATGAGTAAGCTATGCAAAAAGATAAAAACAAACGAACTGCAACTGTCAAATAATAACAATTTTAAAGCATTTTACTTATTTATAGCTATTTTTTATGTGAAAATAGATAACTATGGTATTGTCTTTTGAAGAAAAAATTGTGATAAAAAACCTATTTAACCGCGGATACAGAGTGTGTGAAATTTTAAAGCATCTTTCTCTCTAATATTAACAATTAAAAAATTTAGGAAAATATGGATCTTGTAAGAATCTTAGCAGTTATTCCAGAACGAGCACCTAGCACTAGCCTAACGGTTTCTCAACTAGTAAATGAAGTACAGATTTCTAGAAGTTCAGTAAAAGAATTATTAACAAGGATTTAGTGTTGAGACATCTTAAATGTGGCTACATATTTAAATTGAATGAAGATATGAAGCAAAGACGACTAGTCAGGTCTAAACGCCTAGACCTAGACCTAGATTAATAAATTTCGAATGCATGACGAAATTTCGAAGATTTGGTTTTCTGATAAAAAGTTATCGGGAACAAAAAATGCACAAAACGATCAGTTGTGTACTCCGATGTATTCATTAAAAACAAATGTACCCTTAAATCGTTTACTAAAAGAAAGAAAGAAATTTGGCAAGTATGTTATGGTATCGGCGGCAAACTCGAGAAATTATAAGGCAGAACTAATTTTTATTGAGCAAGGAGTAAGGCTGGATTCACATACTTATTGTGAACTTGTGTTAATGCAAGTGCTTCCTGAGATTGAACGTCTTACACCAGACTTTATCTTTATGGAGGTATTTTCTTTGTATTTTTTAAACTAAAGTTTTCTTTTTAGCCGTGAATTAGTTTTTGCATAAATTATTTTCATGTTTTAAACTGAAAGCACTGATTTTAGGATGGTGCCAGGTGCCATACCAGCCGGTATACAATAATTTTTTTAAGAGAGCAGGTAGCTGATTTTATAGACCCTAATGACTGGCCTCCTTATAGCCCTGACCTTAATTCCTGTGATTATTATTTCTGGGGGGATTTAGATGAACGGATCCACAAAAACGGACGAATATTTAATAGTATTGAAGACTTGCGCCAACGAATTATAGACTGTTGGCACGAAATGGATCAGCAAAATATTGCTAAAACTATATTAGTATTGTAAGTATTGTTGAATTTAAAAAACAAAATTAAAAGAAAACGTTTTTATGAAGGTCTTAAATTATTTAGAAATAAATACGTTTTAAGACTTAGTGAAAATCAATTTTACGGGGTTTCACAAAAAATATCAAAAACGATTTAATTTATGGCATTATTTTAGACGCATCGCTTTTCCTTGAATATTATAAATGTAAGTTAATGTCTTTTTTTATTGTTTTTTCTTTCGAGCAAGCCCAAAGCGAATAATATTGGTAATGTAACAAAAAAGTTACAGAGGAAATACAAATGACGGTAACCGTAAAAACATTTCATTTGGCGCATTGAACGGGAAAACGACCTTTGGTAAATTGCTAATATCTCACGTGTTTTTTGAACGATTTTGCTCATTAAAGACCTAAATTACTCAGAAATGAATAGGCCTTAATATTCTGTTGAAATTAAATATACAGGGTGTCACAAAAAGTTCCAACGCCTTTTAAATTATGGTAGATTTTAGGCGCATCCGTCATATTGAATTTCTTTAAAATGTTAAAGATGTATGTTTGAGTCTCTAGCTTATTTATTTCTCTTTTAAAAAGCACAAAACGAATTAAATCGGTCAAGTAACAAATAAGTTCCAGGGGAAAAACAAAATTCCGGTTTCTTTTGGACCACCCTATATATATTACTAAATGACTATGTACCGAACTAAATTGAGTCACACTTCATTATTCCTACGGGAATGACGCATAACGAGGGAAGTTCCAGGTAAAGAAATGTACCTATTTTTATTGTATATGTATTTACATGAATTATCTACTTATATATTCAACGTAACCTAAAATTTTGCAGTGGCCTCTTAGACCATTAAGATCTTAAATGGATATTTTGCTGAATAACTTCTAATCGGTGCAAAATATCGAAACCATTTTTGAGACTAAAAAGCTACAGTGCAGAATAAGGAATTTGACGACCTGCAGAATTTTTTTAAACTGGTTTAGTGATAAAGTTTTGGATACAAATTAATTTACATCCTGTATATTCAAGTTACGTATGTGCATGGAGTGTATTTCAATCAAATCAAATTTTGGTCAAAAATCGAAGATTATAGGGGGATGGAATGGTAACATTTTGCTAAAAATCAAATGCGGAGAAACAAAATGGCGGCCTTAAAGAATGTAAAAAATTATTATTAAGAAACTACTTATCGGACGAACGTTAAAATTTCCACAAAAATAGAGTGTCATATAAGGATAAACTGGTACATTTTTTGCGTAATCTAATATGACGGAACAAAATGGCGACCTAATAAAATATTTGAAAATTCAGTACCAAAAAACTTTTGCACGAAAATCAAGTGTAGAAAACAGATAGATAAATAAACTTTTAGGGCGAATCCTATAAAGCGAATCAAAATGGCAGCCTAATAAAATGTTTAAATATTCGGTAAAAATCTATTTCAGGATTAAGGCCTTTTTTCAAAAAAAAAATAAAGGACATAATTTATGTTTTATAAACTATATAAATAAAGTTATGAAATATACATAGTATAAATATTAATAATAAATAAATAAAATAAAACTATGTATGTAGTGAAATTCTGTATGAGGCGAATTTACCGATTGTTATCTTTTTGTCAAGATATAACAGAGAAGAATTTTAATGCGTATAAGTTATAATTCTAAACCATTCCTTATGTTACATTGCAATATTCCACACCATTTTCTGTAATGTATATGTTTACATGACATTTTTTAGTTATGATCTATTTTTCAATATTCAAAATTTTAGTATATACTATGTCCACGGTTGAGGTTTACAAGAGGACAAATGGACCAAAAAATTTCATTTTTAGAGAAAAAAATCATCCTTGATAAAATTGTTTGCATTTTTGCACAAATTTCGTTAATTTTAGCTAGTTTTTATTTTAGAAAGAAATGTCATTTGACAAAGTTGTTTCATCCTTTGTAAGAATATAAAATTAATTTTAAACCCTCATGTTTTCAAAAATTACTATTTGTAAAGCATTTTTTTAATTTTAGATATAGGTATATGTTATGTTTGGGGATTTTCTTAAATACACTGCTCAACAATTGAAGGGGATATTGCAAAAAATGAGCAGCTATAATAAATAAATATTTATTCATCCACGTTATGATACAGCCAAGAAAAGAAATAATTAATCTATGAAAAAAAAATAACAATTACATGAAACCCGATAAATGAAGGGAAAGTTACGACACAAAAAGTTCCTTTATTGTGGAATTCACATCATTATATAAAAATGAATATTGTGTGGGACCTCTCCGACTTGCCGTAGTGCTATTACTCTATTTGGAAAACTCAGTATCATATCATTGACAAATGGCTGAGGAATGGCTTCCCAAATTGCATGTAACTCATTCGCCAACTGCTCTAAAGTTTGAGGAGGTTGTTCGAGCCACTTGCCCTGTCTAGATTCGTGGTCGCCAACCCGTCGATCGCGAGCTACCGGTAGCTCGCGAAGCCATTTCTGGTAGCTCACAAAATATCTTGTAAAAATCATAGAGGCGCCCCTAAATGTAGAAAAAAAATCACAATATGAAAACAAGCAGCGGCAACACTGCGTTGGGTGCTCTGGACAGCTGCTAAAATTGACCAGAGCGCCAGCATCGCGTGAATGTTTGAGAACACAAGAACGATCTAGATTGCTTTGAACGCGATAAATGTGCATATCGGGCATACGTGTTCAGTTTAAAACTAACAGGCGTTAGATGTTTTAGTACACAGAGTGAGCAATAAAAAAGATAATCGACAGCAGTAGTAAGAAAGTAAAGACATACAATATTCATTCGGAATGGGAAAAGCAGTTTTTTTTTACAGAAGTTAAGTTATGTAATGCCTGTGTTTTGGTTGCTAAAAAAGGAAATATTGAGAGGCATCATAGGAGTGTACATCAGTACATCCGAATTTTGAAAAATATTTCTCGTTACATGCTGCCAGCAGAAAAGAAAAATCGAAACAATTAAAGAACCAGTTAATTGGACAACAGTCAATTGATAAAACAGGCGTTTTTAGAAGCTGCAGATTCCTTAGATAGTTTCAGCAATAAAATCTATGCAACTTTCTGCTAATACAGTGATGAGACGAGTGGAAGTAATGAGCCAGGATATTTTTTCACAGTTAAAAACTGACTTAGATAATTGTGTTTATTTCTCTCTCCAACTGGATGAATTAACAGGTGTGGTTGACACTTCCCAGATGGCCGTGTTCTTCAGGGTGGTTTTAGTGATTTTATGATTAAAGAAGATCTTTTGAAGTTTATTCCACTAAAAGGATATACCACTGGACTGGAATTGTTTTCTCATTTAAACAATTTTATATCTTTTGAGAAAATTCAAATTACAAAATTGGCAGGCTTGACAACTGATGGAGCTACAGCTATGGTGGGTTGTGATAAGGGTCTGGTAGCATTTTGTCGTAAAGATGAACGTTCTTCACAATTTCTGTGTTACCATTGTGTTATTCATCAGCAATATGTGAAAATGTTTTAAAATTAAACAACGTCATGAAATTGGTAGTAAAAATTGTAAACAAGATTAGAGTTCTCGAATTACAAAGAAGATTATTTAAAATCTTAGCCGATGAAATTGATTGTCATGTTCTTGTTTAAAATTTTAATTATAATGTTTGTTAACTTTTATTAAGTCGTATCTGACATGCCATTATGGCTATATGAAAATTTTGTTTATTTTTTAGGTATTACAGTTGTGCAGTATTTCGTTTAGGCTGGCTTAAATGCTGGTTACAAGTAGGTAACTCACGGTTTATTATATTTATATTAAAGGTCTAGACTACTGGTCTAGACCTTTCATCCCAAACGTGCTTAGTACAATTCATGTCATAAGAATGGGCATTACCATCAATAAAAACAAATATTTCACCTATTGCATCAAAACATAGCAAAATTATTGGCTCTACAGCTGTGTCCCGATATCGTTTGGCAGTCATTGTTTCATTAATTAAGACTACTAATTGTAACATATGCCTCCCCACACACAAGCTGTTCCTCCACCAAATAGAGTGGTTGGAGCCATTCAATTTTCATTGTATCGCTGTTCTCTTCATCTCCTTATTAATATTCGATCATCACATGGGGACAAACGAAACGAGGGTGAAAAGACATTCCTCCAATTTTGTAAATTCCAGTGGCTGTGTTTTCTCGCACACCGATTTCAGGACAAATAAAATTATCCATTTCAATTTTTGAGCCGTGTAGATCAAAGTGCGCTAAAAAAATACTTTTAAACGAATTTTAGAATTAAAATTAAAAAAAAAACAAAAAACATTATACATAACACTAAACTCCCAAGACAATAAGTTTATTTTGTTTTAGATAACTGACGAAGGCCATTAAAACGGTCAAAACGTCTTGACATTAAACCAAAATATTAAGAATAAAATCATTCGACATCAATGATGTGTTATTTTGGAAACGCTACTCCCAAGAAAGCTTTTTTATGAGTATATATATATATACAGTGTGTCCCAGATGTACTTCTCTATATAGAGATCTCGGCCCCTATTATACCTACAGCAAAGGTTAAATAGGAAAAGTTTTAGAGAAAGTTCAGCGCATTCAGTAAATCCAAAACGGTAAATTTGACAGCTATCAAAATGTGACATTATTGGGACATTTTTTAAGACGAATAAGATGGCAACATGTCTCCATCGTCTTTTGTTATCCCGCAACCCGCCTCAACTAATTTTTCTTATGGCGGCCATATATATTGGGTTTTTCAATTTTTAGAAAGAGCGTAAAATGCCCAGACTAGTGATGTCTCACAAGTGCATAAAAGATTTGTGTATCCTTGAAATATCACACTTCGTAAAGTTAGGTCTAAATTTTTCCTAAGGAGGCCATGATTTATTTCTAACAAAAGTGGGCTTTGACTTTAACGTTAAATAATTCAAGGTATCAAAGTTGTGTTTTAATAAATAGTACGCTTTTCTCTCATTAAAATCATAAACCTGACACCAAAATTGTCGAGATCTGCTGAAAACGGCCAGCATTCCCCATTCAAAAGAATAAGTACCATCCATACAAAACCATAAAAGTTTAAGAACTTAAGCAAACTGATTTTCCAAGACGACTACGCTTCTGTGAGTGGTAGTCTAGGAAGTGTAAATCATGTCTTATGATCCGAGGAGAGTAGATTTACGAATTGTGGAGTTTTTAATAGGCAGAAAAATCATCATTGGGCTGTGGAAAGCCCTCACGAAGTGGCAAAGAGACGTCTACAGGCCAGATTCGGAAGTAACGTTTGGTGTGGGGTCATTGGTAATTTATTCTAACTTACCTTTTTTAATTGTGCACTTATTTATAAATTATTAATCATTTCAGGAAATCGATTTTTTTGTTTGCATACAACATTAACAGACCGAGATACTTAGAGCTTTTGCTAATCCAGGTTGTATCGGCTTTACGAGTTATTCTAACGGAAGATGTGTTTAGAAGAATCTGGTTTCAACAGGATGGATGTCCGGCTCACAACACCATTCAATTCAGGAACTTCTTAAAGTGACCTCTCGCCCTTTGATTTCTCTGGGGTTACACGAAGAATGAGGTCTATGAATTTGATCCCTCTGCGACCATACAAATACTGAGACAAAGAGTTTTGGACACATTTAGAAATATTAATGGAAGTATACTTGCTAGAGTTGTATGAAAGACAGTCACCAATTATCAAAAGTGTCTTGATGGAAATGGACTATTAATGGAAGTATACTTGCTAGAGTTGTATGAAAGACAGTCACCAATTGTCAAAAGTGTCTTGATGGAAATGGACGTCATTTTGCAAATCTGTAAATTAATGTTACTCAGGTACGAAGCAGTTAAGAACTTATTTAGATTTTTTTCTAGTCGTTATTTATTTTGTATTGAAAATTAAATGTGTTTAATATATTACTTATCAATAGAACCTTGTGACAAATAAATTATGGCCTTCTTAGAAAAAATTAAGACCTAATTTTAGGAACTGTGATATTTCGATGATATTCAAATCTTTTATGCACTTGTGAGACATCACTAGGCTAGAAATTTTACGCTCTTTCCAAAAATCGAAAAACCCAATATGGCAGCTATAAGAAAAATGAAAGTTGAAATAAATTACAAAATTAATAAAATAAGGTTACATACTTTTAGAAAATAGAATAAAAGGGCATAAGTATACAAAGAATGCAACTATGCGTTACACAAACATAAAAAAAGCACAAAACACGAATCCCTATTAATTTTTCTGAAACCAAAATCATTGATGAAGATAACCTATATATATATATATATATATATATATTATATATATATATATATATATATATATATATATATATATATATATATATATATATATATAGTATATATATATATATATATATATATATATATATATATATATATATATATATATATATATATATATATATATATATATATATATATATATATATATATATATATATATATATATATATATATATATATATATATATATATATATATATATATATATATATATATATATATATATATATATATATATATATATATATATATATATACGTAAATGATAAAAAAGAATACCTTAAGCCAAATTTATCCTAAAACTGTGCCATAAATTGCCTGGGAAACCTGTACATATAAATGCTACCTATCATATATCATATATAAATAAATAATCAACATGCCTTTTTAAACTAACAGGTATGTAACCTTATTTTATTAATTTTGTAATAATTATTTGTCAATAGTATAAAATTTTAATTTTCAGTTTTAGAAAAATTGTAAATGTCTTTTTATAATTAGACTTAGATAAATGTTTTTTAAATTAATTGTAGATAGGATAATTTTATGTTACATATCATATATATATGTGTCTTTTTAGCTAATAAATGTTTGATTTTGCAAATAAACCTATACCCAAGAAAGAAGTCCAATTAATATATAGCGGGTTTTATATTAACCTATACAAATTGAATAATATATTTATATATATATATATATATATATATATATATATATATATATATATATATATATATATATATATATATATATATATATATGTGTGTGTGTATGTGGGTTACTAATTAACTATAAACTATGTACTGAACTAAACTGGATCACACTTCACTATTCCTAATAAAAAAATTCAGAGAAGTTCCGGGTAAAGGAATTTACCGATTTTTTATTAAAAAATTCACCTCATCTCAAATTTTCAAATATGTTAATAATTAAAAAAAGATGACTGTTCTCTTGTGTCAACGAGTAAAATTAAAAATAGATCATAACTTCCAGAGATTAGATTTTGTCACAACCTAAACGATCACGTGATTTACTATCGCATGACTCTTACTCTTAATATAAATTTTATGAAAAATCTATATACCATCTCGATACAAATAATTTTTGTAAAAGCCTAAAAATGATAAAAATTTTATAAAA
The DNA here is from genome assembly GCA_030620095.1 of Kuschelorhynchus macadamiae. Classification (NCBI taxonomy): domain Eukaryota; kingdom Metazoa; phylum Arthropoda; class Insecta; order Coleoptera; family Curculionidae; genus Kuschelorhynchus; species Kuschelorhynchus macadamiae. Next base: position 297,381 of record JAUTXW010004874.1, read on the forward strand.
CTTCACGACAAAATTCAAAATACTGTCAATATATTCAAAAAGGGTTTTATCAAAAACTTATCAGTCGCACAATAATTATCATTATTATCCAATATGAAGGGACAGAAAAAAATGAAATACTACAGTGTGTCCCATTTTTGAGCATTACCTTCACTACTTAACTTATTGTTAGAGATAGAAAATTATTATGTAATGAAAGTGCGCATATTTTTATAAGGATTAGTGTTTTGTCGCAAGAAAAATGATTCTATTAATTTTTTCTAGAATATTAAACAGATTTTTTTATACTTAAACTACTTTTGTATCTCTAATATAAATCAAGTCAGCAATAAGTACAGCTTAATTTTAGAGCACATTTTTAATATAATGAATGTTACGATTGTTATATTTATCTTGAACACACATTGTGCGTAAGTTAGGGCTCTAGGTAGCTAGTTATAGAACATATACGTTTTTGAGGTACATATAAAATGCAAGAAAAACAATAACAAAGCCAAGACCTGTATCTATTGCAGTTAGTTTATTTCAGGTCCTTTTACAATATTTTTACTTGCATACAGATCAAATTTTTCAACAGATTTTACCAGATGTGCAAAAATCAAAAACGAAAGGCTAGTTCCTTCGGTAGAAAAGGTAACGTCCTCCAACAAAAAAAATCTTATCTTATTACTGAATCCAACAAACCTAGCCTTGCCGAGACACTTGTGGAGTCACCCAAGTGTACATTTTCATCAATGTTTATTTCGTTGTTACATGAACGAAATTGATGAAATTATAATTTTCCTTCTTTCTTTGTAACAATTAATGCTTATTTCACCTCAAAAGTGGGAGTTTTAAACCATTCGGTGGGAAGCTCTCTCTCGCCTTTTTAATTAAAACGACATTTTTCTATGCAGATAGATTTTTTACTAATTACTCATTAATGATATCTTTTTTTAATAAGGATTGTAAAGGCTTCCACTTAAAGCAAGAAGTCTTGCCTAATAAAATTTTCGGGGATAATACCACGACTGCTTAAAAATTTCCGATAATTTTTCACGAATGCGTGTTTTTTTATAATTTCCCGAGTCCGGAGGACGAGGGAAATTTATAGAGAAAACACGCATGAGTGGAAAAGTATCTGGTTAATTTTTAAGCACGAATGGTATTTAGGAGGAATATTCCACGAATCAAATACAAGGAAACTAAGCTTTATTAACTGAATATTAAATACATACCTATTTCAAGTTCAGAAATTTGAATTTTGTTACAAATTGAACACAAATTGAATAATAATATACTAACAAAATTATTTGTCTAAATATTGAAAAGTACTTAATATAAATCTAAATATTCAATTTTAATTATTGATTGTATAATAAAAGGTACAGTTCTGATAATTATTAACCACATTGTTGTTTTGCGACGACGTAGAAGATGCCGTCAGACCACTACTTTTACTTGTGCTGGGTGATGCTGCTACAGGGGCTGGATGCACGTGCTGTTGAGGTGGTTCTTTTCCAGGTTCCCTCATTTTTTCAAAAAATTTTTTGTGGTGATCTGGATCTATTTGGAAATAACTTGATAGGGATTTCGCATTCGAATGACCTGTCATTTTTATCAAGTTTTGCTCCGACACTCCGCTTCTGGCCAGCTTGGACACGGCAGTAGCTCTGAGGGAATGGTTGGTAAATTTTTTTGTGGTATTGAGGCCTGATTTCTGTGCTTGTTTTTTTGTCCAAGTTGAAATCTCGTTTCCTCCTACTGGGCTGTTTTTGAATCATTTTCCGGAAATTTTCCAATGGGGGTTTGGCATCAAAAATAGTCGAGTGTTGGAGATACTTTTCCTTTTATCTTGTAATTCTTTATAAATTCTTACTGGGCAAAAGCTGGGACTTCTCTCGTTTCTCACCAACCACTTCGAATCGGCGAGTTTTCGGCCACCACCTTGACATGTTTTAGAAAAAACAGGGTTGTATTGAATTCTATCTGTTTTTCCTCCGAAGTTGACAGTTTCTTCTTTGAAAAAAGTTGTTTCGGCTCTTGCACCTTCTTCTCCTCTCCAGGCTTCATAGGTCAACAGAAAAAAACACTTCTTTTGAAAACCATCTGGAGTTGATTCATCACAAGCTTCGATTAGATTTTTTAATTCATTGTATGTTAAAAAAACGGCCGATTCTCTGCGTTTGCCTTCAATACCTTGCAAATGTCTCCTTTGGGCCGATTTGAATTCGATCTGCTCGAAGGGATTTATTTTAATTTTGTATTCATTGAAATACCTTTCCATCAATAATTTCGCCGTCACATTCCAAATAATTTTTACCGTGCCTTCTTTATATTCCTCCCCGTTCATTTTTCGCATATTGTAGGCCCAGCTTTTCGAAATCATTACTAGTTGGGATACTGGAGTGTCTTGGTCAAACGTATAGTTTTTTTCATCGCAGAATGACATAAACTGTCTCCAGATGCTCTTCTTGGATTTAACGGTGTTTCTTGGTTCGCTTCCAATTATATTTTCATCAATTTCCTCTTCTTGAACTAGCCCAAAGCGATTATTCATATTGACAACTTTTCAAAAATGTTTGAAAGATACTTAAAAAAATCAGTTTCTAGGGACTCTAGCGTCTCTTAAAAGCAGGTTTCATATTGTCAAGATTTCGTTTTTTGATTCGGTATGTAACCACACCTAACCAGGTAAGTGGAAACACCATGTTTCCTAGACGACGTGGTATTTCCGCTAGTTTTTCGAAAACACCACCAGTCTTACGGGAAAATTTGTACACGAGTGGAATATTCGCCATTAATAGTGACACTGCACGTTTCAGGCAATAAACGGTTTCTAGTTTTTGTTTTAATTAAATTTAATTAGCATTAGTGACGATGAAAGTGATCGAAGTCAAGAATTAAGTAGGAAAATCTATCGATATTTTGAAAGTTATCAATATTCAGTGTTAATCAGTTAAGCGCGTTTATTTTTACTTTGCAAAAATTTCGTGTCCTGGTTCTGATTTATGTTTAATAGTTTATGAAATGTACCAGAAATATTAAAAATGTACTCTTGTATAAACGTATTAAAATGTACCAGAGACCTGTACAATTGTACCAGCTCTGGCAATGCTGCTTCATCACCATTGAGTCGAGAAACGACCAAAACATGACGCTATGTTTGTTTAAGGACCAATCTGCCCCGACAAGGCTCATCCGGCTTGGGGGTATCAGTATTAAAACCGAAATATCCGAACCCTGAAAAAAAGGGGGTGTCATGTTATTGGACTTTGAAATTCGATGAGGGAAATATGCAACCGGTGGCGCCCTCTGTAAGTACTATGGTGTATCTAAATCGCTTTAGATGCAATCTATTTTGGAGCACAAAACGACACATCTGTGCGAAAATAAAAGAAAACAGAAATATCAATTTCTGACGACCAAAACATGCGCTTATGTTTGTTTAAGGGCCAAGAAGTCGTTCTGCTACCGTGGTATCTGCCCCGGTAAAACTCATCAGGCTGTTTCCTTGGGGGGGGGTATCAACTGAAACAAAGAAGGTGTCATATCGATTGACTTTAAAAGTCCGAATAGAGTCTGTATTCTGACGCGAGAAAGAAAGCTTCGAAAATGCCAAATGTGATTTTGGCGAAACGTCAATATACACAGTATATACAGGGTGTTAATTAATGTCGTGCACATATTTCAGGGAATGATAGTACTCGAGAAAATAGGAAAAAAATGCCAACATATACATAGAAGAAACGAACCATTTTTTCGTAATAGGTTTCAATTTTTTCTCGTTTTTTGCGTTTTTCTCCAATAAATTCCGAGATAATTAGTTTAAATTTAGTACATGTATTATTTTAAGAACCTCTACAATAAAATGACAAAATTGTCCGTCGCAATATAAATAATATATAAATAATTATTTTTGCATCACCTACAAGTCTTTTTGGAGCGCACTGTATGAATTCTGATACCAAATTTAAACTCTCTGTTTATTTCTTTAATTTTCTAGTATTTTGCATTATTCTCGTATCTGTGAAAGTATTTGCAAAATTGCCATCGATGCGAATTAAATGTAGGCGAAATAATGAAACTCGTTTTTGAGTTTTTCTCCAGTAAATTCTGAGTTAATTATTTCAAATTTAGTACATGTTTATTCTTAGGAACCTCTACAATAAAATATCAAAATTGTGCGTCTCGGTATACAGGGTGTTACATCTTTTTGCATCACCTACGAGTTTATCTTTCGGAACTTTTTTTTTGGAGCATAATCGGCTATATGAAAATGGATCATTCAAGAAATTCACTCATTTAGCAGAAGAAAAATTTTAGTAGACAACTTAATGTATCCTTACCATATCCTAAGGGTTAAGCTCTTCTCCATGTGATGTTCACTACGTTTAAATTTTTGCCAGTGGTTCATACAAATGTTAGCCCACAATCCATCAATCCAAGCAAATTGTTCAAGGAATGCTATAAATAATTTTCATAATAATCAATTTTGGCCAGAAGAGAATCCTCATTTGATGCCCGGAAAGGATTTTCCAATGGGCTGGCATTATTGGAGATTTTTTGATAGAACTTTTTTTTCTACCAGCAAGGCTATTATCGTCAATTTCTCGAAGACGAACTCCCAGTATTGGTACAACATGTACCAATTCTTCTTAGAAAACATATGTAGTTGATGTACAATGATGCACCAGCAAATTTTAGCATAGAGGTTAGGGAGTTCCTAAAGCAATGGCCCCCTAGATCTCCAGATCTGAATAGCCTATATTTGTTTTTTGAGGACATTTGAAAACATTGGTGCATCAGACCCCAATCCAGATAGAAGATTTAAGAAACAGAATAATGGCTTCATTATTCGCAATACTATTTGACAGAGTCCGTCGATCCATGAGGCGAAGATTTGACTCTTGCATGTTAGCGAGTGGAGGATATTTTTAAAACCTTATAATTTTGTTTTATTTTTAGTTCAACTTTAAGAATTTTATCTGTTGATGTCGATTGATTTAAAATTAAAATATGTCCTTACTTAAAACAATGCAAATAAACATTTTGTTGTTCTGAACCCACAAACACATGAACAGTGTTTTTTTTTTAATTTTATGTTGAGTTAGTTTGAATATTGCGAGGCATATTGTATATTGAATTTTAAATTTCGTGAATATAATTCTCTTTTTGATGGCAAAAAATTGTTCCTAAACTTTTTACTATATAAAGTGTAGCTTATTTTAGTATGTTTTCTGGTTTCTTTTCCTATGTTAGTATATATACTAGTTCTAAGCAGTCGGGTTTTTAGTTTTTTTAATAATTTATACTTGTTTATATATTTCTGCCTATTAGAATCGACCTCTATGCAAAAGATCAGCCTTTATGTAATCTCTTTTTTTAACCCCTAAATACTTGATACACGTCTAGATTTTTTGCATTTTATAAGTAGATCATAACATATACCATAAATCAACTACAAAAGATACACATATAATATACTTTAGTATATTTTCTGCCATTTAATTTGTAAAATGTAAAAGGTCGTCCAAATAACATTGAATCTTTTTTTATTAACATTAATATTTCAAGGTCCTGGATACACTTGTTAATTTTTGGGGAATGTTGAACTAATAGAGAAAACTGTAACTTTAGTTTCTAATAGAAATAAGTATTAGTTTGGAATATAAAAGAGTCCGCTTCCATGACCTTTTTACGAACCAATAAACATTATAAACGCGTTGGTCCTAACATTGTCAGATCTCCGTTTTATCGAAATTTCATAGAAAATATTAATGAAAAAATAGATAACTAGAAAGATATTTTGTTAAAATATAATATAGCATATATTTCACCTTTAATTATTTTATTTCTGGAAAAATTAAAATAGAAAAACAATAATATCTCAAAAATTAACATCCACTTAAGAGCAACGTAAAGATAGTAGTAAAGAGGTGGTTGTTATGGTATCAGGGAGGTTTGTTAATTAAAACTCCAGCACCAGAGCTACAGCACTAGTCACAAATTTAAAAATAATAATAATTTGAATACAGCTTAAACTTTTATCTGCATAGTTTTGTTAATTCCGGCAAAGCGCATTTTATGACACTGCACAATATACTCTCCGGGTTTCCTTGTATATTCGTTATTCGAAGTCATGCATTGGTTTCCCTACTGGGATGTGAAGTTTTCGTCGGAGCTAATAACAACTGAAGGGAAGCTTCCTGGAGTGTGGAAAGAGTGCTTTGTTATACCTATTTTTAAATCGGGGGATAGGGAATGTGGAAATAACTATAGAAGTATCTCAAAACAGTCGGCAATTCCTAAACTTTTTGATTGCCTCGTCTGTGATCAGTTGACTTGTGAGTGCAAAGGCTTGGTTACTGAGTTTCAGCACGGTTTCATCAGTGGCCAATCAACCACTTCCAATTTGGTGTCCTACGAGACCACTCTGTTGAATGCTTTGGAACAGGGTGGTCAAGTAGATTCTATCTATACCGACTTCTCAAAAGCATTCGACAAAGTGAATCATAACTTACTTATAGCTAAACTGCAAGCTCTGGGATTTGCTGACCTTTTCCTTAGGTGGTTTGGAAGTATGTTGGTAGGTCGAAGGCAGAAAGTCAAGGTGGATAGTTTTGAGTCTCAGTAGATAGATGTAACATTAGGAGTTCCACAGGGGAGGCACTGTGCCACTTTTCTATTTAATTTGTTTCTTGTAGATCTTGATCTTTGTCTGACTGATTGTCATTTCTTACTTTATACTGATGACTTGAAGTTATATCGAGTGATAGAGAGTGGAACTGATTGTGAAATTTTACAACATGATTTGACAACATTTTCTGAATGGTCAGTCAGATTACGCCACTGAGCTTTATATCGAAAGTCGAGCTGCAAAGAAATTTATCGGCAGTGTTTCGTGTTAATCCGCTATGAAAGTTGTTCGCCTTGCGCTAATATTTTTATTTAATTTTTAATGTGTTTTTGCATCACCGCGTCGTCGGGGCTTAAAAAGTTAGATATTTTGTCGAATTAGTATTGATGAAAACCCTGAAATTAAATTAAATTGACGTCCTACACCTGAGTTAAAAGTCGAATGCTCTTCGAAAAGTCGGAGTAAAACTTATATGCGCACGTTTAAGGTAAACATTTATTTAAAATACCATTGGGTTTGTAGCTGTGAAAGAAGAAGAAAATATATTTTTCTTGCCTACTTCTTGTGGGTGATTTAAATTAGGCAAGTAGGATAAAAACGTTTCTAACAAGTACCATGTGTCTGTTTAACTGTAACCTGTAAAACAGAAACTTATTTGGTCTATTTCCAATTTGAATGAGACCGAGATTAACAAATTTGTCGCAAAGAAAAATAAGCGCACTGATTTGATTTTATTATGTGGAAGGCAGACAATCATGAATAATGTTCCTTTTTTAAATTTTAAGTTGACTTTCAATAAGGTCGACGAGTCTTATAGATAGTTAATTGTTGTGAGTGACTACACGTGTGGTTTTAGTGTGTTCCACGTGATTCGGTTTTGTGTTACAATTAATAACAATTATATTTTTTAATATCATTATGGTTCTTTAGTGTATATTATGCCAAAAACTAGAATATAATTTTCACAACCTTAAATACCATAGGTACGCGTAAACAAAACCACGTTGGGATCATCTGTTCGAATTTCATTGATACATTCTCGCCAGGCAATAAACTTGTGCTCTCGTTTTATTTTGTTACTTATGAATGGGCGATAGCGCCTATTCTTTACTTAGTCTGTGGGCATTCCTTAATTATAAAATTGAAATCGGAGATAAAAGAAATTTTAATTAAAAGATTCAATCTTATTTGCGACGCCGAAGACAAACTTCATTCACTCGAGCAAACTTACGCTCATTCGATCACAAAAATGATACATTTAAATTGATTTTACATTTGTTATTCCTTTCGTGAATTTCTTAATAACTTCAATAACAATAATAATAATAATAATAAATAATAATGATTGGATGAAGTGAATTCTCCATCAATTATTATTTACCGACAAAAATCGAGAAAACAAAAATAAAGTAATAATAATAATAATAATTGCTCTTAATTTCGGTGGCTCTTCGTAAGACTCATGATTATGTGTGTGGTCCTCCTCGAAATTGTATTGTGCAGCTCACAGATTCATTTTAAATGCATGGTCTTAAGCTATATACTTCGAGGGACCGAAATTTACAAGACTTACAAAATAGTGCACGAGTACACTCACGACATTGGAATGGAGTTTGGTCAAGATAAGTACTCAGATCAGCAAGTTCAAAAGGCCCGGTTTGCAGAGAACATGAACGGCTCTGCGATGGAAGACTCCTTGGCCATTTGGAACCTAACGGGTCTTGTAGATGTTTAGGTATCGATTAACAACGGATGCATGACACAAGCCAAGTGAAGGTGGCTTTAAGAAACAAGTAATATGTCAGGTTGTCCCTCTGGACTCTGGGTGCGTCGTCTATTAGTCGTGTGCGTGACCTTATGTGTCTAGTCCTACACATGGATCCTATTTTACTATTATCATAATCTTGACGGCTGTTTTGGATTAACAAACGTCTGGTAGTCCGATACATCCGGTTACAGATATACATGCTATACATTTATTTGTAAAAACTCATTTAAAAAATTTAACTATTTAAAAGTTAGGAATACTAGACGCTTTTTTTAGACACCTGAAAAAATATTTCTCTAAAATGAATTACGACATTAAAAGTTATAAGAAACTATGAAACCCATATCGAAACATTTTAAGCAGTTTAGAAGTTATGGGGAAAACAATTTTTTTTGACATGTCAATTTTTTTAAATAAATGTTACGTCGAATTTTGAAAACCGTATTTAAAAAATTTAAGCAGTTTAAAAGTTAATTAAAAAAACAATTTTTTTGTACAAAATTCACCTCGTAATTGCAAGCCCTGTATATATTCCAAGACCATTCCTAAAGCGTCCATTTTGTATATCTTTTTGAGTACTTTCCGGTGCCGTAACCAGTTTTCCGGCCAAACGCTTACTTTTTTATTTGAAAAAAAATCAGTTTTTCTCAAAAATTTCTATCTCTTTAACGCGTAAATGCACAAACATAAATCGAAGCGATATAAAATATAAGAAAAATATTTACGAACCAAAACTCAGCCGTGACATCTATCACAATTGATCAAACATCTTTGTAAATTTTACTATCATCCTAGACCGAGGCCACCTATTATTTCGCGTCATATATGGATCAGTACCTCAGTACAAGCGATTGCACAAAATATGGAACTCAGAACTTTGCGGGAAGAACAAAGTTGCTGCTAAGAATATGTATGCCATGTTTGGCTATATTTACTTGGAGTCATCAAGTAGAGGCGAGACGACTTAAAGATCTCCCTCATTTACCTGTCTCGTCGTTAGAGTGAACGAGGCCTTTTGAGTTTAAAACGGACACATAATCGCATCGCTTGTAAGATCATCATTAGTGCAGATCCTCTGCTGGGCTTGTATGGGCCATGAGATCAGGGATTTTGGAGATTTTTCATTAAGGTGGCCGCTACCAGGGCAACAGAATGTCTGTCTCCTCCGGGGTGAACTGGACCGTTTCTGAGTGGTATTCTGAAGGAATTCGGATGTCAGCTAGCCTTTGGTCAGTCGGGACCGTCGACTTTAAACTCTAGAAATCGAGGTTGAGACTTTGATGGATATAAAGCCGTTTATCAATCTTTCGTGCCATCCTGTATGCGGCGCAGTAGGATGAATTATCTCGAATCGGTATGGTTTCTTTTACAATGCTTCGTTTTAGTGATTTTAGTAATCAAATGTAACCGCATATAATATTAGAATTTTCTAGGGTACCTGGAGAGATAGGCACTGACTTCTGCACACCCTGTCCCCGATGCGGGTGGTCAAACCTAACGCATAACAACTTATAGCAATGATAAAATCTACCCGCACAATGGATTTAGTGTCTCTAGGATACCTGGAGGGCATCTCCGTAGGTGCATTCGAATTGTGAAGTGTCGTTTTGCCGATAATGCTTAGATAGGATGTCTCTTTGAGACCTGGGGCCTTCCTCATAGGTATCAGCTTCTGGCTCGTTTTCCACGACTTGTGGTCTGTAATATCGAATCGTTATTTAGTCTTTAGAATCTTAATATTTTGCAATAGTGTAAATTACCCTCATTTGCGTTTACGGTAAGGTAGTGGCAAACACCCTCATATAGTAAGACTCACTCCCTTTACTCAAGGAAGAGCCGGACCACTCAATTTATTAGGCGCGGCAAGTTCCTTTGTTCTGCAGAGCGCCTACCCTAGTTTAACGCTATTCTACACGTTATCTGAGGATAGGTGAACACAGTTTCGACAAACTTGATTATTGCAAAATGAAGGTGGTCTTGATATCAAATCAAAAATATCTTCCACTAAGTATAAAAGTCATCACTTACTCGACTTCTTATAAAGTGTCCCTATTTCCTTAAGAGGACTTCGCTTAGTTTATGAAGCAATCCCTTGCCCGGATATCGACTTCCAAAAGGTGACCCCTGTACTTGGAGGTCTTCGCCGTGAGTTTTGTCCACCCTTCTGTACTAATAAGGTAGATCTTCGTGTATGTGAACCGCGTAATCTACTGATAAAGTTTACCAGACGGGTTGGCTTTAATAAGTGTGCGAGACACCGGTAGACTCTACCATATCTTTTCAACGTACATAAACTACCCTCGATGACTTATAGGAAACCGCGAGATTTCAAAACTCGAGTTAAAGCGTCAGAATACCACAATACACATTTTCCACATTTTCACACGTATCAAGGCATTGGATTTATCAACTAAATTAAAATTCTCTTTTCTTAGATCAGCCGGTTTGAAATATGAAACCGAAGAGTTCCTCTTATTATGTCAAGATCGAGTCAATAATACTTTTGTATATCGTAGAATATATCAATATAGCTTCGCAATAGATCGAACAAGACACGACAACGTTTACCTGTATCAAATTTCAACCGCAAAGATAATTCAATATTCTTCTTTTAACTAAAAGATCTCTTCTAATATGTAGTCATTGGAAACGCCGCGTCTCGTTTCCGTTGGCGAGGGTTACCGCATGAAATAATATAGTTTCAGCGAACATTTATGTCTCTGGACTAGAGATGCGACATGTAACTCATTTTAATGATGCGCTTCACTGACTCTGGCTCAGTTTACTGAGTCAACTCACTGAATCGGCTCAATTGAGCTGCGAAACGAAGGAGCAAAATACACTCCTCCGTCGTTTGACAAGACTTCTAACTCATGAATTGAGTCCCGGACCACGGTTCTGTCACCCTGGCGACTCGTAGTTGTGAAGGACATTTGATGGGATATCGTGCTCGGCTAGTACGCCGAAGAATCACCTCGACGAATTGGCCAAGTTTAGTGTTTTAATTTTTAACGTTATACAGTCTGTTCTGTTAAATAAATTAGGCTCTTATTTATTTCATTTAAAATAGGTATTAAAACTTATAGATTGTGTATTGTGATTATGTATCCATAATGTTAGAATAAATAATATTTAAGTTTATTGCATTTTTCGACCTACATCATTTTTGCATCTTTCGACCTACATCATTTTCTTAAATAGTAAATTGCCTTATTTTCTATGCGTATTTACCAATAGGCAGTTCCAACTATATCTAATATCTATGTTTGTATTTATTTTACATCTAAATAGCCGAAATAAAAAGATAAAACCTAAAGAGTTAAGACCGCTAAGTCACGCCGCATCGAGAATGTAACAAATAACACATATTGCAATGCAATTCGAATCTTTTGGCGGTCGCTGACTCTGCGGCTCTTTAGTGTTGCAAGTCGTTCCCGCTCCGTTACGCTGTGAGAGGTGAGTCAGAATCGAAAGAGATCTGTACCGCGGAGCTGCTTCAGTGACTCACTTAACTGAGCCAAGTCCGATTCAAGGTGTCCCATTTAAATGAGTTATCTATAGCGTAAGCTATAATAGATCTTTGATCATAGTCAGTTCTCTAATGTATCTATCTATATATCTAGGGTGTAGAGCTTGTCGGGAGTATCTAATGCACCTTCTTTCATCTTGCCCTCTTCATGCTCTATTGAGTTGTAATTTTAGTACCAGCAAAATGCCCCTTTTAGGGTACTACATTATCATCTGAGATATTACTACGAAATCTGGGAAACTCCGGTGCTACCTGATATCCCAGAGTAGATCGAGGCTGTAGTGGAACAAGATAATTATATTTATTGGAACTATATCTTTCCCATTACAGTTAAGCTGCAAACCAAACAACCAGACTTTGTTATGTTGGTAAACCGCTCAATGTTCTTCGTTGAGTTCTCTGCTTCGGCGGATACCAGCATACTTGTTAAAGAAAGGAAAAAAGCGAGCCGAATACATTCAATTGATAGGCCAACCGAGAAGATTCTACCTCGAGTATGGGGTCTAACTAAACGTCCTCATGGTTGGGGCCTTTGAAAGGTTTAAAGGCACGTTCTTTATTGAGGTTCGGAAATTTACAGCATATCGAGGCTCAATTGATGAAGGGATGCAGAAAGCTGTCTTTCGGGGTCTTTTCATTTACTGGGACAGATGAGTTGAGAGATGAGAAAGAAGTGTTTATCATAGGAAATGATCTTTCGCATTACACTTAGGGTAGGCCGAAGGATTTTTCCTTTTTAATAACAAACAATGGAGAGTTTACAACTATGCTTGCTCTTTTAATTACCCGCTGAATAATCTTGTAAAAACTGGTGTGGAGAATATTAAATACCGAAAAGAAAACTTTTTATAAAAAAAATACTTTCCTTCTTTGTATCACGACTCTTAGCATTGTTACTTTAAAATATCTCTCCTCAACGATACTGGAAACTTTTTTTTGGTTACTAAATAATTCCCTCATTTTCGACTTTCAAGGACCACGCTTAAGCTTTATGGAAATTCGATTTATGTGAAATTGCCAAGCTATTAATAAAAAAAAAATGAAAAACACACTTATCATATATCGATGAGTCTCCCCACGAAACAAAACACTGTAAATACCCTAGATGGATATAGCGAAAGCGAATAATTAGTTTCTGTATTTAGTTTAGTACATTTTTCTTCTACAGAGGTTAGTACCCAAATGCATCATTCAAGTCCCGGGTAAAGGAAAATTACAATTTTTTTATTGTCACCTTTGAATGGTGGAAATATTAGAAATAAATAAATATCTATTTTAGTGAGTGTAGCAATTTAGTAATAAATGACCCTCCAAATGAATTATTGAGAGGAGTCCTAGAGAGCTCTTAAAGAACTAATACATATATAATATTTATAGATTTTAACTAAAGCTGGTTTTTCGTAAGATGAGTGCTTGATCATTAACCTTAGCTACAAAAAAAAATCAGTTAAACCTTAGTCACGTTCATATGTTAATTCACAGTAAACCACGAAGAAATTCACGAAAAAAAAACATGAATGTAAATCTAGCATTATGTAAATCTAGCTATAAAAAATTGAACAGTTTTTGTCAAGAATTTTTTGAGAGGCACTCTTCTATATCTTTCTTGGGTCCCAGTTCTTCAAAGGGTAGCACGTCAATCCTCTTCCATTGATCTCTGATTTCTTCTACCTTTTCGAATACCCTAAGGAAATTCAAACCTGCCAGCGAGAGGATGTCCTGTTGTGACCAAGCAGGATCCGCAAGCAGTTCAGCAAAAAGGTAGGGATATCGTGACACATCATCCAAGCCTGAAGGGGTCATGTTGATGCCATCATATCCTGCTCCTATACCTGTATAAATAAAATAAAATTAAACTTCAACTGTTGTTGCTTTTTGATTGTCTATATCAGTGGTTCCCAAATTGGGGTCCGCCGTCAGTTTTTCGGGGGTCCGCAGAGACCACAATGGCTATTAAAAAAATAATTTTTAACTTTTTCGGAAATTTTTCTTACTACTTGTATATTTTCGATTAGACTTGGCAATCGCGCTTTTCGCGGCGCTGAATCACAGTCTGTACACTGCATGTGCGCGGCACGTAAACGTGAACGGCTTCTTGATATTATTAAATATTGTTTATTTTTAGTAATAGTTTATTTTTAGTAATAATAATTAAGTTATGAGCGCTTTCAAGTAATTTATTAGTTTTGGTGTTTTGATTATGGATCGTTGGTTAAAAAGTGTTTCTTGTAAAACATCACGTCATGAAAGTTGTGGCGCTAGTAATGAGTCGTTAGTTATGTACAGGGTGGCCCACATAAGATGACCCACTACCTTATCTCATAATCTGTACGAGATAGGGAAAAAAGTTTTATACAAAAGTTTCTTGGGTTTATCTAAATTTTTTAAATATTGTATTTTTATATATACAGTGTGTGTCATTTTGCGTTGACAGATGTCAACTTTGTTATTTTAAATGGAACACCCTGTATATTATTATGGATTTGAATAGCTCTCTTAGAGACGATTTCAACGATGTATTATAAGATGGGTCTACGAGGCACCGTTTCGGAGATATTTACGATCATCTTCAATTTTTGACATACTTTCAACTTGTTGTATCTCTGGTATTTATCAACTTTTTTGTTTCATTTTTGTGCAGGAAAAAACATAATTTTATGCTTTATTGGACGTGTAGGTAAAAATATTGAAATGAAAAAAAATGTTACAGTGTTGTCACGTTTTGCGTACCATCAGTTTTCTCGAGATTTTTAAATGCAACCCCCTATATTTTATAACGGATTTAAATAGAGCATCGAAAGACGATTTCAACGATATATTATAACATAGTTTACAAGTCACGGTTCCCGAGTTTTGGGGATTTTCTTCAGGAATCAATTTTAATATTAAACAATTTTTACTAAACATAACATAAACTATTAAACATGACATAACAAGAACAAAGACAAAAAAATAAACATTACTTAAATTAAATTTTCTATATAACCACCTTCCTGTGCTATACATGTTGTATAAATAATGTCTAATTTTTTTATTGCCCTACTAACTGCTCCACTCTCATTGATCAAATGGATTTCTTCCATTATTCTCCCCCTTAAATCGTCTACGTTATTAACTTTATTCTTATACACTTTGTCTTTAATATTTTCCCATAAAAAAAAATCTAGTGGAGTTAAATCGGGACTCCGAGCTGGCCAGGGTATTGACCCAAATCTGCCAATCCACATTGGAAATCTTTCATTTAACCATTCAATTACAGGTCTTACGGTATGGTACGGCGCACTGTCTTGTTGAAATACAAGACCATCTTTAATTTCATCCGGTAATTCATTAATAAGAGGTTGTATTTCATTTTGCAACAAACTGTGGTATCTCTGTCCGTTAAGAGTCCTATCATAAAAAACCGGCCCAATCACTCGGTCCTTTATTATTCCGCACCAAACATATACACTTTGATGTCCCTGCTTTCTGATGGCTTTGATTTTATGTTGATTTTGCCTTGACCAGTAGTGGCAGTTCTTTCGGTTAAATATTCCCGCGGTGTTGAAAATTGCTTCGTCAGTGAAAAGAATTTTGTCAAAAACCGGTTGATCAAAGTGGCGGTCCATCATATCCATGCAAAAAGTAGCTCTGTTGTCAAAATCAGCTATGGATAGCTCTTGTACCGGAGTGAATTTGAAAGGATGGTAATCGTTGATATTAAGTGTTCTCTGAATACTTGCTCGGCTAATATGCGGTATGTCCCGTGCGGCATCCCTTTGGGAATTTTCATTGCTTTCCTCAAAATATAAAAGAACATCAAGTTGATTTTCTTCTGTAAGAACTGTCCTAGGCCGGTTTCTTTTATTGTTTATCATAACGCCATTTTCCAGATCTCGTGTAATTCTTACGAAGATTTTCTTACTTGGAATTCTGCTATTTGGATACAGTCTTCTATACTCCCTTAACGCTAGTGCGGGACTCTTATTGTTTCTAATGAAGCACTCATATAAATTTAAACGACATAATTATTTCTTAAATTTACTAATTTAATCAAGAAATGCAACCAAGCTGTCAAATTTCATGCAAATAATATTTCGTTTGTTTCCATGGTTTTGAAGCACAGCCTACTTAAAATTGTTGATAGGGTTGTGGAAAGGTTGGTAAATAATTGTGAGAGAAAAAACACGAAGCCAATACTTAGCTTGATGACGTTTATTACTCGACTGACTTTCAGACGCTCTATATAAAAACGAAACAACAAAAATGATTAGTAAGCAAAGACATTTTGCGGCACCATTATCGACACAGTCGCCTTGGCCGTCTGTTTCGGTAATCGCTAATCATAACATTGATAAGGCTTATTTAGTATATGGGAAGGAAACATAAAGAACTATTTTTAAATAGATTCACACTATTTTAACAAAAATACACATTATGTATTTAACTGATTTTTAGAGAGTTTTACGTTTGATCTGGAAAACGGCGTGGTAATAATTATTCAAAGCAATTAGAAAATCTAATTTAGATATTCTTTAGCATATAATATTAATTTTGTTGTCTTCGTTCATGTCATGTCACGTTTAATAGTTTATATTATGTTTTAGTAAAAATTGTTTAATATTAAAATTGATTCCTGAAGAAAATCCCCAAAACTCGGGAACCGTGACTTGTAAACCTATGTTATAATATATCGTTGAAATCGTCTTTCGATGCTCTATTTAAATCCGTTATAAAATATAGGGGGTTGCATTTAAAAATCTTGAGAAAACTGATGGTACGCAAAACGTGACAACACTGTAACTTTTTTTTTCAATTTCAATATTTTTACCTACACGTCCAATAAAGCATAAAATTATGTTTTTTCCTGCACAAAAATGAAACAAAAAAGTTGATAAATACCAGAGATACAACAAGTTGAAAGTATGTCAAAAATTGAAGATGATCGTAAATATCTCCGAAACGGTGCCTCGTAGACCCATTTATAATACATCGTTGAAATCATCTCTAAGAGAGCTATTCAAATCCATAATAATATACAGGGTGTTCCATTTAAAATAACAAAGTTGACATCTGTCAACGCAAAATGACACACCCTATATATATATAAAAATATTATATTAAAAAAATGTGGATAAACCTAAGAAACTTTTGTATAAAACTTTTTTCCCTATCTCGTACAGATTCTGAGATAAGGTAGTGGGTCATCTTATGTGGGCCACCCTGTACCTACAGGCAAGTACATCTCAGAATTCGACCAATGAATTAGGAAGTGTACCATCGGAAAAAGTACTGTTTAATCTGATGTGAAAAGACGCAGGTATAATGAGGATTATTTGCAAATTGGGTTTACTGAAACGACTGTCGTGTTTTATGTTTCGATGTTATTTCGAACGAATGCATGAAACCAGCGAAACTTCGACCTCACTTAGTGACGAAACACCCCGAATCGTTCAACAAATCAATTGATTTTTTCCGAATGAAGCTAGGAGAGCTGAAGAAAAGTCAAAGAACAATAACTAAAGTTGCTTTTGGAAATGACAGTGCAACTCTCGCTCCGTTTCAAATAACGAAACTAATTGCTAAACGTGGTAAGCCACATACTATAGCTGAGGAGTTACTCCTTCCTGCTACGCAAATTATGTGTAAGAATATGATTAGTGAAACTGCAAAGAACAACACTATAAAACGCAGATTTACCGATTTTTCTTTGAATATAGAACAGATATTAATATCAAGACTTCAGGTTTGTAAAATGTTTTCAATACAGTTGGACGAAAGCACAGATATTACAAATAAAGCAAACTTATTAGTTTTTGTTCGTTATGACTGGGAAGGCGAAATACATGAAGACTTCTTGATCTTACGAGAGCTTTTGCGTACTACGGCCGAGTCGGTATTTGGCACTCTTAAGGATTTTTTTACTGAAAATAAAATACCATGGCCGAAATGTGTTGGATTAAGTACAGACGGAGCCCGTGCAATGTCTGGGAGGTTAACGGGACTTGTAGCACGTGTGAAAGCAGTCGCTCCTTGTGTAATGTAGACTCATTGCTATATCCATCGGGAAGCCCTAGCGTGCAAGAGAATGCCCCCTTCCTTAAAACCAACAACAAATTATTAATTTTATCAAAGCTGCTCGGATTTTTCAAACAATCTGTGAGGAAACCGGTAGTGATGACATTCAGCTCCTTTTACACACAGAAGTGCGATGGCTATCACGCGGTAAAATTTTGAGTCGTTTTTTTTTTAATTACGTGTTGAAGTACTTCTTTTTTTTTAAATAAAAATAAATTTGAATTAGCGGAAAGACATTTTTGCCTATCCAAATGATCTGAACCTATGTCTACAGGGCAGGAGTACCTATATTTTTCAAGTTCAAAACAAGATAGAAGGGACAATTAAAAAATTACAAATTTGGATCGGTCGCGTTGAACAAAACTCCCTAAGTTCATTTCCTGTTCTGGAATCATTTCTAGTGAATTCAGAAGAGAATTTGCCACCCGAGATTCAACACTTGCGTGAGTTAGCAGTTAGTTTTCGTGAATATTTTCCTATTGCGAATAAGGATCAATCCTGGATTAGAAACCATTTTGACAGCAAAGACGTTGAAAAAAATTCCAGCCTTTCAGAAAAAGCGCAACATCAACTGATAGATCTGTAGTGCAACAACGATGTAAAAGTTGTTTTCAAAGACAATGACTTACTTCAGTTTTGGATCAAGAAGAGCCATAATTTTAACGAGCTCTCCGAAAATGCTTTGAAACTAGGGGTTCGCGAGACTGAGACCGGGACCGAGACTGAATCAGTCTCGGTCTCGGTGTCGGAAAATGTTTACGGTCTCGGTATCGGTCTCGATACTTCAAGACCGAGACCTACATAGTCTCGGTATCGTTCTCGAAAGTCTCGGTGGTCTCGAAAACAAAATTTTAAAAATAATAATTGTTCGCCGAGATGTTATTTAGACAAAAGTACATGGAAGCCTACGTTCGAAACGCAGAGTTTTTCCAATCTTAATAATGTAAAGAAACCCAATGTTTGAACATTTCAGTAAAGTAGAAAAAATGTAGGTATATTTGTATAAAAAATTATTCCAAAAATTTATAATTCGAAATGATGTTGCCAACAGATGGAATCAGTAAATGAAGATATACGGACAATAGTATGTGTATCAAAATAAATATCACATATCCCTTGTTCTTTGGACATCAACAGAAAGGCCACACATCACTAGAGTTACTTAAACAAACATCCACAGAACAATAATTATTTGACATTTCGAAAGATATACAAATGGAATAAGATATATTAAACACAAAATAAGGACACAAGCAACGTGTTGGGCATTCTAGGGACAGACGTTATAATTCAATAGGTAGAAAACAATCGATGGCCAAGTAAAACACCCTTAGGTATTCTGTAAACTTTGCTATTTTGAACCAAACTTTTATTACTTTGATGCGTATTTACTTTCTTAACCAGGACCGTTCTTAGGGGTCTGCACGTTGTGCTTGCACAAAGACGGCTATGGTTCATAATACTACTTGTGAATCAACTATTTTTGTTCTTTGGTATATTAACTATAAATTTTAAAAGTGGAGTAGATTTTAAAAGTAAATTTATTTAATAAACAAATATCTACTTGTTCAATTTTTCGCCTGAAAGATCAATCTATAACCTTTTTTGAGAAAATGTACAGGGATAAATATTATATTGTGCCTGCTGAATCACCAATAACATCAAGTTCCTCAAGCGATGATAACTATGACATCGATTATACATCACTATTTGAAAAAAAAGTGATTCCGAAAATTGGAGAAACGAAATAATAGAATATTTGCAGTTAAAGCGTTCTCCAAAGGGTACAGATATTTTAGAATGATTGAAAGCACACGATAAACAATTTCCAAATTTAGCCAAAATGGCAAAAGATCTTTTGTCTATACAAGCGACCTCTGTAGCAGTAGAGCGTTTATTTTCACAAGCAGGGTTAATTAATACAAAACTAAGAAGCATGTTAAATGAAACTTCAAACAAATGCTTATTATGTATTCATTCGTGGTATAAAAGTAACTTGAAAAATGAAATTATAAAATATTAGTTTAAATTTTCTGTAATATTTTTAGGTTTATTATATAGGTTGAATTAAAATCTAAAAATATTCCTATAATGTATGTTTAGAAATTTAAATTTTTACTTTGTTATTAGAACAGTTCGTTATTGATCATCTATTTAAAATCCTAAGCCAAATTCTACTTTGTGTTTTGTTTATTGAAAATCTTGTCCGTATATATATATATATATATATATATATATATATATATATATATATATATATATATGTATTATTTTTATTATACACATAGAGTTAAAAATTTTATATCGTCCATTATTTTCAAATACAAACAAAATCAATACAAAAATATTGTTCTATAAAACACCTTCTTTAATTAGCAACGAAGCGATTAAAGAAGAAAATGTTAAGAAACATTTTCACTGATTTTTTTAACAATTTTTTGTTTATTTTAAGGCGGAAAATTTTTAAACAAAAATCACCAGAATTACTTCGTCTGTTGGAGACTTTACCGTATCTACACTATATAAGAATATGATATTGCAATGTTTTTGGTTGTTACTGTCTATTAGTTATTAATTATTAAACCAAAAAAACTAAAAATTTTTGGATTTTAGCTACTTTCAATAATTAAACATAAAAACCGATTATAAATTTATAAAGATCTCAATATCAAAATCCTATATAGTATAGTTGTGATAAAGTGTCTCTCTTTGAGAACAGGGTAGCAATTTACGGTTTTCGACATGTGAAGTGGAATTTAGATTTGAATTTCTAAATTTGGGAAATTCTCTTTTTATTTATATTTATATTTTTAAATGACTATTTCACTAGTAGCATTGTTATAAGAACATATACAATGCTAGTATAGCATAATATATTATAGAAAAATTATTTTTTGCATCAATTAATTTGCCTCTAAACATATAATTTACGAACATTAGTTATTTTGCTACTTCACTTTGAGATCGAGATAGAGAGTCTCGATAGGTAAATCTCGGTATCGGTCTCGGTCTCGAACACCAAGTCTCGGTCTCGGTCTCGAAATACTTTTTAACGTCTCGGTCTCGTTTCGAACGTTACCATGACAACACATACATGCTCCTTAAATACAACCACTTACCAACATGTTCGATTCCAGCTACTTTTCTAATATGGTTAATATGCTTGATGACGTCATCCATGGTCGCATTCACACTACACGCTACGTGATAGGCGTAGAAATTGACCATAACAAGTCCTCCATTTTTAGCGACCATTTTCAACACGTCATCAGGGACGTTTCTCGACGAGTTACATAAAGTGTACGCTGCCGAGTGGCTGAAGATAACTGGGGCCGAGGAAACGTTGATCGCCGAGACCGCTGTGTACACAGAGGAGTGAGACAGGTCGACTACAATCAAAGCGAGAAAATACACTTATTTAACCTAATTTAAACCAGAGCCATCTATGTTTAAAAGTCTAAAATGCATTTTTCCATTCTATTAATAAAAATATGTATAAACTATATTATATTTCAGAATGCTCATAACAAGACAAATATTATACAGGGTGTCCCGTTTAAAAAAAAAGTGCAATTTTGGTCAATATCTGAAAAACTTAAAAAATTGATTACGTCCAAGTGTGTGGCATCTTTAGTTAAAACACCCGAAGATGGGGCACCCTGTACATTATACAGTGTGTCCCAGATTTGCTTCTCTATATAGGGATCTCGGCTCCTATTATACCTACAGCAAAGGTTAAATGGGAAAAGTTTTAGAGGAAACTTAGCGCATTCGATATTCGGCTTCAGATTTACGATCGGTGAATTAGTTTTGGAAATATCGGCGAAAAACTGAAAATGGCGGATTTCGTTTTTCGTCGGTAAATCCAAAACGGTGACAGCTGTCAAAATGTAACATTATTGGGGCACTTTTTAAGACGAATAAGATGTCATGTTCGACATGTCTCCATCGTCTTTTGTTATCCCGCAGCCCGCCTCAAGTTTCGTATTTCTTATGGCTGCCATATTGGTTTTTCGATTTTTGGAAAGAGCGTAATATTTCCAGTCTAGTGATGACTCACGAGTGGATTAAGATTTGAGTATCATCGAAATATCACACTTCCTAAGGTTGGGTCTCGGTTTTTTCTATGGGGGTTTAAAGTATCAAAGTTGTGTTTTAATCTTTGAATAAATAAATGTACAAGAAAGAGCCTAGCCATGAGCTCGACGAGACCGGGAAGATTCAAAACGATGGCACGTCATAATCACAACACCTTGTTTCCGGTTTTCAGTGGCGTATCCACTTTGATTTTTACTTTGAAATTTAGAAAGTAATTTGATACATTATTCCAGGTGCGAATTTAACAAAAAATTGGTGAAACAATAAAATTCGTGTCTTTAATAGCTCGCTTTAGATATTAAAATTTACTTTTTGTATAATAAACCTTATATTTATCCAGGGGTTTAAGTTCAACGTTTGTTGTTACCGATGCTGTAAAATTGACACTGGGTTTGAAAGAGCCACTTATCAAAGTTATAAAGAAATGTGGCAATTTTGTCGCCTGGGCAAAATAAAACAACATAGCGAAAACGCATTCTGGATGATGACCTGTGGCGACACGTGGCCAGTAATTACAATAATTTGTAACTAAGAAATTGCTGCTAAGAAATACCTTAAACTAAGAATTTGACGGCGCAACCATATGAGAGCATATTTGGAAAAACTTGCAACTCATTTGAAAGTTATATTGTGCTTTCATAAGCTGTAAAATGCATGGAATGTTTCTTGTTTGTTTCGTTTCGATTGTCCTTTTATATATCTGCTTTCTTTTTATTACTTTACCTGAATTTAATAAATAATATTTAACGATTTTTTTTAATAAGCAGAATGGTTATTTTTATTCGAACTAGGAAATTATATTTTTTCTAAGTAACTAAAATTATTCAGAAAAGTTAAGTGACTAAAAAATATCAACTCATTTAAGACGCAACAGGCCATAAATAACTTTATTAACACTGTCTAAATTACGTTTTAAATAAAAACCAGCACAAGTATTATAATTCCATTTAAATTTAATACAGAACAAAACATTAGATAACTAGCTATTTACGAAATATCAACATCTAAGACACATTAGGTTAGAAAAAAATTCAGTAAAATTAATATTAACAATACAATTAATAAAAACAAAACATATAGAAATGTAATTTTGGAACGGTGAATAAAATAATTAAAATAGAACTGCTATTATACGGTACCAATATATTTTATTGGTTAGAAATGATTTATTATATTTTAGAAAAATATTAATATTAGGTATGCAATGTTTTAAAAGTACTACCTTTAAATATTCTTATTTGTAAAATAGTATCGTCTGTAAGATAAAGGTTATATAGGTACCAGAACTTCCTACGCCTTCATTTTTATTTAGTACTTCCTAGTTTACATAAACACTTATTAAACCGAAGTACAATATTCAATTATGATTCTTATTTCGAAGTGCAATAACACTCGCAGAAGATGTCAGTGTGCATTTTTTTGTAGAAAGGGCAAATTGACGTCGTCAATTGTGCCGTTGGAGATCACAAAATGCTTAAAGGCTTGTCGGTATAATGGTCCATGATTTTTGGACCCTATACCTGAATAAGCTTATCAAAGGCAGAATTATTTGTCCGAATGGCCGTTGAACTTATATATATATATATATATATATATATATATATATATATACATATAAATATAAATATATATATATATATATATATATATATATATATATATATATATATATATATATATATATATATATATATATATATATATATATATATATATATATATATATATATATATATATATTTGAAATTCCCATTCATTTTTGAGCAAGTTTGATCCCTTGGTAATTTTGTGTTGGACGCACGGTTTTCGTTTTAAAAAATAAAAACCGTTTCTCTGCATTAAACTCGAGAAATCAAATCTTGTCGAAAATAAATACTCAAAGTTTTCAAAAACAAACAAATGAATCAATAAAAATGCTTTATTTAAGAAAAATCAGTGGCGTGAAAGTAATTACTATGTCCATTCTTATTAAAATCAGAAATCGCTTTATCTTAGTGAAAGATATTTGTAGAAAATAGTATGTAGTCTTCAGCCACCAATCTAGGACCACCATGTCAATGTTTTTCAGAAGTCATAAATACTTTTTATA
Source organism: Kuschelorhynchus macadamiae (assembly GCA_030620095.1). Lineage (NCBI taxonomy): Eukaryota > Metazoa > Arthropoda > Insecta > Coleoptera > Curculionidae > Kuschelorhynchus > Kuschelorhynchus macadamiae. The sequence goes on from JAUTXW010004874.1 coordinate 321,541, forward strand.
AATTTTATTAAAATAATATGACATTCTTCAACAATAACAAGTTATTTACAAAACTATACTAATACAACTAGGTACATAATTAATAATTTCAACAAAAATAATTAGGTTTTAACAAATTGACAGCACACTTTGTGAAACAAAATAGAAGAAAAAAATTAGATAAGTTGTTGAAAATGCCCACCACCTTGGAGAATACACGCTTCAGCCCTTTTCCTCATGTTGTCGCGAACTCTTTGAAGGATACTCTCGGTGTTTCTGATAATATCGCAAGAATCTCTTATACGATCCTTCAGCTCCTCTACAGTGTTTACTGGGGAGCGGTAAACTAAAGATTTAAGATGTCCCCATAGAAAAAAATCCCAACTATTTAGGTCTGGGTACCTAGGGGGCATGGTTGGGGTCCGCCACGACCTACCCATCTGTTGTTAAATGTACGATTCAAATATTCTCTGGCTTCAATACTAAAGTTAGCGGGCTCGCCATCGTGCATGAACCACATTCTGTTTCTAATTAGAATTGGTATATCTTCTAACAATATCGGCAAATCGTTCTCAAGAAACCGGCGATAATTATGGCCATTTAGTCTTTCTGGAAGGAAAAAAGGTATAATTAAAAACATTTACAGAGAATTGCTCTTGATGATGATGTTCTACAATGGCATGGGGGTTCTCGTCGGCCCAGATATGATTATTGTGGAAGTTTCTGATAGCGTTCCTGGAGAAGGTCGCTTCATCTATGAACATTATTTCGCCATCAAATAAGGGATTACGCGCAATTTTTTCCAAAAACCATTCACAAAAATTAACTCGGAAAGGAAGATCTCGGGGAAGTACGGCTTGCACTCGTTGAATGTGATATGGGTATAAAAAAAATCATGTAGAATTCTCCAAACTAGGATGTGCGAAATATTTAGGTTAAGTCCAATTTTCCTAGTACTCAGTTCAGGATTTTCATCTATGGAATTTAATACTGCCTCTTCAATTTCTGGAGTTCTTACAGTCCGATGGGCCCCCTTTTAATTGATTATTTGGATTGAATGTACCTGTTTCAGTCAACCTTCTATGCACATTTGCAAATATTCGCCTATCTGGTACGACTCTAACAGGAAAGCGCTCTTGATATAATCGCCTAGCTTCCGGCGAACAGCCACCAGCCAAACAATACATGTAATGCATGTCGGCCAACTCTTCATTGGTAAACTCAACCATTTCTTTTCTCAGATATATCAGATATTTAGAACACAAAATTAATTAAACCCGACTGAATCTGAAAGTTGAACTGTCAAATTAAGTTACAAGAGAAGTATTAATTCTGACACCAAAGCCTACTACAATAATAATTATTATTAGTAATCTTCTTTATTGATGAACTAATAGTATTTTATAGTTTCGTGTTAAAAAATTATAAGCTCAAATAATAATTTTGAAATCTTTGGGTATTAGTTATTCATAAGCAAACTGGATTTCTTGAATTTCAGTAAAAAAAAAATTCATTGCATGCCATGGCGATTGGTGTTGTCATATTAGCGATATTGTTAAAACTCTGCAGAGAAACGGTTTTTATTTTTTAAATCGAAAACCGTGCGTTCAACTCATAATTACCAAGAAATCAAACTTGCACAAAAATGAATGGGAATTTCAAAAATAATTTTTATTTAAAAAAAAATCAGTGGCGTATCATCAATGTCTGGGAAAATATGCAGGTCGGATTCCGTACGGACGCCACTGGAGGAAATAAAAAAAAATGTTCTACATCAAAAAATTCCACTAGATGCATAGTACCTCTGTACCAAATTTCATTACAATATCTAGAGTGGTTTTCGAGATATTATCGAAAAATTATGAAATTATTGAAAGTTTAACACCCTGTATCTAAAAATTTACACCGTTTAGGACATATGTTTATATGAAGTTTTCTTTTTAAAATGGACCCAAAAATTACCTCCTTAAATATTGATACTCAATTAAGAAACACCCTGTATAGAGACGCGAATCTGGGACACACTGTACAGGGTGATCGGTTAAGGGTAGCGAGCGGCCATATCTCATAAGATATTGGTTGTATAGATTTGAGAAAAAAAAATCGTAATAAAAGTCGTCAAGAGAAATTGCTGAAAATTATTTTCGAGTTTGTCAAACGTCCGCTAGAGGGCGTAACAACCAACACCAAGTAGAAAAATGGGGTTTTTATAGAATTTTGCCTAATGAAAATATATCGATGATATCATTTTCATATTTAGTGACCATTTCCCTACACTTTTTGTCAAAAATGTTTTGTTCTATATATCAAAATAAAGCGGTGGGGGAAGTTCAATTGTTTTTTCAAACAAACCAAGATTTCTCCCGTTTCTTTTGACCGATTTTAGCAAACTTAGGCTCATATGAAAGAGCATAATTTGCACTACAAAACGCTTATTTGGTTTTGAATTTTTGACTTTTGCTGGAGTCGCTAGATGGCGTAAACTGAATTAGTAGCATATTTCTTAGTTTTTTTCAAAAAAATCAAATGTAATGGTATATTCATTTTTACATATTTTAAAAGGGGATAAATTTCTCTATAATTTAATGAAAATAATTTATCATCTACCTTTTTTTGAACCGTTGATATTGACCAAAATATTATTTTATTTTATTAAAAAATGGCACGCCACTGCTTTTTGTCAAAATAAAAATCATTTTCGTAATCACTTATTAGTTGCTAACAAAAAGAACCTCTTGACTTTTTTTCGTTAGACGAACGGTTTTGGATTGAAAAAATAAGATGTTGTTGTTGGACAGTTTTATTAAGATTTTTCATTGTTAAACATCTTATTTTTTCAATCCAAAACCATTCGTCTAACGAAAAAAAGTCAAGAGGTTCTTTTTGTTAGCAACTAATAAGTGACGAAAATGATTTTTATTTTGACAAAAAGCAGTGGCGTGTCATTTTTTAATAAAATAAAATAATATTTTGGTCAATATCAACGGTTCAAAAAAAGGTAGATGATAAATTATTTTCATTAAATTATAGAGAAATTTATCCCCTTTTAAAATATGTAAAAATAAATATACCATTACATTTGATTTTTTTGAAAAAAACTAAAAAATATGCTACTAATTCAGTTAACGCCATCTAGCGACGCCAACAAAAAGTCAAAAATTCAAAACCAAATAAGCGTTTTGTAGTGCAAATTATGCTCTTTCATATGAGCCTAAGTTTGCTAAAATCGGTCAAAAGAAACGGGAGACATCTTGGTTTCTTTGAAAAAACAATTGAACTTCCCCCACCGCTTTATTTTGATATATAGAACAAAACATTTTAGACAAAAAGTGTAGGGAAATGGTCACTAAATATGAAAATGATATCATCGATATATTTTCATTAGGCAAAATTCTATAAAAACCCCATTTTTCTACTTGGTGTTGGTTGTTACGCCCTCTAGCGGACGTTTGACAAACTCGAAAATAATTTTCAGCAATTTCTCTTGGCGACTTTTATCATGATTTTTTTTTCTCAAATCTATACGACCAATATCTTATGAGATATGGCCGCTCGCTACCCTTAACTGATCACCCTGTACATGAAAAATAAATTTATTTCAATCATACAATACACAGTAATATGGGAGGAACTAAGCAGTTTTATTGTATTTTATATAATTTTTAGCATATTGTTCAAAACTTTGTTAAATAAACTATATTAAAATCGCCGTGATTTGCCTCAAACGCTTAGAAAACATGTTAATAATGGAAAAAGAAAACTCTCAGTTGTTTGACCTTTAAAAACCAATTCACAGTGAATTGCGTAAACATGTCCTTAGTAGCATACCTCGTAAAATGTATTCCAAGAAAAACCTCTTTAAAAACGCAGGTTCATTATAATAGAGTGCCGCAAGCTATGCCACGCTGAAACAACTTCTTAAGCGCTTTTCAAAAGCGAGTGTTTCTTGAAATTACGGGAAACAAAGTACGTGATTTAGTATCAAAAGCCGAGATAATAAAATATAAAAAATACCCGAATAAAGTGCTTTCTTTAATCTTTTTTTTTTAATACAGAAAAAGAGCTCTTTTAAATACAATTTTGGAATGATGATAAATGCATCCGTGCGCAATAATATACAGTATGTCCACGGATAGGGCTTACGGGAGGATAAAAAAACCAAAAATTTTATTTTTCTCGAAAAATGTGTACCTATTGTATGATTTATCAAGTTATGTTTATTTTTATTTTCGGGTCCTTGAACCCCGAAAAATATGTTCTCCTATTTCCATCGTCTGTCTGTCTGTTCGTACGCGGCATAGCTCAAAAACTGCTGATGTTGATTCTGAGTCCTTCACGGATAGAAAAATTATAATGTGTTTTCATTCCGAGTGTACAGGGTTTTTCTTTATAATTTGCCACGCCCTTAAATCTTTTATTTCAAAAGATATAAAAAAGTGGTTAATACGAAAGTTGTAGGATTTCATCTCAAGATTTACACCACGTTAAAATCATAAACAAATGACTATCGGAAAATATAGAAATCACCATGAAATTTGTTATTTTAAATGGAACATACTGTATATTTTTAAATTTTTAGATGCGCCTCAGTGTCGTCTTTTCAAAAATATATAACATGTCTATATTTAGAACAGTAGTTTTTGAGTTATTCGTCTTCAAAAAAACCTCTCATGAGGTGCTTAACTTATTTTATTGGATCTAGATAGCCGTGAGTGATCGTGGGTGCAATTCAGCCATTATGTGAATCACTCTAGCCATGAAATGTCAAATGAATGACTTTAATATACCTAATTATTCAGAGTTTTTCTTAAGAAATGGGAGTGAACGACACTGAAGAGTGCTGCAAACAATTCTACGCTAAAATTTACTCTGTGTTTGAGCTGTGTGTACCTAAGTGTAGGACGGCAAATCGACGTATTTACCCACCTTGGTTTGTTGCTGATATTAGGCACAGAATTAGACTTAAGGGTATTCACTGGAGGAAGTATAAGCGAACTGGAAGTAAACTAGAATATGACTCCTTCAGAGTTGATATTGATACTGCCTATAAAAATTATATTCAACAGGTTGAAGACGATGTTCGCCTAGATCCTAACAAATTCTGGTCATTTGCTGCCTCTAGAAGGGGATCACCAGGTATAAAAAGGGGAATGCGTTTTAATGACAATCCTTTCCGCAGCTGATGAAATTGTGTGTGCTTTCGCAGGTTTTTTTGGTAGCTCTTATCTTGTTCCCTCTAATTTACCCATAACTTTGTCACCTATGTTTTCAAATTTAAATATAAATATTTCTAATTTTAATGTGTCTGATGTCTTTAGTGCAATAATGCGAATAAAGCCCAAGCTGACTACTGGTCCAGACGATGTTCCAGCTTTCATTGTCCGAGATTGTGCAGGTATTTTTTCTTATCCTCTCTCAATAATTTTTAATAAGTGTCTAACAAATTGTTCAATGCCAGTTATTTGGAAGTGTTCAAAGGTCTGTCCGGTCTGTAAAAAAGGTGACAAACTGGACATTACCAATTTTAGACCCATCTCTATCATTGTTAATTTTTCCAAAGTCTTTGAAATACTCCTTCATGCTAATATCTGGTGCAAACTTAAAAATGTAATTTCACCTGCGCAGCAGGGTTTCGGCAAGGGACTCTCGACAACTACTAACTTGGTTTGTATTACTCAGTTTCTGGCTGAGGGAATAGATCAACCTGGACAAACGGATATCATATACACTGATTTTTCCAAAGCATTTGATCGACTTGACCACACGATTCTGCTGCAAAAACTACAACATTTTGGATTCTCCGACAATTTGATATTATTTTTTACCGCATATCTACAAAATAGAAAACAGTTCGTAGCTTATGGTGGGGCCAAGTCGAGCAAATATTTGGCAACTTCAGGAGTTCTCCAAGGATCTATACTTGGTCTGCTCTTGTTCACCCTATTTATCAACGATATTGTTGACAATCTTTCGGCCCACTGTCTGCTTTATGCAGACGATCTAAAAATTTTCTCGAATATATCCTCTGTAAATGATTGCCTTGAGTTACAGCGAAACCTTGACATTTTGCATAATTGGTGTATTGTGAATCGTCTGGATTTAAACGTGTCTAAATGCAATGTTATGACATTTTCGACAAAAAATGCCGCTGTTAACTTTAATTATATTATCAATGGTGTTACTCTTACTCGTCCGGATGTTTTTAAAGACTTAGATTTTGTTTTTGATAAAACACTTTCCTTTGTACCCCACATGACTGACTTAGTATCAAACAGCCTTGAGCTTCTTGGATTTATTCTACGAACGACTCGCGACTTTCAAACTATTTTGCCTGTAAAAACGTTGTATTTCTCTTTAGTAACGTCTAAACTGAAATATGGGTCAATAACTTGGTGTCCTTTTTATAAAGTCCATATAGACTGTATCGAGTTAGTACAGAGGAGATTTAGAGGTTTTCCCCACGATCAGTTGCTGCATCGGTTTTCGCTTATCAGCCTTGACGAGAGACGTGTATGTTCTTCCCAGCTATTTCTCCATAAACTTATTAACAAAAGAATTATTTCCGAAGAACTATTGTCAAAATTAAATTTTCGCGTTCCTACGCTAAACTTTCGTAGCTCTGATACTTTTTATTTACCCCCTTGTAGGACAAACATTTACAAGTTTTCACCAATTAACCGAAGGTGTAGTAACTATAATATTCACAAAAATTCATATGATATTTTTAATTGTAACCTGGGCTCGATCAAAAGACATTTTTATCACTAGCTTTTTGTTTTTTTTGCGTTTGTTACTGTTGATGTTTATTGTTTAAATTGTATTTTGTTTCTTGCTATTATTTACGTATTTAATTTTGCTGAAACTATTTTTATATATGTAATTGCTGTTTTGTACCTGTACCTGTTCCTGTTTTGTAACTGGGACGTAGTCCTATAAGAGAGTGTATGTATAAATAGAAAATAAAAATAAAAAAAATAAATGAAAAAATATTTTTGAATAACAGTAATATATTTTATTTACATTTTACGTCAAATTAAAAATAATACCTAATAATAACGCTTTTCACTGAAGAAGCAAAAATATAAATGAACGACTTCAACTCTGTCTAGAAATGCTCAGGAGATTTCGAGAAGATAACCAATTTTTTTAATAAAATTCTGTGGTCTGATGAAGCTACTTTCACTACGGCCGGAATGTTTAACAGAAAATCACACATTTTTGGGCAACCCGAAATCCACAAGTAATTCAAGAAAGGAAGAAGCAAGAGCGTAAGTCGTTGCATGTTTGGTGGGGCATATTAGGAGAGCAAATTATTGGGCCAATTATTTTTGAGGGTATTTTGACAGGCGAACGCTATTTAGATTTTTTAAATAACGAAATAGAGCGCCTTTTAGAGACACTTTCCATTCGTCAGTACACTAGATTAATTTGGCACCAAGATGACGCACCGCCTCACAATGTCCAACCGATTACCAATTTTTTAAATAATCGCTATGGTTTTTGGATCGGAAGGCAAGGCCTAATCCGGTGGCCGGCCAATAGCCCCGACCTCACACCCCTAGATAATTTTTTGTTGGGATACATGAAAGATAAAATCTACTTTAGTAGGACTAATAATTTACGAGAATAACGGCAAAAAATCGAGCAAGAAATAGTAATTTTAAATACCGAATATCCCTTCTTTGTTAGCAATGCTATTATAGAATGGGACACATGTTGCAAATTGCTTAAACAATGGCGGTGGTCATGTAAATAACTTATAAGACAGATTTTATAAATGTTGTTATCTTTGTTTATTCACTAGCATTTGTATTTGTTGTTTGTTAATTACATATATTATATCAGAATAAACTAGTTTTGCTATAAATATATAAATTTAACGTAAAACATAAGTAAAATATATTATTTTTATTCAAAAAGAATAGGTAATTTTGGTTTCATTTGGCATTTCATGGCTAGAGTGATTCACGAATCATAATGGCCGAATTGCACCCACGGCCACTCACGGCTATCTAGATCCAATAAAGTAAGTTAAGCACCTCATAATGTGTTACTTTGAAGGTGAATAGCTCAAAAACTGCTGTTCTAAATATAGACATGTTATATATTTTTGAAAACAGGAGACTGAGGCGCATCTAAAAATTTAAAAATATACAGGGTGTTCCATTTAAAATAACAAAGTTCACGGTGATTTGTGTATTTTCCGATATTCATTTGTTTTTGATTTTAGCGCTATATAACTCTTCAGATGAAATCCTATAACATCGTACCAACTACTTTTTTGTATCTTTTGAAATAAAGGATTTAAAGAGGTGGCAAATTATAAGGAAAAACCCTGTACATTCGATCACTACCATCGTTTTGAAAAGAACACTTTGCTAACGTATCTCCAAAGTCACATTTGGCATTTTCGAAGCTTTCTTTCTCCCGTCCGAATAGAGAGACTAAAGTGTTGGTGACTGCGACGTTTTCTTTTATACCCCCACCTGGGACCGAAGGTTTATGTCTGAGCGGTCGCAGGTCGTTATTTATGTTTTCCGGGTGGTGCTGTTGTTGTTGCGCTAATTGCGCTTGATTTTTTAAGATTTTAGTTTTGTCGATTGTTGTCTTTCATACTGTTGGTAGTTTTAATGATTCGTCCCTTTTATTCAAATCACCTTGTGTTTCAATTTCTATGACTTCTCGGATTATTCTGGTCTTATAATGTTCTACATTGGCAATCTTTCTGCACTCATCGGAATGCATTTTGTGGCCGGTTTCCTGGTGATGTAGGAATAGAGCTGAGGTTGTTTGTTTGTTTCTGATGCTGAGTTTATGCTCTTCTAATTTTGCTGCTATTCGCTTGTTAGTTTGCCCCAACTACATCTTTTCACAGTCCTGGCACGGAATGCTATATACCCCGTGGTTTTCTAGTTTGATTTTATCTTTTGAGTTTCCAAGTAGTTTGCCTATAGTTGTTTGTGGCTTATGTATTATTTGTATGTTGTGTTTCCGAAGAATTCTTCCGGTTCTGTCTGTTGTGCCTATCACATATGGTAAGACTACTTGTTGCTTTCTCGGTTCATAATTGTTGTCGTTCATTGTTCGGGAACCCTATGCATTAATAGTTTTCTCTATGGTGTGATTTGTATAGCCATTTTTCTTTAAAGCACTAGATATTATATTATGTTCGTTTTGTCTCGTCAGTTCTCCCAGTCTGGTTTATATACAGTTTAATTTAAAATCCCCGGATTTATTATTTTTATTTGTTTTTTCTGTTATTTTTTATACATTTACTTGGATTATTATTTCTTTTAAATGCAATTTTGATGTTTTTTTACGCAGTATAGAAACCATCTTCTCTGTAGGGTTACCGATATAAGTAAGTATCTTATATTTATTTTTTTCTTTGGGTGGTACAATTCACAGTATCTTTTTTTAAGGAAATACTCTTACAATTTTCAATTATAAAATCGTGAATCCACAGCCACTGAACTTTATTCTTTTATTAAAATAAAACAAGGAAAATTTACCTATAAGACCGGTAGTCTCAATTGTGACTGCTCCTACCTTTAAAATTTCTAAAAAAATGATAGATATTGTTATAAAAAAAACAATTTTATCGGCATACTCTGTTAAAAATTTGATTATTTAATTAATAAAACTAAAAATATTAAATTGCATTTTTTTCAAATCAATTTTTATGTAATTTGATGTAAAAATCCTTTTCCCAAGCAGAGAGAGAGACAGTTGAAAGTATAAAAAATGATCTTATTAGAAACAAAACCAATCCTATTCTGCAAACAGAAATTATAGATGCCTTAAAAGTATGCATGAACCATAATTACTTTCAGTTTAATGAGGAGTTATTTTCAGTCAAGGAAGGGCTTATTATGGGGAATCCTTTAGGTCCACTCTTGGCTGAAATATTTATGCACAATATGGAAGAAAAAATTAAAATAAACCCTTTGTTTCAAAAATGTCTCTATTGGTATGGATACGTCGACGATATATTGGTCTATTTTACTGGCACGATGAGACAGCTTAACATATTTTTAAAAGATTTAAATACCATACACAAAAATATACAATTTTCTGTCGAAATAGAAGCTAATAACTCTATAAACTTTTTAGATTTACACAAAAAAGATAGCCAATTAACACGAATTTTCAATTTTTCACAAACCTACACATACGGACACAATCATCAATAATACATCAATACACCCCATTAGCACACAAACTAGCTTGATACAGAGATTAATTAATATACCTTTAAACAAAGATAATTTGCAAAAAAAGTTAAACCGAATTAAACAAATTGCAGTTAACAATGGATATGATGTCAAAATAATTGACAATATTTTAAATCAAAAAAACTATTAAAAAAAACACATTCATAAATTTACCGTATACCACCCAAAGGAACAAATTAATTGAAGATAAATATACTTGCTTACATCGGTGGTAATAATACTAAGTAAGTATATAAAAAATAACAAAGAAAAAACAATTAAAAATAATAAATCCGGGCTTTATAAATTAAACTGTGGATCATGCCCAAAAGCGTATATAGGCCAGACTGGGAGAACTTTTAAACATAGATTAGCAGAGCATAAAACATTTGTTAGATAATCACCATGCTTTCGATGGAGAGTTTGAAATATTACATACAATAAACAAAAGTAAAAAATTGTAACTTTTAGAGTCTATGGAAATGAATAAATGTAAAAACACCCAGTATCTCTTAAACGACTATTTAGATATGAATAATTCACCTCTTTTAAACCTATTTTGTTAGAAATTTCCGTCCACATCTTATTTAGGACTCTCGTAGGCCATAAAAATCTTTACCTAGAAATATGTTTTTATAAAAATCAAGCTCATTTAGCAAATTGTTAGTTTAAATACCCTTTGTCTGACGAAGCTACAGTGTTAGCGAATTTTTATATGTTACAAGTTGTGAATAAAAGTGAAAATCTAATACTGTTTAAAGTGTTTTATTTAAATTGTTGATAATGGATTTGCATCAAGTAACGATCCAGTCAATCAAGTTTTAAAAAAAATAGATATAAGCCCAATAAATCCAGTAACATCTATTTCTTATCGAATTGAATGATCCAATCTAACTAGCATTCACACCGACAATTCGGCAGGAGTCTGGGGGACAGATTTGTAGGAGCTCCGAGTTTACACGATTGGCATCGACAACGCATGTAACGCTCTCGTGTTGTTCGACCGTATAGAGTACAGAGTACTTATATTTTAGTTTTTAGTTTTAAATCTGTTGTCAATTAGATATTAGATTACAGAACACTGTTAAGTACTAAATTATATCAGATTTGCTTTTATAAACTAGTTTTGGCGGAAGTGATTAACCATTCAGAGATGCGTATTATTATATCTAAAACGCTTTCAGTTTTCCGTTACAAACACTTAGGTACAATTAACATTATTTCCAGGAGAAACAAGATCAACCGGTGGAAACTTTTGATCGCACAAACATTTTTTCATTGTACAATAATTGAAGGCATAGTTTATACCATAGAGGTGAGTTAAAAAACCTAAACTATGAACGATCATCATGATTTAATTTAAAAAACAAAATATAGAAGTAATCCTTTTGTTACGTATTAAGGGGGTGGCTAAAATTATAATTTAATTTTCTAATAACCTATTTTATAATTTCTAAAATTTAGGAAAGTTAAACAAAAAAAACAACTGCGGAGCTTGTTGAGGAAATTATAGTCTAGCTAGGGTGACAAGATATGTATTCTTTTCGAGATTTAAAGTTCTCTTTTTCAGGTCCATGAACTCTGTATTGTAACTATTACTATATGTACGACAAATATACTGTATTTTAAGAAATATGGTCGTGTTTTCTAACTTACTATAGACGTTAATGAAGTTCAGTTGCTGTTAACTTAATAAAAAGGTACGATTTTTTTTAGTTTTTTAGTTGGTTCGTACTTTGAGGTAGACAGAGTTAAATTCATTAAAGTATATTTTTTTAATTAAAGAAATGGAAAAAGACATATCCTTTTGTTATATAATATACCTACTTAAAATTTTTGTAGAATGTTTATATAGGTTGTGTAAAAAATATTCGTTAAAATAAAAACGTTTAATATAAACACTGACTCTGGAAGAAAAAGTTATAATTATTTATTTAAAAAGGCTATTCATAAAGAGAATTAAAAAAAGAAAAAATTGAAGAAACACCTGAAAATCAAGTTCACGTTATATAAAAGGTAAATATAAGTAGCAAATATGGAATAATTTTTGCTTCAAGTCAAATCAATCGATCCAAATAAATGAAAAATAAAAGTATATGAAAGAAAATGCCAATAAGTTTAAATAATTATTTTGTTTGCTTAAATTTTATTTGACTCAATTAATTTTTGTTCAGTTTATATAAATGTTATTTGTTTTAAATTATAATATATACAGGAAATATCAAAAAGAAAAATAATTTATGCGAAAATTGAAACAGTAAAAAAATAATAATTTTATATTACAAATGTACAAGTTAGGAAAAATAAACGCTAATGTGTTCACACCGAACTCTCAGAAATTTCTGGTAGCGGCCAGACATACTAGAGATAATAAATTTATTGGAATACTTTTTCATTTTCTCTGCACATATTAGATCTGGGATGATTTGTGGTTGATTTTTAATTGTTTTAAATGTGCATTTTAGCCTACTCCTAACGTTTTCAATAATATTTTTACCTGGAGATCGTGTCTGGACCGCCTACTAATCGGGTTGATTCCATTATGTCGATAATATTCGTTAATTACGTTTGCTTGAAGAAGTTTTGCAACACCATCAATGAGTGTAAAAGTGCAGTATTTACCGGTTCCTTTCCTCCGTCGATCGCCGTTATTTTTTTGTGTTTATATTTACATTTACATGTGTTTCCTATTGTTTCACTTGTTTGTAAAGTTTTTAGTGAGCCTGTTTGATACAGTGACTATTCGTGTGTGGTATTTTGGAGTAATACGAATAAATGGATTATTCAAAACGCTCTTTTGATCAGTAAGTAAAAATATCGCAGCAAATTCTTACTTTGCAGACACACATTTTGCCCTAATTCGGGGTGCTGCTGTATCTAGTTATTAATGCACGGAGTTAAAATCTATGTCTCTGCCTCACTCTTAACTTATTAAATTTTTATACAAAAATACCATAATATTTTTCCGATATCGCCTTGTAAAACTTTAAAATCCTCACCTGTTATTATTGTTAAAATTATTTATAAATACACATTATTCTACTACTTTTAAATTTGTGTCCTTTCATTTCGTATTTTTATTATTTTTTTATTATACTGGTAAATTTAATTATGTCTATTTATTTCGTGTTTTTATTATTTTTTATTATACTACTTGTTAAAAGTATTAATATATACACTTATTTAACTTTTTCTTTGCAAAAAGTAGTTAAAACGTCTATTTCCCTAGCATGGTGCATGACCATGCACACAACCTATCAGTAAAAATCTACCACTGGCACCCTGACTACAAAAGTATAATTGATCTTTTTCGGAGCTCTCACAAATCTGTTCCCCAGACTCTTGTGACATTTCGTGCCGTGCTAAAAGTATAATTGCAGTGTTGCCATCGTGTCAGAAAAATTGTTTGTGATGCTTATAAGTTCAAACTCAAAGGCTGTCAGTGTTAGTCCTCTCCTCTATAAGAAATTTTCATTCACAATTGTCTGTACGGAGTCATCATTTATATTTCGCCATCCATTTTCAGGGTTTATTTTTGTAGGTAGAAAAAAATAATAAATACAAAATTTTCTAGAAAAAATAATTTTATTTTTTTAGATTCTCCTTATTATTCCCTTTCCAAAAATTTGTAATATACTTGGATCGGTAGATTTTGTGCTATTGGACTTCAAAAATCCCCCTTAACTGAAATTCTCAACAAATATCCCAGTTAATATAGACGGAAACGTATGTAAGGTGTCTTGATAATAATGTAAAAAAATTGATTAATATGATTTTAAGGTAAAGAAATATCTTATTATGAACAACAAATAAAAAATGAAAATCCATAAAATGAAAGAAAAAATGACAAATAGAATTAAAAACCATAAATTCTAATTATTCATATGTCCTCCTTGGTTGGCGAAGCATCTCTCAATATGTTATAACAATTTACGATTAATGCAGTTAAAAATAAAATCAGATTCACAGTCACAAAACTTTCCATAAATAACCAACAAACAAGACATTTTACTACTTTCCAATGTCAAAACTGTCAATTATGAAGTTTTTGACAAAATTATATGCATTGTTGTCAAACTTACCTGATTTCCTTCAAATATACAGCAAGTGGTATTCCTAAATTTGAACAAGACGGTTTAATGATAGTTTTATTAACAAACCTGGTGCTAACCTAACCAGGTATGAATCACAGGACCCTAAACCGCACCTTAGCGTGCCTGCATATTTCAAATATGATTTTAGCATGTGATCGACGAACCTTTGTTTAAATGTAATACATTTTAGGTTAGCTTCCTAATAAAACCGAAAAAAAGTCAAAAATCGAGATGTATTAAATCGTATCAGAACCAGAACGGATTTAATAAAGATCTTAAAATTTCTTGACAAAAAATTAATCTTTGTCGTTTATGTTCCTCAGTTAGAGCATGAACGAGTAGACATTTATATGGGCGATAATTATAACGATGAATTGTTTGTTGAATTTTGTCAAATGGTTTTTGAAAATAAATGGCTGCATCAGTAATTGATCGTTCAGGGTTTTCTGCAATAAAATGAACGAGATATAGTCCTAAGTATAAAAAACTAACAACAATAATTTGCCTGTAAAGAATATCAACACGCTTAAGTGAAAGTTTTCGTTTGGATTTTCAGATCTTCTTCTATTTAAACTTTTGGTATCTTCAAATTTGCATATGATACTCATTTTGAGTGTTGGTAGGGTTTCTATTGTTGACATAATATAAGCGTATTATATATAATTTGTCTTCAATGGAATAGCCCATTTTGTTGGGCTAATGCCAATACAGACAAGTTAAATGATAGTGACAATGTCAGTACACACAAGAAACCTTATCTAAGCCTTAGACACTATATAGAATTTTAAAGTCCTAACACTGAAACGTGTGGTGGAAGATAGATCAAAATACAAGAGTTCTAACCACACTATACCACAACTGGTTACGTTATGGACGCACGTTTCGCTAACCAAGTTAGCATCAGCAGCAGATGATATAAACTAAAGTAACTTATTCTAATCGAGACTATTTATAGGTAAATGTGGTCACACTTGGTTGCACTCGACTGCACCGTTGTAAAGTGACAATAGAGGGAACTATAGGGAATATGCCCTCTGTCTTTATTTAGTGCTTTCTTACCACATTTTACTATTTCTATACTCTCAAATGCTCCAATAATCTATTATTAGATACATTTTTAATCAACTTAAGATTATTTATTCCTATTTGGTGATTGTTTTCTAAAGCATGTTGGGCAACGCTTGATTTTTCTGTTCTTCCGTATCTTAAATGTGCTATCTATGTGTTCTTTAAAACGAATGTTTATGGAGCGTTTAGTTTGCCCAACATATTTATAGATCGCAGTCATTACAGCTAATTTCATAGATGCCACTCCTCTCCTTCAAGTCGACTTTGTCTTTAGGGTTTCCAAGGAGATAAAAAAAAACTCACTTGTAAGCTTAATAATTTAGAATTTGAACAATGGTTAGATTTCCAAAGAAAAATGTTCGTAGTTATCGATGCCAAATTTTTGAAAAAAATGTGTTCATTTAAAAACAAACTGAGAAAGTTGAAACCACAAGAACAAATTTCTTCGGAAGTCAAGAACATTTTAGAAAACCTTTCTTCTTACTCCTTTGCTAATAGAGAAATCGCCCTTTTGAATAAAAGTTTGAATTTTGCAGAGCCTCCAGTAAAAAATAGTTTATTAACTATTATAGCGAATATCGAAAGTTCCATTCAATACATGCCAGAGTCAACTAAGGGATTCATTAGAGAGGCTTGCAGAAATCAAATCTTAAAAAGTGTTGTCAACAACAAGTCAAAATATGTTTCTCGTAAAAATACTGAAGTTATCCAAGGACTGAAGAAAGAAGAAGGTTTTTATTTAAAAGCTGACAAAGGAAATAAAGTTGTTATACTAGACAAAACAGATTATTTTGAAAGAGTAGACAATTTGATTTAAACTGGTCCTAACGATTTAATTGAGAAAAACCCGTTATCAAAAATGATAACAGAAGTAAAAAGTACCTTAAAACAGTGTAAAAACCTTGAGTCCGATAAACTAAAATTCCAACTAACACATAGTAACCCACAGTTATCTAAACTGTTTTGCCTTCCCAAAATCCATAAACCTGGAAAGTCCATGAGACCTGGTGTTTCAGCTGTTGGATCACCAACGTATAATATTTCAAAATGGTTAGTAGCAGAATCCAACAAATTAAATATCTCGTAAGATAACTTTGAGGTTACTAACTCGTTAAATTCTTAGATAAAATTAAAGATGTTCACTTAAAAGAAGATGAAATTTTAATATCGTTTGATGTAAACTCATTTTTTCCTAGTGTACCCATACCACTAGCTTTAGAGTACCTAAAGGAACTACTTGAAATCAATAATTTCAAGAAATTATTGATGAATATTTGCTTCTCACAAAATTATGTATGAATCAAATTTTTTTTCAGTTCAACAATAAATATTACAAACAACTTGAGGGAACTGCGATGGGCAATTGCTTATCTCCGTTCCTTGCCAATTTGTTTATGGGTAGATTAGAAACCCAATTTAAAAAAGAACTCAAGTATTTCCCAAGGGTGTGGTATAGATATGTAGACGATATATTTGCTATTTTTGATACTAAAACAGAAAATTTGGATACTTTCTTAGAAACATTAAACAATAAATATCCTTCTATTAATTGTACGTACGAAAAGGAGAACAATAGGCAATTACCTTTTCTCGACACGTTAGTTGTTAGAAATAACAATAAATTAGTATTTGATATTTATAGGAAATTTACTAATACTGATAGGTGGCAGCATTTCATTTCTTAACTCACAGGTTAGTCAATTTTCCATTAAGTAGTGAACGTTTTAACAATGAAATGAATCGGATTAAAAATATAAATTAATAAATAGACACAAGCATAAGAAAATGTTAGAAGATGCCACTATTCTTCAAGCACCTGAGGCTCCCAATAAGTTCATAGTAATCCCAGATATACGAGAGGTCTATAAAAGGTATTTAAAAACGTAGGTTTTACAGTAGCCTACAAAACGGAGAACAGTTTGAAAAATCTTCTTGGAAACCTTAAAGACAAAGTCGACTTGAAGAAGAGGAGTGGCATCTATGAAAGTAGCTGTAATGACTGCGATCTAAAATATTTGGGCCAACTAAACACTCCATAAACATTCGTTTTAAAGAACACATGGCACATTTAAGATACGGAAGAACAGAAAAGTCAAGCGTTGCCCAACATGCTTTGGAAAACAATCACCAAATAAGAATAAATAATTTTAAGTTGATTAAAAATGTATCTAATAATCGATTATTTGATGTATTTGAGAGTATATAAATAGTTAAATGTTGTAAGAAAGCATTAAATAAAGACAGAGGGCCTATTCCCTATAGTCCCCTCTATTGTTTACTTGACAACGGTGCAGTCGGGTGCAAATGTGTGACCACATTTACCTATAAATAGTCTCGGTTAGGATAAGTTAGTTTAGTTTATATCATCTGCTGATGATGCTAACTTGGTTAGGGAAACGCGTATCCAGAGCAGTAACAAGTTGTGGTGTAGTGTAGTTAGAACTCTTGTATTTTGATCTGGGAATTTTACAGTCAAATATCTCAAAAACTACCGATCTAGGTATAGACATATCACACATTTTTAAAAAGAGAATAATAAGGAGAATCTAAAAAATCAAAAATATACAGGGCATTTCATTTTAAAAAACCCAAATTTAGTACGCTACTAGTTCCCTGAAATCCATACAACTTTTGTATTCATTTTTTTTTCTCTCTACAAAAATAATCCTTAAAAATGGGTGGCGAAAATAAATGATAACTCTGTACCCACATCTTGTAAAATATTTGTAGTAATTTTCCTTTTATCTTAAATAGATATATAAAGAAATACATTATAATTACCTATCATTCCCAGCCTGTTCATTTCTTTGACGACAGTTATTCCGAAATCGCTTAAACCGTCCCTGGTGATTGTGTCTTGGCCTGTAGCCCATGCTGTATCACAGGAATGAGTTATTGTTAAATATCTTGCTCCCAAGTTGTAAAATGTCCGAAGTACAGCAAGACTGTTTCCCAGGGCATGTCCACCTTAAATATTACTTCTATTAACACTAATAAAAAAATTATTTGTTATTTTAATAATAACTATTTAATAGATTGTTCCAATATTCTTGAATTTTATGTGCATCATTTTGGTAATATGATCAGTATATGATGAACATTATTCGGAGACAAGATTTTCAAATGCACCGGACTCAATCATAAAGCTGGAAAGTCAAAATTGGAGTAGTGCCTCAATTGTCGAAAATATAATAAGTTTGGGTTATACTACAAGTTCAAAATTTCCCGTTTTCCCGTTAAAAAAACTATTAATAAAAAACTAATCCAATTTCCTCAAATTTTGCACTAAAATCAAGTGTTACGAACAAACTGGTAACATTTTGGTGTGAATAAAAGGTAGCAAAACAAAATGATGGCCTAACAAAATATTTAAAAAATCGTCCTGAAAAAAATACTTATTAGATTAATTTCCTTTCAAATCTTTTAAAATGTAATTTTTGAAATAGGAAACCATTAATTTAGTTTATATTAAAAATGCTAAAACATTATCTTAATTATCAAGGCCACAATAAATGCGGCCTTGACTCCGACCGAGCTACAACAGAAATCGAATAGAACCTATGCGGGCCGCTAGCTTCTCTGCAGCCCCAAGTCCTGTATGCTTGATTTCCTGTGAATCGAGACAGAGGTTATTGAACTTTCCACCAGCTGTTTGCAATTTTTGCATTTCAGTCGCGTGCTTTAAGTGGGGGCGGAAGCTATCGTTGGAGTAGGTTCTTTGTTTGAACGGCTATCCGTGTGTTGTGTGATACGTACGTCGCGTCGTGCATGGTGCGATATGGAAGTCAAAAATACGGACGTGGATATGCAAATACCGTCAACTTCGGCTGTCGGTAATAACGTTGAGAATGTTGGAGAATTTAGTAAGAAAAGTGTGTGTGAATGTGTGGTGTGTATCTTAACAATAAAGGGATTTTCAACAATAAACTTCGCTGATAAGCTTCAAATAATTTCCAAAAGAGGGGCAAAACTGCCTATGAAAAGTTTAACCACAAAAATGAAAAACTGTATTAGACATTTTTATCCGGAAAAACAATACGAACAATTTAAATGGCTAACAGGGTGTGAAAATATAAGTAAATTCTTTTGTTGGCCATGTTTACCTTCACTGGTTTTTCCGATTTAAACAATTTCCATAAAGCTGTAAAAAGACACATCATGTCCAAAGCGCATTTGCAGGCCGTCATAAAAGAAAAAGTCTTCGGCAAAACCAGAATTGAACACACCCTTAACAAACAGTTGGAAATTACTCACCGCCAACACAGTGAACTAGTCGATAAAAATAGGCAAATATTAAGAAGACTTATCGATGTTGCTTGTTTTCTCGGACGGCACAAATTGGGATTTAGAGGTCATCACGAAACAAGGGTTTCTTCAAATTGAGGAAATTTTCAAGATTTACTTAGTTTAATGGCTAAATATGATTTATTGCTCAAAAAATTATTTAGAGCTGTCTAGCGTTTTTACCGGAACGTCGAATCGAATCCAGATTGATTTAATTACCGCTGTTGCAACCATTATTCTAAAAAGAATTAAGCAGGAGATTGGCGAGGCGCGGTTCATTGCTATTGTTCTGGACGAAACAACTGATATCGCTAATTTTAGCCGATTATCTATAGTAATACGCTATGTTAAAACAGACGGAAGTATTCAAGAGCGATTTTTAGGTTTTAAGAATGTGGCCGAAAATCGTACAGCAGATGCATTATATACCTTAGTTTATAACGTTATCAAAGAAATTAATGGAGAGAAAAAATTAGTTGCTCAAAGCTATGATGGAGCTGCAGTGATGGCACGACAATTAGGGGGCTGCAAGCTAAAGTTCGAGAAACTTTCCCAATTGCTGTGTTTGTCCATTGTTTTGCTCATAAATTAAATTTAGTTTTATCCCAGTCCATCAATCACATTAAAGAGTGTAAAGTATTTTTGGTTATTTTAAGTTGCATAACTGCTTTTTTTTCCAAGTCAACAAAACGTACACAAGCTTTGGACTCCATTGTCCAGAAATGATTGCCCAAAGTAGCTTCTACTAGTTGGAACTATAATGGAAGACTTGTTGTAAAAAGTGAATCACTAATAAATAGATAATAATCGTGGGACTCAGAAGTAATAAATAGCTCGAGGGGGTTTTTGGACTGTTTGAAACGAGATTTTAATTTTAATTATTTGTTGAACATATTTTCAGAAATATTTCCATTCTCGGACAATGTTTTTAATATATTACAAACTAAAACAAATGATATTGCTTTTTGCCTAAAAAAATGGATGATTTTAAGTCCATGTTAAGCCAAAAAAGATTGACCTATTAAAATATTGACAAGAATCCAACATGATGAAAAAAAAACGGCACCCAATAAAAATGTTTAAAAAATAGTAATGACTATTATACTGAACTAAATTGGGTCACCCTTCACTATTCCTAATAAAAGAGAAGTTGCCGTCAGTACTTGAAAGATTTATATAGTCACATGCAAACACTTTTAAACAACTATTTTTTGTCATTTTACATAGATATTTTTATATTCTTCGATCATATCAGGAGTTACATTAACCAAAACTTTATTAATATCTTGGGTACATTTTGCATCTTCAACCTCATTAAGATATTTTTGAGTAAATAATTTCTTGAATGCCTTACAAAATTGTATTCGGGTTGGATTTCTCGAATATTCGCCATAATTTCTTATCAGGACAAATAAAAATTCGAGGCAATCCTGATTAAGGTTTTTTTGTTAAGAGAAATGAATAATTTTTGCGTTTTAAAGTTTCCCATAAAGATGGAACGAAGTTAATCGTAATTTTCCAGCCATTTAACAAACACAAAACACTAAGTAAATTGGTAAATGCTTATTTTAATTTTTAAAAAATAAAAAATTAGTTTCACGCCGCGCGCTGGTAGATATAAAGACAATTGGTATATATTAATGTTTGGTGGTATATTTGAATACTTTATTATACGGCGGACAACCGGTTAGGGATCGAATAAGCATAGCATCCGATAGTCGAGGGAGATAGGCGTATATCAAGGGGAGAAGCTTCGAATGCTCCTTCTTGGCTTGTTGCTGTTCGGTGCTAATAGCCGGCATCTTCTCGACAGATTTTCGACCGAACTCCTAATCGTGTTTTTATTTTTTTGTATTCTATTTGAAAAAAAAATTTACTAACTGTATCAAATAAAATTAAAAAAATATTTTAAAGAAATCAAAAAAATCAAGATTTTTAAAATTAAATCAACGATTTCTGATTTCTTTTAAAGCGTGATTTCTCTCAATCCTGTGTCTTGTGCAAACTCAATCGAAACGTCGGAAGGTAATTTCAATTTGACACTGTCTAAATCCAAGAAACATGATTGCTTAAATGACTCCCACCGCAAAAGCTTTCGTATTATATTATCATAGGTTAATTTTTAAATATTTCTACATACCTTCAACTCCAATCAGTGACGCTATTTTACCTTGCTTGTGTACGCTTCGAATCTCTTCGGCTGTTTTTGCCATTTCCAAAGTGTGTTGTTCTCTTTGGACCAGTCGTTCGATGGCATCGATTTGTTCAAGAGTGATTTGAACCGCATCCTTGTATTGTGACTTGCATGGTACATATGCCGACCAAAATTGGGCTCCTACTCCGCCAGATTTTAATCTAACAACATAACATAAACGGTATTTAAGATTCAAAAATGTGTACTAATAGGAAACTCAAGACTTTCCGACCTATTATGACTGTCTCTAAAAACAAAATACTTGGCATTATTGTTGCAAAATTTAAAATGTATAGAGCGTATTTCCTATCTTAGACAAAAAGTCGGAAACCTAATCTACAAATTCTATTTATTAAGGTAATTTTTATACCCAAAAATATTGATAATGTTTTAGAAATCACTCTCTTTTGCGATATGAATTGTTTGACTGAATGCGGCGGAACATATAAAAGTAATTTACTATCTATCAGAGGCGTGCAGTCCGTGGAAGCAAGGGAAGCAGTGCTTCCCCAAAAAAAATTACAAAACATCTAAAATGTAATTTTTGAAATAGGAAACGATTAACTTAGTTTATAATAAAAATGCTAAAATATTATCTTAATTATCAAGCCCATAATAAATGCGGCCTTGACTCCGACCCAACCACAATAGAATATCGAACAGAACCTATGCGGCCCGCTAGCTTCTCTGCAGCCAAGTCTTGTATGCTTGATTTCCTGTGAATCGAGACAGAGGTGATTGAACTTTCCACCGGCTGTTTGCAATTTTTGCATTTCAGTCGCGTGCTTTATGTGGGGGCGGAAGCTATCGTTGGAGTAGGTTCTTTGTTGGAACGGCTATCCGTGTGTTCTGTGATACGTACGTCGCGTCGTGCATGGTCCGATATGGAAGACAATAATACGGACGTGGATATGCAAATACCGTCAAATTCGGCTGTCGTTAATAACGTTGAAAATGTTGGAGAATTTAGTAAGAAGAGTGTGTGTGAATGTGTAGTGTGTGTCTTAATAATAAAGGGATTTTCAACATTAAACTTCGCTGATAAGCTTCAAATAATTTCCACAGGAAGGGCAAAACCGCCTATGAAAAATTTAACCACAAAAATGAAAAATTGTATTACACATTTTTATCCGAAAAAACAATACGAACAATTTAAATGGCTAACAGGGTGTGAAAATATAAGTAAATTATTTTGTTGGACATATTTACTTATTGAAAATGAAAAAGGTCTGTAAAAAGACACATTATGTCCAAAGCGCATTCCATGCCGTCATAAAAGAAAAAGTCTTCGGCAAAACCAGAATTGAACACACCCTTAATAAACAGTTAAAAATTAGTCACCGCCAACACAATGAACTAGTCGATAAAAATAGGCAAATATTAAGAATACTTATCGATGTTGTTTGTTTTCTCGGACATTGGATTTAGGAATTGGGATTTAGAGGTCAAGACAAAACAAGAGTTTCTTCAAATAGAGGAAATTTTCAAGATTTACTTAGTTTATTGGCTAAATATGATGATTGCTTAAAAAATCATTTAGAGCAGTCTAGCGTTTTTGGCGGAACGTCGAATCGAATCCAGAATGATTTAATTTCCGTTGTTGCAACCATTATTCTAAAAAGAATTAAGCAGGAGAATGGCGAAGCGCGGTTCATTGCTATTGTTCTGGACGAAACAACTGATATCGCTAATTTTAGCCAATTGTCTATAGTAATACGCTACGTTAAAACAGACGGAAGTATTCAAGAGCGATTTTAAGGTTTTAAGAATGTGCCCGAAAATAGTACAGCAGATGCATTATATACCGTAGTTTATAACGTTACTAAAGAAATTAATAGAGAGAAAAAATTAGTTGCTCAAAGCTATGATGGAGCTACAGTGATGGCAGGACAATTAGAGGGTCTACAAGTTAAAGTTCGAGAAACTTTCCCAAGTGCTCTGTTTGTCCATTGTTTTGCTCATAAATCAAGTCCATCAATCACATTAAAGAGTGTAAAGTATTTTTCGTTACTTTAAGTGGCATGGCTGCTTTTTTTTCCAAGTCAACAAAACGTACACAAGCTTTGGACTCCATTGTCCACAAACGATTGCCCAAAGTAGCTCCAACTAGGTGGAACTATAATGGACGACTTGTGTTAACAGTATCTGAAAATCGTGAATCACTGATTGAACTATTTAAGAATATAATAGAAAATAATGAAACGTGGGACTCAGAAGCAATAAATAGTTCTAGGGGGTTTTTGGACTGTTTGAAACGAGATTTTAATTTTAATTATTTGTTGAACATATTTTCAGAAATATTTTACATAAAAAGAGAATATTCTTTTTCCAACACATTGATTCTGATAGCACGGTTCATCCCGATTTACCTAGCCATTTTTCGAGATAGAGACTCCAACACTGGTCATTTATAAGCAGGAAAATAAGTTCTTTTTGAATACCTAATAATATGTCCCATTAAAAAAAAGTTGATATGTTTTGACAGATTTGCAATACGCCTTTGCTTAATTAGACTAAATTCTGACTGTTCTGGGTAAACCCTTTTATAGAAATTTTTTTTTCCATCTCAAATAATAAAGGCTCTAGGTAGGGACGTAAATGTAATCAAAGACCATGTACATGTCACAGCGGTTATAGCAACATACTTTTATTCCTATACCTGGCACAAACAAGTGTTTTGGCATTCCTAGGTGCCCTTTAAACATACTGTAGATACCAAGATTTAGATTAAAATATTTTTCATTTAAAATTATAATTTAATGATATAATCAAATAAATTACTAAATAAATACCTCGGCAAATCCGTGTGTGACCATTTGCTGGAAGACCAAGGTTCTTCACCTTTAATTTTACTCAAATTTAGCTGGTTCAGTTGATTGTGATCAAACTTTCTTAAATTCCATGGTAAATCGTTATGTCCATCTATTAGAGGAGTGTCTTTCAAAAGTTTCTTAACCTAAAAAAATAACCAATACTTCTATTAAACAGATTAGAGCAAACGTTTATGTATGTGAACTATAAGTTAACAAACACGTTATCCTATATTGAGCTCAGTGAAGGGCATTCTAGAAGATTATAGCGGATTTGTAATGCATATATAAAGAGATTGCCGTTGACGAATTAGAGTTAGTTGTTATAAGGCAAAATATTTTATACTTATGTGTCCAAAACAGCTTTAATTTCAAGATAACTGAGTATTATATTTTTTTATTTATTGTTTTCTTTATATAATTTTTGTTTACACATTCTTGAAACTATTAGAACCAATGGTATTACGACCAGTGGCGTACAAACGGGATGAATTATGCATATTTTCACCACCATTAATCGTCTTTTATTTGCAGTAAAAATATCCTTACAAAAACTGTGGTGGCGAAATTTAGCTTTACAGTTACTCCTACGTTTAACCTCCGGCAACTATCCGATTTAAGCTTAGTACACATTAATTGTATAAATAACTAAAAAATATTTATCACTCATTCGTATACTCACATACTTACATATATGCATACATACATGAAATGTACATGAGGCAAAAACCATACTTATACAAAAATGATATGGTAAACAATTACAACTCCTTAGGTCTTGTAAAACGACAAAAAAAACGTCTTTACCTCTGGCCGACGAAGTTGGGTATCTCATCAAAATCGTTTGGTTGCGTTTTTCTTACATATAGGTATTAAAAATAAACTTGGCAGCATGACATCCGCAACTCATGAATCCTCCATTTATTTGCCACCCAACTGTCAAGCGGTTATTTTTTGTATTATAAAGCATCATATAATCAATCTTTTGCGTATTTCATAAGTCATATTTTGTAAAAAATATGTTTCTATCAATACTTCAAAAACAAGTTAAGTACAATCTACAAAAAAACGTGGTGGATCGATAAATTTTTGTTGGAATTATTAAAAAAAGGTAATCTTCCAAATTTATTCCGTGGGTATAATTGTTTACCAGAACCCAACTTCTTTTTTATTGACAGGTTTCCTAAACTAAAAGACCACTGATCAAGAAATCACGCACACAACCCCAATCCCAAGCTAACCTCCCAAGTACATCAAAACAATAGAAAACGAGCCCCGTTGAACCACTGAGCGTAAAATAACTGTTGCTTGTACTTACGCTTAAAAGCGAATGCACTTCTCGTTACGGATTTTATTATATATATGTACCGCTCGATAATTAAAACAACTGTGAAACAAGGCCGTCTAGAGTCGCGGGATGATAAAAAGATATGTAAATCGGGTATTTCTATCACGTGTTATGCTTCTAGGAATTATCTTGCTGTTAAGGGGGAATTGCACGTAGTATTATGGATCATTTGCAAGCCTTCCGCCGCTGCAATATTATGTTAAAGCTATAAGAGATATTTATTAGCATGAAGGTGATTTAATTAGGGAAATATGTATAGTTGGGCGCTAAATACGATTTTTTATGAAATGATTAAAACTAGAATTATAAAACAGAAGTCGACTTGTCCATTTTTGACCGTTTTTTGACCACTTTGACGCAAATGCCATCGCATATAATTTTTTTATCCACAAAATAGCTCTTTACCGCCTTGCATTGATCCTTTGTCTACGTAACTGCAAAATTTGAAATGGTAGGGTAGAGTGGGGGAATGACGGTCGGTTAAGCCAAATTGCAAATAAAACAAAAAATATTGCTTTCTTGTCACGTGTAAATAGAACCCATATCTATCCGCTAGACTGTGTTATATCTGTTTCATCAAAATAAAAAAACTGCGACTCCTACCAATGAGATGTCCTTGACTGGTATTTCCCCACTCTTCGGGTAATTCAGCCAAATTTCAATGCTTTTCCACTTAGGATGGCACTTTTTAAAAATAATAATACAATAATTTTAATCGGAAAAGTATATTAGTGTAATAATGGAGGGAAAAAATGAAATAACAAGTTCTAACTTAAAAAACTAGGTACATGAACAGTAGTTCACCAACCGATGGTCTTTTATTCGTAGAGCTGGTAGAAGTGCCTGGCAACAGATTGTAAAATTTTGAAGTAGGTATAGATGAATATTTATTGGTTTCTTGAAATCTTTGAAAGTGGGTGGTTCCGTTTCAGTGGGGTTACCTACATATATCTTATAATTGAAACACTGTCAGAAGAGGCAGATGGGCCTGCATCTAAGCTTGATGTTGATGAGCCTGCATTGATGGAATCATCCATTGTCGAAATCATTAACCATCACTAATTTTTCTTCATCTGTCTGACTGGTGAAAGTACTAGGAAGTTTCATCTGAAATATATTGGGATTTATTTGAATTCCAGTTGCTTGAAAGCCGGAAATTCCAACAGCCATTAGCAGTCCTGGAATAGGCTTTATTAAACAGTTCTGCCAAATCAGGGTGTTATTTTCACTAATGCCTTTGACTTTATGTAGAGATCACATTCTCTGCGGAAAGCAGCTTTTAGTGGCCCGTATAGGGTAACATCTAGGGGTTTTTTGTGTGATGCATGTGGTTACATGCATATAATATTTACACAAATTAAGTTTTTAATGTTATATGACTGCTATGATTATCCAATATCAATAGACTGCTGCATTTTGAATATGCTATGAAGTTAATCCATTAAAAAATGCCATTTTTTATAGGCAGCAAAGGTCCATTTTCGATAAAAGCGGGGACATTTTGAGGAAAATAAAAAGTGGAGGTAATGCCAACTATTATGCAAATCATTGTAACTGTTTTTCTGCTTGTTACAGAGCCAATACGTTTTTTCCCTTTGGTCGCCACAATGGTTCCAGGATCTTGAACGGTCGATATGCCTGTCCGTCGACATTATATATTTGTTTTGACATTACAGTTTTATTGGTTATCCTATTAATACTGGTTTGCATTTTTCGAACACTTATTGTAGGATTTCTTCTCAAGAAAGCATTTTGCCATTTTAGATGTATGGCTGAAGTTATGATTTATATATTTTTAATATTAACACCATAAAAAATATCTGATAAATATTTTATACGGTCAGCTAGAAAGCTTCTTCCTCCAACGATAACGTACTTGGTCTTCCCATGTTCGGAGCAGAAATCTTATTCTTGGATCCTGTATTGTGCTAAAAGGAATGTGAAACTTTTGACTTGCTGATCGAATTGAATTTCCTTCTTCAATAAATTGCAATGCATTTTGGAGTTGCTCGGAGGTCCATTTAGCTTTGTTTCCTTTTTTAATATAATTTCTACATCTGTAACAAATAAAACACATGGTTAATTAATCAATAAACAAAAAATAATAATATTTCAAATAATCATAAACAAAAAGTAATACGGTCACGACCGTACATATATATTTTGACCGGAAGAAAGCATGGCAACATAAACAACCTAAAACTCTCATTATTTTGGATTCAAACAGCAAGTTAAAGATACTTTAGCTACATGCAAAAATATAACGTATTCGATTACTTACCTTGATTTAAATTCGTTGAAATATTATAATAAAATTTGGCAATAACACAAAATATTTTTGGATAAAATAAATGTTGAAGAAAGTGACTACGTTTATCGCGAAACAATTCAAAAATTTTCCCCCACTCTCCCCTAAATCGTACTCATGTCTTTGTATTTCTGCAGCGCGTGAACCCTTTTGAACCCATGTTTAACCGAAATGTAATTTAAATTGCCTATACGTAGGTGGGTTATTTTTAAATAGTTTTAATATTCTACAAACGTCATCCGAAAAATTAAAGTTTTCGTTTTTATGTTTGTAAAAATCATCATTGCCATACAAATCGGACACTGGTTTCCTGAAAAATTTAATTTAAGCTTTATCATTACCGTCTTCATTCAAAATAGGATATAACTCTGTTTTTTGTTTGCTTTAATGCATATAATATTTATTGAGTTTTCGAAGAACATTAAAATGAGATTTTTTAGAGGTATTTTCACAAAATTTTGAAGCAAAAGAGTGACAACTATAAAATCATTGTTATTTTTTGTTGCAGAAAACTAAATACGTTTTACTCATACATTTTTTATTTGTTATTGGTTTCATGGGTTTCATTTTTACCCACAGAATATTTTGCCACAAGTTTTTATATGAGGAAGACGGTAATGAAATGTGTAGACGGACTTGATTTAAAGTAGACAATATGAGAAAAGAAACATGTTACATTTATTTATAAACCATAAAAAGTAATACACCTCGTACATATATATTTTTGAGATCAAAATGACTAACAACCTAAAACATACATTATTTTGGTAACAAAAACTTTGGCAATAGAAAAAATAAGGTAAAGGAAGAACGTAAAAAATTTTAACACAAAATATTTTTCAATAATAAATGTAGAAAACCAGTGTCAACAAAAATTTTATCTAATATGTAACTGTTATAATAACAAAAAAAAATTGTATGCATTTAGAGCAAACAAAACTACTGGTTGCTGCAATTTCAAATTTTTTGTTCTTAAATTTTGTGCACTTTAGATGAAACCAACGTGGGCATTCATCACACCTTAAGTTTTTTAAAGCCTCTTCTTCTGTGTCACTTTCTAAAACGTCATCACATGAAGCACAGTGTAACTCATTTTTTGGTATATGGTCTTTACGAAGCTCATTTGGTCCATTTTTCACTATTTCGAACTCTTCTGAATCTTATATTTTGTGAAGAAAAACAACAATATACTTAAATATATGATTGCAAAAATTAAATATGTTTGATAGCTTTAAAAGGATACGATGTGGTGGAAATGTCAAACGTCAAACAAGTTGATGTAACTTAAGGGATCCTGGGATTGGTTTCAAATTACTGGGTAAAACTGGATCAATGGCTGATATATCGTAATCATGAATTTCAAAAATGTTCACTTTTAAATCTAAGACAGCTGTAATAAACGAAGCCACGTCTGCAACATCTCCACCTCCAGCAACTTTTGCATCGGCTGTTCTTTTTATTATACCTCCAATGCCATCTGCTGCGTCTTTGCCGTGGCCTGCTTCAGAAAAGTTCCATGTGGCATTAGCAAAGCCAAACGATTCACAAAAATAAGTGAAGAGATACAAATTTGCTTTATTACGATATTGCGTTGTAGGCCATCACTGTAGAAGTGCAAAGTGTCAACTAAAGTAAATTATTTTTTTATTATATTCAATATGGGTGACAAATGGGCCCAAATTGCCGAGGGATCATGTCGCATTGATGCTGAAATTATACAGAAGCTTACAGTATTTTTCTCATTACCATTCCCAGTTACGTACAAAACGCCAGTATGTAGTGTGATTTGCGTCTTGGAGGCACCAAAATGCGCACCTTGCACTTCTTGGCTATATTTGCATATGTAATTTTCGCTAAAATCAATTAGTATTGCAACTTCATTTGGCTTCATTTCGGATTTATCTTCTTTAAAACATTTTTGTTGGTGGATAATATTATAAGTGTGTCTACAAAAGTTTGGTAGTGCATTATTATTTTCCTCAACTATATGTTTTATAGTAAATGAGATTTTAATTTTAGCAGTGACTTTAACTTTAATATTCTGCTTATTCTTTCCAATTCGCTCCTCTGTTCGTGTTCGCCATTTCTAGTAAAATGTGTTACAGTCTTCAAAAGTATTTACTAAAATATCAGGAATTTTTCTAACACATTTATTGCATGTACCATACATGCAAGCTTTGTTACTGATTGCACAGCAGACGGTTTTCAGTATCTCAGTAACTGATCTTACTTTGAGAATCTTTAAATAGTATAATTTTTCAATCATAAACTGAAAATTTACATGTTTAGTACATAAACAGGTTTCTCTTCAAGATATATTTTGAGCAACAATCCAAAAGGGTTTCATGCGAAGAAACGAACTGTAAGAGAGTTTGATAGGGGACTTATTAATAAATATTTTATGAAGTTCTTTTAAATTTCCCACTAAAAATCGCTTCTGCTTTTTGATCTTATTTCTTGTTACGCAATCTCTTTTTCCAGGAGCCAAATTAGAGTTCTCATCATCTTCAAAAAATCGAATAATAACCGATTGCTTGACGTTGCATACCCCATTCTTTGTTTTTCTACCCACTTTTCCTTTTTTCCTTTGAGAATGTGGACTGCTTATACCCAACTGTCCAGTCTCAGTTACAAATTTATATTTCTTTAAAACTTTGCCTGAGACGCACTTTGAAAAAACTTGCTTTTCTTTTTCATTTCTAAAAATCGTTGCATTTTCTTGCAATTGCTTAGTCAAAGCGGCTCCAAATAAAAGTTTTTTTCTACAACCGTCCTTAAAATCCTATTTTACACACTGATTGCAGTAGCTAAAGCTTGTTTTCAAGCACCGATGCGTGAAATACAATGCTTTGCCTAAAGGATTTACTTCACGCACCGGCTCAATAAGAAATGCATGGGCCGCCATTAATTTTAGGCACCGGGCCCGCACTGGTAATAATTTTATTAGGCGGCCGTGCCTCGCAATTTGTATCGTTGTCATGGTAACGCGTTGTCAAATTGCCAATGCAAACAGTTTAAAATAGACACTTTAAGTTCGAATAGTAATTTGAACAGTTTATTATTTTAAGTTATAATAAGCAATAATTATGGACTCTGATATAGAAATGTGTACTCCACCAGATATTACGGAAGCAGCGAAAACAGCTAGTAATTCTCTGTTACCTCAGAAGTCAAAGGAAATTTATGAAAACACGTACAATAAATTTATGACCTGGCGCAGTAAGAATAATATTAAAACCTTTTCTGAAAATGTTTTACTCGCATATTTATCAGAATTGTCAAAAAATGTGAAATCATCAACACTATGGAGTCATTATTCAATGCTAAAAAGTACTATTAGCATTAAAAATAACATTGACATTGGTAAATATCCAAAAGTTCATGCATTTTTAAAACGGAAGAATGAAGGATATATTCCACAAAAATCTCGAATATTGGAGAAAGAACAAATTTTCAAGTTCATAAATAAGGCTCCTGACGAAGTTTTTTTATTAACCAAAGTGATATTAATATTTGGGATTGCTGGTGCTCTAAGAAGAAGCGAAATTTATAAGCTAAAAATGTGCGATATTCAAGATTTAGGAAGTGTTCTTGTTGTATCCGTCCCTGATACAAAAACCAAAATAACAAGAAAATTTACCATTACCGAGCATTTAGAATTATACAGAAAATATGCCGCCCTTCGTCCCCAAAATTATCAAGAAAACAAATTCTTCATCAAGTATCAAGGAGGAAAATGTACTCGCCAAGTCGTCGGGATAAACAAATTTGGAAAATTGCCTAGTGAAATAGCAAAATTTTTAAAACTACCACATCCAGAAAAATATACAGGCCATTGTTTCAGACGATCATCTGCTTCCTTGCTAGTTGAAACCGGTGCAGATTTACTAATGTTAAAACAACACGGCGCCGGCGGTTGGAAATCTTCAACGGTAGCTGAGGGTTACGTAGAAAATTCCCTTAACAAGAAAAATCATATTTCAAATAGACTTTTGTCAGTTCAAAATCCAAATATGACCTCGATCACAAGCAGCAATATTATTAACAAATCATCATCAAAGGAGGCTACAGAAGTTAAATTTAGTAATCTAACAAATTGCAACATTACTATTAATAATTACAATAATTATAAAGAAGAAAATTAAATAATTTAACTATAATTTCTATTAAAAAAGTTACAATTATTATAAAGTAGAAAATGAAATAATTTAACTATAAGTTCTATTAAAAAGTTACAATTATTATAAAACAGAAAATTAAATAAATAGTTCATTAGTTTAATTTGTATTATATAAAGGAGACAATTAAATAGTTTAATTTTATTTCGTACTTGTATTATTTACGGTTGTAGAAAAAGTATAGTGTGCAATACGTGCGTGAAGACTTTTATACCCTTGTGTGATATTGTGACCCTCGCCTTCGGCTCGGGCCACAAACATCACACTCGTGTATAAAAGTTAACTTCACGCACTTGTTACACAATATACTATCTCTTTACTAATTTTGTATCGCCATTTTTTAATAAATTCTCAACTTCTTTATTTGGAGAACGAGTAGCTTTAATTTCAACAGTGCGTTGAAATCTCATTATTTCATTGTTGACCTAATTCCTCCTTTTTTTGTTGAAAACATTGTCTTTTACTTTCTTTTTTTGTCTACTTTTGCAGCTTCTTTCATTTTTATCCGATTAGCATGCAATTCTTACATTTAAGTTAAGTACATTTAATTTCCAGTTTGTATATATATTTTTATCTTCAGTCATTTTTGAAACTGAAAATAAAACAGTAACCATATATTATCTCAATACCCTCTGTTAATTCTCACGTCCGTCTTCATACGTATCATAACCGTCCACCAGGTCTCATTACCGTCTACCCTATTAAAAGTAGACGGTTATGATAGGGACGGTAATGAGAATAAGTTACACAAAAATTAAATTAAGTGGCAACACTGCAAGTTCAAAACCTCCTATTCACTCGTTTAAAATGTTTTAGGTTATGTTATTAGATAACGGCTTTAGTTTAATTCTGTAGTATAGTTTTTCAAAATTCTACCATATAGACGGTAGTGAGCACTATAATGACAGAATCATCAAATTATTCGCTAATTGTCTAAAAATAAGTCGAACTTACCGATTTTTTTAGCAAAAATCTATTCCACATAACACATCATCTCTAACAACAAGTTCAGTAAACTGACTTATGCCCCACCTCATGGATAAATAGAACGTTAAAACTGGGATAGACAGTAATGAGACATATCTTGAGGGACAATTTAATTTTGCTGTTTAATATTTTAAAAAAATGTTTTTTAACTATAGGACTCTTGAGAGAGTATAAGTGATAAGTTACGCAATATTTACCCCAGCGAATTATTTGTTATTATAAAAATATAAGTTACTGTTAGCCTACAAAACGTAGTTTTCTTTTGAGGGACGTGGGACGGTCATGAGAAACGCCTGTTTTATGTTAATGTCCAAAATTTGTTGGGTAGTTTTATGACCAATACATGTTGTAATTAACTAAATAACCGATGGTATTTACAATTTGGCTAAAAAAATCTTGTTTTAGACTCAAATTATATAAAATCAGGCTCAGGGACGAGAATATTAAAACTATTTGAAAATGACTCATGTACCATTTCATCTTACTTTGAACTGGACTAGACCTTGTCGCTGATTTTTCACTTTTTGCGTGCAGTTCTCCCTTAAGAAAAGATGGGGGTCCGTAAGCACTATGTTGTGCTTATGCAATTTTTTGGTCATGTGGTCATATTTACACGGAGCGAACAAATGTACAGGGTATTTTTTATATATTGACCCCCCTTTAACTTTTTTATTTAACGTTTTGGAAAAAAGTGTCTAAAATAGAAGTTTAACGGTTTAAAATAAATTTATAGGAAAACTTGTCTTTTATAAAGGGTGGTTTAAAAAGTCTAGGCGTGGTCCTACTTTCTTATTTCAAATAGGCCAGTGGCGGCTATTCGCAGGAAGTGCCTCTTCACCAAAAAAAACTTGGAAAATTATTTTTTAACACACTTTAAAAATCAATACAATATACTAATTTTCAATATTAAATCTAATTTATTTCATTAAAAATTATCAATAATTGCAATGTTAACTTTAATGCGTTCGTAGTATTGCCGCTGGCCGCTCGTCAGAAGCCTAGAGGCAAACACAAAACGAAATGATATACTTGCGCGTATTAACCCTTAAATGCCTATGCGGGTTCCCGCTGAGACCCCTAGTTGTAATTTCATCTAAAATCTTTTTTATTTTAAGACGTTGGCAACATCGCATCTAGGCATATATATATATATATATATATATATATATATATATATATATATATATATATATATATATATATATATATATGCCTAATAAGAGCGAAATCGCGATCGTCGTTTGACTAAAATGGATATTGTGTCTGCTGTATATATATATATATATATATATATATATATATATATATATATATATATATATATATATGCTCTAATAAGAGCGAAATCGCGATCGTCGTTTGACTAAAATGGATCATTGTGTATGCTGTGATGCAGAACATGTTCCAAACAAGGATCATTTTCTTGTTATGACGTTGGTGTAAGTGGAATGAAAACATACTATCATTTAATACTCCCAACGAAAGCCAGGAGTCACAATGTAATTCAATGCCGGTCGTGGTATTAGCCAGCGGAGTAGTTGTTTTTGTGATTCAATTTTGTGCCTTTGCCCTACACGGGGCTGGCTAGTCTATGGCGGCCTGATGAGCTCTAATAAGAGCGAAATCGCGATCGTCGTTTGACTAAAATGGATCATTGTGTCTGCTGTGATGCAGAACATGTTCCAAACAAGGATCATTTTCTTGTTATGACGTTGGTGTAAGTGGAATGAAAACATACTATCATTTAATACTCCCAACGAAAGCCATATATATATATATATATATATATATATATATATATATATATCATATATTTTATTTTCTTGTTATGACGTTGGTGTAAGTGGAATGAAAACATACTATCATTTAATACTCCCAACGAAAGCCAGGAGTCACAATGTAATTCAATGCCGGTCGTGGTATTAGCCAGCGGAGTAGTTGTTTTTGTGATTCAATTTTGTGCCTTTGCCCTACACGGGGCTGGCTAGTCTATGGCGGCCTGATGAGCTCTAATAAGAGCGAAATCGCGATCGTCGTTTGACTAAAATGGATCATTGTGTCTGCTGTGATGCAGAACATGTTCCAAACAAGGATCATTTTCTTGTTATGACGTTGGTGTAAGTGGAATGAAAACATACTATCATATATATATATATATATATATATATATATATATATATATATATATCATATATATTTGGGAATTGAGTGGTGCGAAACATTGGCGTCTTTTTATACGATTTTGTTATAGTTATCAATCAAAATGAATAGCAAGCGCAGTTGGGAGAAAAACAAGTCCCTTGCAGATAAGGAGCATCAAGAAATAGTGAACAATTTAGATTTGGAGGCAGAAATGGGGTATAATAGCGAAGATCCTTCGGACAGTGAGGGTGATCAAGATTATCTGGAGATACAAAGTGAAGTGGAGTCAGACGCCGAACCTACAGAACCAGATGAAGATGCTGAGGAGTGCGGTGGTCCAATATATACGGCCAAATCGGGTTTGCAGTGGAATAGTGTGCCTTTTGTGAAATCTAAAAGACATCAAAGAAATATTATAAATGCACGTCCAAGTATTACAAATTACAGTAAGGATGCTAATAAAGAAATTACTAGATATTTTGATGTGTGGAATATCAAAAATTCAAGCAACAAAAAACAATGGGCGGTTCTTGTAAATGATGAACTCCATAGTTTTTTGGGAGTACTTCTAACAGCGGGTGCACTGCGGTGTACAAAAGAATCTACTCGTGAAATGTGGTCTATTAATACTTCCATACGTCGATCATTTTTTACGGCTGCTCTACCGCGGGACAGATTTGAAGAAATATCCCGATTTTTATGATTTTATGACAAATCAACTAGGGCTGAGGGAAAGGAAGAAGACAAGTTAGCTGCGATAAGAGGTATATGGGGTATGTTTTGAACCATATGAACATGTAACCATTCATGAACAGTCGATATATTTCCGGGGAAAATGTCCATTTCGACAATATATAAAATCAAAACCGGGAAGATATGATATAAAACTTTGGGCAGGTGCTGATGTAAAAACATCATATTTATGCAACCTTTAGGTGTACACTGGAAAACCCCGTGGAGGTGTAACAGAAAAGAACCAAGGTTTTCGTGTTGTATCAGACTTGGTAGTACCCTATCATGGCAGTTGACGAGGAATTACCACAGATAACTTTTTCTCAAGTGTTCCGTTGGCTAATTATTTGCTTACTAAGCAGCTAACATTACTTGGAACTGTTCGTAAGAACAAAGCTGATACACCAGCACAACTAAACCAAACATCTAGGCCAATAGAATCATCTATGTTTGCATTTACCAAAGATTTAGCTATGGTGTCGTACATTCCTAAAAAGAATAGGATGGTACATCTAATATCAAGCCAACATGACAATGACAAAATTTGTACACACATGCAAAAGCCATATTTGATTTTACATTACAATGCAACTACGGGTGGTGTTGATAATGGAGATAAACTTATTAGAGAGTATTCGTGTAGCAGAAGAACAGCTCGATGGCCATATAGATTATTCATGAACATGATAGATATTTGTGCCTCAAATGCTTTTATTTTATACATTGAAAAAAACCCTAGCGGATGACCTTGCTTGGAAAAATACGGAGAAAAGATGCCACTACAAAAACCATAAGAAACACATAATATCAGCTCTTCAGGATTGCGGCCTAGTAGTGAATAGTGAAGACAAACATGTTCCTGAAAACGGGCTAGATGCTATCAATGCCCTCGAAACGGCGACAAGAAAGTAAACACAACCTGCAGTGTTTGCAAGAAATTTATATGTGAAGTTCACAGGAAAAAAAAGCAAATACTTACCTGTACCACCTGTTTGTCAAACTAATATACTTTTGAATTCGGTAATATTTTATAATATAATAATTTTGCCACTTTCTTTTTTTTTGTAGTTATGGAATAACGTTTAATTTTTTTTTAGATCTTACTTAATAGAGTATTTGTTATACACGAATATCGTGTCGATTTAGGTATTTAATTTAAATTCAATAAATATGAGTTTAAAATTCTTCAAGTTGCATTATTTTTTAGCGATACATGTAAACATTTATATAATATATATATATATATATATATATATATATATATATATATATATATATATATATATATATATATATATATATATATATATATATATATATATATATATATATATATATATATATATATATATATATATATATATATATATATATATATATATATATATATATATATATATATATATATATATATATATATATATATATATATATATATATATATATATATATAACCATATATAAATATATTGTTAATTATTTTCTTGGGCATAGGTTAACTCATTGAGAAGTAAAACTATAATTTAATCGACGTTTGGCTCATTATATTGAGCTTACAATAAAAACATGTATAGTTAGTATTTAAATTGGTTAAAACATTATTGAAAAAACATCACTCAAAAAAACATTACATTTAAAACAAACTATGACCATGAAAATGAAATACATTTAAAACAACATTAATATTATACAGAGTACGTGTACCTTGGAAACATGTCAGTTTTACGAATGTTTTGCGATTGCAATAATTTCGACACGTCTGGAATTCTGGTAGGTAAAAACGAGACAAATTTTTTCTTTTTTTTTATATTTACTTAGATTTTTATTGCTGTACCGAGTTTGGGTTTATGATCTTACTGAAATGTACAGGGTTTTATCTATGGAGTAGTTTATTTATTTAGATTAATTTACTTAGATATCAGATTATAATAAATTTGGCTTAAGTTATTGATGTCTTTTTTATCGTTGACGGCATCTTTCTCGTTTTTAATTTATATCATTTCTTTTATTGTGAGTTTTCGATAATTAGTTTCTTGCTCTAAAATTTTGGTTTGTTTAAAATCGAATTCATGTTTTTCTGTATGTTCGTGTTTGTGGAGTGCAGTAGATGCATTTTTTGTGTATTTGTGGCCGTTTAATCGACTATCTAAGTGTTGTGTTGTCGTTCCTATGTACTTTTTTGGGCAATTTAAACATGGAATTGAGTAAACTAGGTTTGATTTCTTTTTTTTTATTGCTTTGCTTTTCAAGGGAGTGAAAAGACCATTTAGTAAATTCTGTGCTTTATGACAGACAGTTATGTCGTGTTTAGATAAGATATGATTTATTTTTTCTGATAGACCGTCTGTGTAGGGCATTGCAACGTATTTAGTATTACCATTTTTTTCTTTTGTTGCTTTCTTTAAGTTGTTATAAAAATCATGAGTTCGTTGTTTAAAAACTCGTAGTATGTTTTTTCCGGATAATGGTTATTTATTAAAGTCTCCTTAACCTTTTTTAAAATCTCAGGACGATATTCGGGGGAAGTAAGTGAGATGGCACCATCGGTTAGACCTATAATAACGCTATTTTTTTCATTCTTTGGATAGTTGGAGTTAAAGTTTAAGTACCGCCCTGACCATGTGTTTTTTGTATACGACTTGGTTTTTATATTTTGATCTTTCTTGTTTCTAATTAGGGTTAAGTCCAGAAAATTAATTTTGTTTTTGTCTTGTAAAAAAAAAATTGTCTCGTTTTTATCTACCAGAATCCCAGACGTGTCGAAATTATTGCAATCGCAAAACATTCGTAAAACTGACATGTTTCCAAGGTACGTACTCTGTATAATATTAATGTTGTTTTAAATGTATTTTTGTTTTCATGTTCATAGTTTGTTTTAAATGTAATGTTTTTTTGAGTGATGTTTTTCAATAATGTTTTAACCAATTTAGATACTAACTATACATGTTTTTATTGTAGAAAATAAATATTTTGAGAAAGCTGAATATAATGAGCGAAACGTCGATTAAATTATAGTTTTACTTCTCAATGAGTTAACCTATGCCCAAGAAAATAATTAACAAAATATATATATATATATATTTTCGGCAGTAAACTCGTTTGTGTCGATCCACCAACGGAAGAGCCACGTGTGAGTTCGGTAAAAATCTTCCAGGGAGAAACGAAAACAATGCCTGAAAATAATGCGTTGTTATGGCAACGAGAGTATCGCATGTACGAAAATCGAGCCTCTAGGGAAGAGTTGCAGTTTAACGCTTCCGTTCGCATTGTACATAAAGTAGATCGCGGCGATCGCGCTTTATTCAGTATTTTATAGGCGGTCTTTTATTTTATTCTTTGGAGGAGTAGAGCGTGTGTGGTTGAAATTTAATTCGTTTGGGCCCGTTAGTGACATTGTTTGTAGTTTGTCAAAAACTACATTTTCCCGTTGGAAAGATGAAGACAAAAAGGACCTTTTAATTACGGGTCGACAAACAAGTGGGCTGACAATTAGTGCTAAAAAAGACATTAAAAATTCTGGTAAATCCTATAATATTCATTTCAAAAATTCTTGGTTTTCTGAATTTAAGTGGTTGTGTAGCAGTGGATATTTGCAAAAAATGTTTTGCATGCGATGCCCATTTTAGACATTGCTTGACCTGCTTTTTTTAACTAACAATTTTTTTTAGAATATTACCATTTTTTGTGAATAATAATGATATATATATATATATATATATATATATATATATATATATATATATATATATATATATATATATATTATATATATATATATATATATATATATATATATATATATATATATATATATATATATATATATATATATATATATATATATATATATATATATATATATATATATATATATATATGCCATTTTCAGATGAGGAAAAATGCGATATCCTGCGGATATTTTATAAGAATAACAAAAATTCATATGCAGGGAGAGGGGAAAATCACTAACAGTTTCCGATGCAAGCGCTTCCAACGCGAACAACGAATTTAAAAATGTTGAACCTGGATTTTGGGAAAATGTCTATAAAAAGGAAAAACGGACAGTAGTCATTAATGAGGAGGGAGAATTAAATATTTTGTTATATTTTCAAGGCGATTTGGTTTATAAAGTAACTTATAACTATTAGTGTTATTTAATTTTAAAAAATCTAAAAAGTTTCAAAATTTATGTTTTGTCAAGAAATGTTATTATTAAAATAAGACAACATTTTTTTTTTAATCTTATGGTCTGACGAGTGCACCTTCAGTACTGCAAGGATTCATAACCGGATAACGATTTTGGGCAAAGCAAAACACTCGACCCTCGACTAACTAATGAAATTAATATACAGGGTCGATGATCATTACATGTGTGGTGCGGGCTCTTAAATAATAAAATAATTAGGCCAAATTTTATTGACGGACTCTTAAATAGGGACAAATATTTAAATTTATTGACCACTGATGTAGAAAATTTTCTGGACAACTTAACACTCCGTCAATACAACGAAATTATATGTCATCAGGATGGAGTCCCACCACATAAACGTTTTTTCGGCTATAAATTACCTTAATATGAAATACCAAATGTACTGGACCGATTGGCTGGCCCCCATATAGCCCTGACTTGACGCCACTTTTCGTTCCTATGAGGATTTTTGCAGAGGTTTTACGAACCAGAAAAATAGCGGCTATTCAGGGTACCAATGAGAATTATTTTAAATTATAAATTAAAATCGAGAGTAATTACATACAGCGTATTGAACGGAGGGCACATTTAGCAGTTGTAAATAGTTTTAGCAAATAATACCATTTTATATTTTTTAATAAAAAAAAAACAATGTGTTTTAATATAAAAATATAAAAACACAAACGTCAATATTTTTTTATACGTTAAAGTTGATAAGAGTATGACACATAAAAAATGTTTAAAATATTCAAGAAAACGCAAAAATCAAATAAAAAAACAGGGTACCGTCAAACGGAGTGAAGTCGACAGGGCGGGGTGAAGTTGATCAAACACGTTTTTCCAATTATTTTCGGGCATAATGGCAACAACGCATATTAAATCAGCTGGTTTATGTTTACATTCATATGTGCAACAGGAACACACGTGTTATTTTGGTGGTAGCTGTTAGTTATTAAAGGTGAGTTTTAGCAGAAAAAATAAATAGTCATAAGCAAAATATACCAATATGTTAAATATCGTAAAATCACACATTTGCACAACTGTATCAGTAATCATTAGACTCATCCTAACCCCCTTAGGTGAAAAGGAACATTCCTGGAAACCGATGAGTACAATCATTTTTTTATTACAACTTTTGTGCAAAAAGGCAAAACAACGGGGTCAAGTCGATCATATGGTTTTAAGGTTTTTTTTAGTAGTTTGAGGTTATGTTTAACTCAGTTGGCTTTTGTTTGATTATTTTAAAGAAATTGGAATGCTAGCGTATAAGGGGTGATAGGGCGGGGTGGGAGAGGGGATGAGATTTTTTTTAGTCCTGATTTTTTCTTTATGTTATAGATGCCACGAAAATATACAAAGCTGGGTGCTTATGGAAAAAAAATTACGATACAGTTTTCTTGGAGAGAGCGTTAAATGCAGTGCGCAGGAAAACAATGAGCATATGCAAAGCGTCTGAGGAATATGGAGTGCCATAACCATTTTCATGGGGTTCATCCTCTGTCATATAGTGGTCAACCTTCTCTGGACCGACAATCGGAACAATTGCTAGTAAATTCATTGCAGTTATGTGCTGAATGGGGGTTTCCCCTGAAACCCATAGATATTCGTCGAATAACACAACAGTACTTAAAGAAGCGGTATTACCGAAAAACGGTTCAAAAATAATATGCCAGAAGAAGGGTGGTTTAATGTAAGGTGTAAGAGCAGCGGTGATGTATAAGATAATTGAAGAGTATTTCCGGAATGTGTCAGAAATAATTAAGAATATTCCTACACAAAATATTGTCAATTATGACGATAGAAATTTTGTTGTTGATCCGGGTGCTGTAAAAGTCGTCATAAAGAAAGGAAGCAAACACGCATACAGGACCTTGGACGCATCTAAACGCAGCACTACAGTGATATTTGCTATTGCTGCTGATGGAGCTCGTCTCCCGCCGTATACAGTGTATAGGGCGAAATATCTATATGAAGGCTGGAAGGAGGGTGGATTGTTAGGAGCAATGTACAATCGATCTCCAAAGAGATGGTTTGATGCCAAGTTGTTCGACGATTGGTTCAATAGTCGCTCTTCTTACTTTCAGAAGGGACTTGAAGGGACCAAGTTGATTGTTGGTGATAGTTTGCAAAGCCATATCACTGTGAGTGTTGTACAGGAATGTGAAAAAAATTATATCAAGTTTATATACCAAATATAAGTGACAATGCTGTCAGCATAGAAAATTATAATCTTGTCAGACAGGATAGGCGTGGGAGAGGAGGGGGAGTCGGAATTTACATAGATGGGAAGTTCACCAGTTCATAAGTATACAAAGAATATGTGGAATGTATTGAACATATTTGGGTTAAAATTAAAGTTAATAATGAAACAGTTATAATAGGCAACATATACAGACCGCCTAGGGGTGTCTATAACGACTTTCTGGGAAAGTTCGAAGATATTCTAATTCAGTGTTACACAAAGTGTGATAAATTGTTATGTTTTGGTGATTTCAATGTTAATATGCTGAACCTTGACTCAAACACAGTTATATGTTTGTTAAACATTTTAGAAACCTTTAAGATGACTCAGCTAGTAAGCGAACCGACAAGAATTTCTAATACATCTGCAAACCTTATAGATTTAATATGCTATAACTCAGATAACATAAAAGAAAGTGGAGTAAAAGATATTAATGTCTCTGATCATTTACTTGTATATTGTTGTCTTGATTTTGGAAGAAAATCTGTAAAAAAATAAGCTAACAGGGCGTTGGACGGAATCAATATGGCAAATTTTCAAGCTGATTTGGAGGGGTTACCTTGGAATAGTTTATATGAATTAAATAATATTGACGAAAAAGTAAGCTTTCTAAGGAATAACTTGCTTTATTTGTTTGATATACACGCTCCTCTAACAACAAAGATAAAAAGGGAAAAAAGTACTGTCCATGGATTACTGATAATATAAAATACATGAAACAAATTACGAATGAAGCATTAAATCATTTTCGAAGAACACGTAATCAAGAACACTGGAATTATTACAAACAATTAAGAAATATAACAACCTCGGCTATTAGGACAGAAAAGAACATTTATTTAAATACTAAGTTTCGTAACTCTACACTAAAAGAAAAATGGACTGAATTAAATAAATTAAACATACTAAATAAAAAATCAAAAGAAATCCCTGATAATCTGAAAAAAAAATTGAGGAACTTAATAACTATCTTACCCAGATATCTCAATGTAATGCGCTCCCCTGCAGAGAAAACTTAGATTATTATAAGAGCAATATCAAATATGAAAATGCATTTGCTTTTGAAACTGTTGATGATTATGTCATCTCAAATATCATTTTAAAACTCAAAATTCCATTTATAATCCCATTTTTGACACATATTATTAATTGTTGTATCACAAGTTCATATTTTCCAAAACAGTGGAAAGCTGCTAATATTCTACCTTTTCCCAAAAAACAAAGTCCATCTGAGTTCGGACATCTTAGGTCAATTTCAATATTACCTATCTTCTCTAAAGTTTTAGAAAAAGTTATAGAATTTCAGATTTCATCATACGTTTTTAAAAAAATATAATTCCATTTAAACAATCCGGATTTAGAAAAGGGTTTGGCTGCTCCACAGCATTAACTGACATAACGGATGATATTGTTGGGGCACATGATGTGGGAAAAGCAACGATTCTTGTCTTATTGGACTACACCAAAGCTTTCGATATGTTAAATCATAAAACTCTTATTGCTATATTTAAATATATTGGCTTTCAATTAACAGCGTCAGACTTTATTCTCTCATTTTTATCTGACAGAACGCAAAGGGTTGTCATCGATGGTAAATTTTCAAAATCATTACCTATCAACGTAGGAGTTCCACAAGGAAGTATTTTAGGTCCTCTTTTGTATACCATTTTTACTTCAACATTCATAGAAGCATTACAATTTTGTGAATATCATCTTTACGCAGACGACACACAACTTTATATATCATTTAAACCTATTAACGCGGCGGAAGCTAACTTTCAACTGAACAGTGACCTTGAAACAATCAGTACTATATCAAAAAAACATTTACTTCAAATCAATCCAAGTAAGTCGGTGGCATTACTATTCTGTAATGAAAATATAAGAAATTTTATCTTAAACGAAATTAATCTGAAACTAGATAATGAAGTAATTACCTT
The DNA here is from genome assembly GCA_030620095.1 of Kuschelorhynchus macadamiae. Classification (NCBI taxonomy): domain Eukaryota; kingdom Metazoa; phylum Arthropoda; class Insecta; order Coleoptera; family Curculionidae; genus Kuschelorhynchus; species Kuschelorhynchus macadamiae. The sequence goes on from JAUTXW010004874.1 coordinate 366,250, forward strand.
TCAAACTTGTGCGAAAAACTTAGGGCTTTTTATGGACAATAAACTCAAATTTACAGAACATATAACATCCTGCCTACGAAAAGGGTTTTCCATGCTTAAACAGCTTTACGCTCATAGGCACTATCTCTCAAAAGAAACAAAAAAGAACCTATGCGACTCTCTAGTTCTATCTCATTTTAATTTTTGCGATACTATATATGGACCCTTTTTAGATGTAATTAATACGAAGAGAATTCAAAAACTTCAAAATTGTTGTATTCGCTTTATCAGTGGTATAAGAAGAAGAAATCGGGTCTCTCATAAATTGGCCGAACTGGGATGGCTAAATATGTATAATCGACGAGTTCTCCATTCACTCTTTTTTTTTATAAAATCATAAAGTTAAAAACACCACCATACTTACATAAAAAATTAAAATTTCGGACAGATGTGCATAATTTAAACGTTCGTAGACGCGATATCTTAACAAGTCCGTCTCATAACAAAGAGTTTTTTTAAAAATCATTTTCGTATTGTATTTCCTCTTCTATAAATAAATATAAAATTAGAGATTTTTCTCAAACAGCTGCCTCTTTTAGAGTAAAAATCAGAAAATTATTATTCTCCGTTTAATCTGTGAACTCTCCCATATATTAGCAATATATCTGATAAGACATTAGACCTGCGGCACATTTCCCCTTTCTTCCATGCCTTTTTTTTTCTTTTTTTTTAATTTCTAATCATTTTCATTTTTTTTTTCAAGCAGCCTTCCATCGTCTCATACACTTATTTAATTGTATTTAGAGTTAACTAGAAATTAGTTCCTAAGTTATTGGCCTCAGCAGCCCCTGCGATTTTATCGCTGGTAGCTGAAAAAACGGCCTTTATTTTCTGAATACATTAGAGTATTAATATTATATGTAATTGTATGTAAATTCTCTATCTTGGAAATAAAGACTGTTTATTATTATTATTATTATATTGCTTCCTCCAAACTCAAGCTATATGCTGCAGCCGCTGGACGTGGCTTATTTTGGCCCTCTCAAGTCATCGTGAAAAAGAATGTTGGAAGACTGGAATTAAAAAATAGAGGGGTTTTGCCAAAAACTCTTTTTCACAGGTTGCTAAAATCCGCGGTTGAGGGACTTGGTATCGAGAAATTAATAATATATTAGCTGGTTTTAAAGCATGTGGCTTAGTTCCGTTCAATCCCGATGCTGTTCTTGGAAAAATACCAAGAATTGATCCAAGGGAGGCAGAAAACAACGCAGAATCCTCAATGACTGCAACTATAGTAGATTATTTACATGAGCTAATGATGCTCAAAAGAGAGGAAAAAGGTTAACTGTAGCCGCAGGTAAAAGCATAAGAAGCGAATATTTGGAAAAAGAGAATAGGACAAATCTTAAAGCACCGCCGAATAGACGTAAAAGACAAAAATAAGCGAAAACCAAGACAGTGAAGATGAAACAGACATTGGAGGCAGAGGAACAGGGTAATTATAAAGATGACCATGAATTGGTGAAAGTTCAGCTGAGCTTGCTGACATTTCTGCTTCATTTGACACCTGGAACATAGGAATGTCATTGCAAAATATAAGACGAAAAAAAGGGATCGATTTTACGTTGTGAAAATCATTGAAATTTCAGACAGTGAAATAGCTGTAAGTGCACTAAGGAAAACTCCAAAAATCTGTGTCTTTTGTTTTTCCTAATACTGTGTATGTGTACGTCATTACTAAAGAACAGATTGTCCGGCCAGTGAACTTAAAATTTGAAAAGCGAGGCAAATATTACTTTTCCCTGGCAGAAGGTGAAATAAAAACACTTCAGTGATGAATTTATTTGTCCTCGTTGTGTTCAATTTACCATTTTTTTTTTACATTCAAAGTTTTAGGATTGATTTTTATTTGTATGTTTTAATTTTTCCTTGTATTTATTCATTTATATTTGCAGCGTTCCTGTGATAAATTAATCACAGGCTGTGTACAATTCTGCCAAAGATTAAATGTTTATTTTTCATTAAAGTTTGTTTTATTTTCCAAACCCTCCACAAATCGGACATATCCCCCCCCCAAATATATCGACTTAATGTTTTATTTTTATTTTTGACTGATCGACTTCACTCCACATAAGTTTAGATTCGGAATTTTACAGTTTTAAATGGGTGATCGACTTTACACCGACTCTTGGGATGAAGTCGATCAGCTTTTAATTTAAAATAGTAGGCACACCGTTTGACCTTCGACCTTGTATCTGTGATCAATAGACAGCCCAAACAACAAGGAAGATATATTATATTTTTAGTTTCAATAAAATATATAGACTGGATTTTTAGTTATAGAAAAAAATCGTGTTTTTTTTGATCGACTACATCCCGTTTGACGGTACCTATTTGAAATAGGAAAATAGGACCATGCCCAGACTTTTTGAATCATCGTGTGTATGTGACAAAAAGTTTTTCTAAAAATTTATTTTGAACTATTAAACTTTTATTTTGGACACTTTTTTCCAAAGCGTCAAATAAAAAAGATAAAGGGGGGTCAATATATAAAAAATACCCTGTATATAGAGCAAGAATTTTACTTTATTTTATTGATTGATTTTTTTACATCTATGTAGTATATAATCAGTGATTTTGAAAGCAGGGCTAGGTTATTGAGACCACTAGAGTACTTTTCTTCCTATTGTATATTTCTTATGCTAAAATTTACACGAAAAAAATTTTTTTGGATTTGAATTTGAAAAATTTGAACTTTCTTTATGCTTCTTTTTTCAAAAACATTAAGATACGGTCCATATACAAATCAGCAACAATTAAAATGGCTCAGTACCAAGAACTCCCAGAGTACAGACCTGAGCTGTTTTGACAGAATGTGCCGGATTGCTATATAATCCTCCAAGTTGAAAAATGGATCGTTTTAGAAGAATATTTACCAGTTTTACCAACATTAACTTAACAATAATAAATAATATCAGTACCAAAAAGCAGACTACACACAAAGTTAGATAAAAGGGTTGACACATTGTCTACGGGAATTTTTCTAGCATAAACTTACCAAATCTAATCTTTCTTCTGGAGAAAGTTGTCCTATATCGTGAGGTCCTAAGGCTAAGGGCAGTCCTAAACCGGCAGTGAGGGTTGCTACCACCACGCACACTACCAAACATATACACCATGGGCCACGTAAATTGTTTCTGCAATTAATATAGGTAGGTAGATAATAGGCCTGGATGATTATTCAAATCAATAATGATTATGGAATATTGCAAATAATCGATTTTTTTTCGTTTAATTGGCCACTCTAATTATTTTAATTTTGAGGTACAGAATGTTTCGTACACAGCGTGATTTTAAAAGTCGTGTTAAATAACCTCTGTGAGGTAAGCAACAAAAAATTACAGTGGACCAGTCAAATTAAGTTGATGACATACTTTATAGACCATACACGAGAAAAAATATATATAAAATAATGCAATTTTGACCAACTATTGCCTACAATTAGACAAAGAGAGATTTTTTTTCCAGCAGAGGTGACAAACCACACTGGGTGGGTGTAGTGGGGGTGACATACGTGAGCGGTGGCAAGAGACTGAATTTTCTTCAAAAATATTGCTAAAATTGAGTTTACTTTCTTAGAGTAGTTTCATCTATTTATCTAATTGTAAGTAATAGTTGGTCAAAATTGCAGCCATTTAAAAACTACTATAAGAAAGTAAACTCAATTTTAGCATTTTTTTTTAAGAAAATTCAGTCTTGTGCCGCCCCTGACGTATGTCACCCCCACTACAAAAAAAACTGTATATTTGTTTATGTAGATCCATTAAGTGGTTAAAACTTCAGATAATTTCAAGCTACTCTAAGAAAGTTAACTGAATTTTAACATTTTTTTTTAAAGAAAACTAGATATCGTGACTCCACTGTCGTTTGCCATCCTTGCTGGAAAAAAAACATCAATAGGTATAATTGTAGGCAATAGTTGGTCAAAATTGCAGTCATTTAGAAACTACTATAAGTAAGTAAACTCAATTTTAGCAATTTTTTTGAAGAAAATTCAGTTTCGTGACGCAGCTGACGTATGTTACACCCCACCCCTACAAAAAACTTATATTTGTATATGCATATCCATTAAGTGGTTAAATTTTCAGATAATTTCAAATTATTATAAGGAAGTTAACTGAATGTTAACATGTTTTTAAAAGACAATTCGATGTCGTAACGCCACTATCCTTAGTCACCCCTGCTGGAAAAAAACCTATATTTCTAATTTCTAATCTAATTGTAGGCAATAGTTGGTCAAAACTGCAGTTATTTAGAAACTTCTATAAGAAAGTAAGTACAAAAAAACTGAATATTTGTCTATGGCTATCCACTAAGTGGTTAAAATTATAAATAATTTCAAGCTACTATAAGGAAGTTAACTGAATTTTAACATTTTTTTAAAAGAAAATTCGATGTCGTAACGCCACTGTCGTTTGTCACCCCTGGTGGAAAAAACCCGTCTATTTGTCTAATTGTGGGTAATAGTTGCATAAAATTGCGTTATCTTAAATATATTTTTTCCCGTGGATGATCTATAAAGTGTGTCATCAACTTAATTTGACTGGTGCACTGTAATTTTTTGTTGCCAGCTACTTGTAGCTAGCAACAAGGAGCTCACTTCATTTGTTTGTTGTTTGTTGTTAAATAGTTAATAATTCGACTAGTGCAAAAAGTAAGTTATGTTGTTGTTGTTCACCAATTTTCATGACAAGTGCAAAAAAAAACATTCTTTTTGCACCGCTGAATACAATATTTTTGCCTTCACAAGAAATTCACTTGTCCTGAATTATATTTCACAGATAATTCAGCTTTCTGTCATTCAGACCAAAAGCAATCACTTTGTTTAGATTCCATATGAATCCTTGTGGCAATCACAACATTTCAATCTGTACTGTCAATTAATGACATTAATAAGCTATTTCGTATTTACAAAAAATACGGAGGCATAACTTACCGAGCGACGAGTTCAACGACTCAAACTGTATTATTAACTGTTAATTACTTACATTAATGAGCGATTTCTTATTTACGAAATTGCTATCTGTACTGTTCAACTTACGAATCTAAAACGTATAGAAAGAAAAGTGTCTTTTTCCCTCGTTTCTATTGGTGTGGCTAACTGGTTGCCAAGGCGACGAAGAATGTGGCATGAGATGTTGTGGTGGGTATACACGGGTTTGTAACAAAGAACTGATATGGAATATAAATATTTATAGATGATATTTCTTATAATGCTTCACGGTGCCATTTGGCTAAATTCCGTGGAAGTAAAACTGAACAATTTTATTTAGAGGATTTATTTAGCTACCGAAAATATATTTGATGCTTTGAAACTTGTATGATATGAAAATGCAGGAATGAGTCGTTATGGTTTTTAAAGTAAGCGTGTAACCCGGGATTAAATTATTATTTAAATTGATTTTAGATAGGTTTCTTAAACTACTCAAACTGTCGTTCTGAAAAGAAAAGTTTAGCTGACGTTTCGCCAAAATCACATTTGCCATTTTCGAAGCTTTCTTTTACGCGTCCGAATAGAGACTGAAATGTTAGTGACAAACAAACAAACAAAGCAAAATATACCTAAAATAAGACATATCAAAACATTAATCGAAAAGAATTTCGATAGATCAATGCTTTTTAAAAATGTTAAAGTAAAACACACGTTAAAATATAACATAACATTGCCGCAAAACAGTTAATGAATCCTAATAACCTTGTAAAAGTAAACAAACACACATGTACGAGGTGAATAATTTCGATGACATTGAAATCAAAATTGCAACTGTGCGACCTTAAACTCTATGTTATTATAGTTATACAAATAATTGTGATGTTAAACAGAAGGTATAATGAACTAGTGTAGAATGTAGTATACAAAAAAGAATTAAATTTTGTTTTTAATCCAATACCTAACAAAAATAATTAAGTTTTAAGTGAATGTTCGACAGTACTTTTCTCTATATGATGATATTCAAAATTGTATGCTACGAGTTAGGACATGACTCACAAAAGATTTAAGTAAACAAGCGAATTTAGTGACAATTTAAAGAGACTTATTGTAAAAATCATTAACGCTGTAAAATGGTCTCTCAATGAGGTATGCTTTGGTGTTTTTTCGAAATTGTGCAAGCATAGGGATAGATTTTAAATGTACTGACAGATTGTTGTAAAGTTTTATGACGTTGTAAATAATTGATTTTTTTATTAATTCTGAGGAAGGAATGGGAAGATATATATCATGCCTAGAGTTTCTGGTAGGGTATACATATTGTGGCCTTTCTGGGAGGGTGTTTATATGTTTTCTCAGCAAACATACCGTTTCCAAAATAAATAATGCAGGAAGTGTTAATATTTCATGTTTTTTGAAATAGTATTGGCAGTGAGCTCTATTATTTAGACCAAACAAATAACGAATGGCTCTCTTTTGAAGCATAAAAATACTACGAAATTGCTCGGTGGTACAGCAGCTCCAAAAGGGAAGGCCATAGCGGAGGTGGGATTCAAATAAAGAGAAATAAGTAAGTCTGGCAGAAGGAACGTCTAGTTCTTTTGAAACTGATCGAATGGCGAAGCAGGAGGTAGAAAGTTTTTTAGTTAATTATGATTAGACCATTTTAGGTTGTTATTTATATTTAAACCCAGGATTTAACCCGACTCTACGTATTCAATATTGCTGTTATGTACCTGAAGTGGTTGTAAAGTTCCCTTATAAGATAACGCCACCGTTTTATCGACATTAAAACAAAGCATATTGGAATCGGACCAAGCCTTAATTATAACCAAGTCTTTGGAGATACTAGAGTGTATAGACGTTGTATCAAAATCACTCCAAGTTATGCTTGTGTCGTCAGCAAAAAGGGAAATTCTTCCATTAATTTTAAGGTTCGTGATATCATTAATGTATAACAAAAAAAGAATAGGTCCCAAGACTGAACCTTGAGGGACTCCACTTGTACACAACTTACAATCAGAATCGGAACCATTAGCCCTTACAAGTTGTTGCCTTTTCCCAAGATAAGATTTGAACCAATTTAAAGAAGTACCACGAATTCCATAAAAATTTAGTTTGTTTATCAGAATTTCATGACTAACACAATCAAAGGCTTTCGCATAGTCACAAAAAACTGAGGCAGTTGGGTGGTTGTTATTGAGAGATAAGTAGACGCCTCTAAGCAACGTGAACATGGCGTCGCTGGTGCACTTGTTGGGTAGAAATCCGAACTGCTCCGGGGATATTATCTGATGTTTCAGGAGAAATGGCATAAGACGATTCTTCAGTAGCCTTTCGATGATTTTTGATAGCACTGGTAGTAGTGCAATTGGGCGATAGAGTTAGTTTTTTCGCCGCCTTTATGAAGTGGAATAATTATAGCTGTTTTAAGGCAATCAGGGAATACACCTTTTATAAAGGACTCATTTATTAATGTTGTAAGAGCCTCTATGACTGGGAGTGGCATGTTCAGGAATATTCTAATTGATAGGCCATCAGTGCTATACGAAGATTTACTTTTGATATTATTTATTACCTTCAATAGTTCAGTGTTGCTAACGGGACTTAAGAAAAAGCTATCAGCTAAATTTTTTGAAGGAGGGAGAAACGAAAGAGGGTCCAAACTTGGCGAGATACTAGAGGTAACATTTTTGCTTACATTAATAAAATAATCATTTAGATCATTAGCCCCTGGCAAGATCTGAGTCACAGGGTTTGATTTGTTTCTGAGGTTATTGATGATGGACCAGGTTTCTTTCGAAACGTTATTTGAGTTTGTTAGACGTTTTCGGTAGTGTAATTTTTTTGCTGACTTAATAAGAGTAGTGTAGATCCTCCTATAGTTAGAGATATAGTCGAGAATAAGAAAGGAGTCGGTGAATTTTTTTATATATGAGAGCGAGCGCATATTTTTAGCAGAAATTCGTTTTCCTTTCGTGGTTCACGGTTTATGCCGCTTAGGTTTGATATTCTTAAGCGGGAAGGCCTTGTTAAAAGCGTTTAAAGTTTTATTTAAAAAAGTTCTGAAGTTTGTGTTGACATTATCAGATTCAAAATTCCAATCGGTGTTAAAGCAAATATTATGAAATGCTGAGAAATTTGCGGCCGAGAAAATTCTGCCCCGATGGCGAGATCTTGGTAAGGGCCCAATAGGTAAGGAAATTACCGCCTCGTGATCGGAAAGACCTGAGTTATAGACCTGTGAATGCATCTGATGGAGAAAAATCATACGCCATGTAATCGATGATAGAAGAAGAGTTTTTTGAAATTCTAGTTGGCGAGGATACATGCATTGAAAGACCGAAAGAGTCGAATATAGAAATTAAATATTTTTGAATGGCACAAATAGTAGCATAGTCAATATTAAAGTCCCCGCATAGAATTTTTTTACCTTTAATCGGTAGACTGTCTAGCAAACTTACCAGGCTATTTAAAAATGATTGTACATCAGAGTTTGGTGATCTATAAATACAAAATACATAAAGATCAAGGTTTTGATTATATACCATAGAGAATTCTAAAGAGCTATCCGCTAACAAATGATCATATTTAGATACCGACATGAAATCTCCATTTAGGGATAGAATCAGGGTTGACTGCGGCGCTTCTTTTATACCTCCACCTGGGGCAGAAGGTTATATTTGAACGGCCGTTGGTCGTTATTTATGTCTTTCCGATGGTGCTGTTGTTGCACTAATTGTACTTGATTTTTGCTGATTATAGATTTGTCGATTATTGTATTCTATACTATTGGTTTTTTTCAATTTCAATCTATATTTCTCGGATTATTCTGGTCTTATAATATTCTATATTGGCAATCTCCCTATACTCCGGTTTCCTGGTGATGTAGGAATAGAGTTGAGGTTGTTTATTTGTTTCTGATACTGAATTTAGGCTCTTCCACTCTTGCCGATATTCGCGTGTTAGTTTGCCCCACGTACATCTTTTAACAGTCCTGGCAAGGAATGGTTATACTCCGTGGTTTTCCAGTTTGATTTTATCTTTTGGGTTGTTTGTGGCTTGTGTCTAATTTATATATTGTGTTTCTTAAGAATTCTTCCGATTCTGTCTGTTGTGCCTTTTACATATAGTAAGACTACTTGTTGCAGCTTGTATTTGTGCCGGGTGATGATGTGATCTTGCATTTAAATACCTGCTTATATGTGTTGGTCTTATATACACGGTGTATTCGAAATGTTTTGCAATTTTGTCAACAGAACATCTAAATTTGTTGTATTCCTATAACTCTAGTAAATTGTATTCTTCATATGGGTTGGATTGAATTTTCTTGAGTCAGAAATTTTTAAACTCTGTATACATAACGAATCTATAATTTGGGCTTAAAACTTGCTTTCTCAAAAGCTTCTTTCTCGAAGTATATCAAAAATAAATTCGCGACTACTGGTGATAGCGGGGACCCCATTGGAGCACCATCTATTTGTTTATACATTTCCCGTTGAATGAAAAATAGGTATTTTTAAGGCAATACTCCGAGAGCTGTATTATATGTACCTGGAAATTCTCGTTCATAGTAATCCTGTCCAATGCTTCGTCGGTGTTAATGCTGGGATACAACGATTTGACATCTAGGCTTGCTATAATATCGTCTTTTTCCACAACGATATCTCGTGTAATTCGAGTAAAATGCTCTGAGTTGTTTACAAATAAATCAGCTTTTTCGACAGCTGGTTGTATAATTTCAGCAAGATATTTTTCCAGTTTTTGTAGCGGCGAATTAACAGCACTAACAATAGGTCTGATGGGCGCCCCTGGTTTGTGTATTTTTGGTAAGCCATAGAGTTTAGGACATCTGCTCGACTTTTCCAGTGGTATATTTTTTGTTGAATTTCAGTTGTTTCTTTCTAGGTACGTAGTCGGGTCCCTTGGAACAGGCTTATAACAATTGTCTTGTAGAATAAAGTGCATTTTTTGTATGTAGTCTTGTGTATTCATAATCGCAGTTGCATTTGCTTTCTTTGCTGGAAGGATTGTGATGTCTTTGTTTTTTCGAGGGTCTCTATTCGGACGCATGAAGGAAAGCTTCGAAAATGCCAAATGTGATTTTGGCGAAACGTCAGCAAAACTGTTGTTTTCAGAACGGCAGTAGTGAACGGATGTACACCCGCAATGAAAAGATATTATATTTTTCCATCCGTGAAAGACTAAGAATCAACACACACACATACCTATATATTGTTGCGAATTTAGCCCTAGTTATAGATTTGTTAAGTTTTAGGTAAATTTATTTAATATTTGATATTTTAATGAAGTAGACTTACCTTAATTTTTGTCCATGTAACGACTATGATAGTGTCAAAAATCGTTCTCGAAGGTTCTGTTAGGCTTAATTCTTTTCACCCTGTAGTATTTAGATTATTTTAGAATTTTCTAGATCATTCTATTCTTTTCTAATGGCTATATAAGCGCGTCGCAAGGCCACATTTAGTTTGTGTGTGTAAAATAGACAAGTGACAAGTTTTAGATTACCTTAGTTACGAGTGTTAGGTTTAACCACTCTTTACCTGTACTACCTGCAAGCTGTGTTTTGAATAAAAGGAGTGCATTCAGAAACTACCTGTTTGTGTACCGGCGAATCCGGAAAATTTGGTGTGAGAAATGGGATCCCAACTATTTCCAGTAGCGGCAGCTTCAAATTGTTTCAGGTTCGTAACCAAATGCAGCAAGAAGTTCAAAGTCTACGTTCCCAGATGCAGAAATTTGGAAACCAAAGTGAGTTCAAATCCGACGTTGTCTCTTTCTCAAATGTGATAAAGCCACCTACGTTTGATGGTAAGGTGCCATGGGTTACTTCAAACATTGCAGCAGACAAGAGGAAAGAGAAGATCCTGACGATTTTGATTTCCGAAGAACAGCCCTTCAAAGCTCTGAAGAGTGGGACCCAAAAATTGTATCCAAAGATCAGTAAGAAGACCCAGATATTGGCCCTATAATTAAGCTGAAATTAGAAAATTCACCAAGACCTTTTTACCAAGAAATTGCAGCCAAATCGCAGAAATTTAAAGGATACTGGGCTTTATGGGACTCCTTGGTGATAAAAGACGATCTGTTAAAAAGAATCTGGGAAAGTTATCACGGCAAAAATAACAAATATCGAACTATTTTGCCCTCAAAAAGAATTCCTGAAGTTTTACAAGCCGTTCATAACGATGTCGGCGGAGGACATTTTGGTGTTATGAAGACTCTTGAAGAAGTTCGAGAAAGGTTTTATTGGTTGGGAAGTCGTACAAACGTGAAAAATTGGTGCGAAGACTGCGCCGCCAGTAAAGGGTCCCAAACTCGTACTCGTGGCAAAATGAAGCAGTACAACGTGGGAGCACCCTTCGAACGAATTGCTATAGGTGTAGTAGGACTATTTCCAGTTAGTAAGTCCGGGAATCGCTTTGTGTTAGTAGCGATGGATTACTTCAGCAAATGGCCTACGCAATACCCAATCAAGAAGTCATCACTGTTGCCGACGTACTATTTCAAGAATGGATTTGCCGATATGGAATTCCAAGGGAAATACACTCGGACCAAGGCAGGGACTTTGAATCCGATGTATTCAGAAGCCTGTGTAGCCTATTAGGAATTCATAAGACAAGCACGACACTTCTTCATCCGCAGTCAGATGGAATGGTTGAAAGATTTAATAGAATTTTGGAGAACTACCTGAAAATCCAAGTTAATGAACAACAAAGTGATTGGGATAAATGCATTCAATCATTTTTACTGGCCTATCGCTCTGCAGTTCATGAATCCACTGGAAAAGCACCTGACAGTGTAATATTTGGATCTGCTTTACAGCTTCCAGTCGACCTCTTGACTGGACGCCCTCCTGACAATAAGATAACTATTACGGATTATGCCAGCCAATTACAGACAGAAAACGATAGACTGAAGTCACGTTATGATCTACGAGCCAATCACACTGGATTTACAGTTGGTGAAAAAGTTTGGTTGTACAATCCAAAAAGAACTAAGGGATGCTCACCGAAGTGGCAGAAGTAATGGGAAGGCCCGTATCGTGTGGTGACCCGACTGAATGGATTGGTATACCGAATTCAGAAGAGCCCTCATGCAAAAATGAAAGTGGTGCACCTCCATCGACTAGCCCGTTACCAAAATGCCGAAGATGTTTGATCGGCACGATCAACTCTGGGAAGGGGGCAATGTTGCGAATTTAGCCCTAGTTATGGATTTGGTGAATTTATTTATTATTTGATATTTTAATTAAGTAGACTTACCTTAATTTTTATCCATGTAACGACTATGATAGTGTCAAAAATCGTTCTCGAAGGTTCTGTTAGGCTTAATTCTTTTCACCCTGTAGTATTTAGATTCTAAAATTTTCTAGATCGTTTCATCCTTTTCTAAAGGCTATATAAGCGCGCCGCAAGGCCACATTTAGTTTCAGTTTAGTTTGAGATTTCAAAGTGTAAACAATGTATATATATATATATATATATATACATATATTGCCAACACCTTTATATCCATCAGTCGATGTCTTGATTGAGTGATAAATTTAACGTGTATTAAGGTTATCTATTTATCGAATCAAATATCAAATAATGGAAATACTGATTAATCGAAAAATAGATTAATCAAAAAATAGTCTAATTAATCGAGAAGTCGATATGTCGATTAGTCGAATTAAAAAAAACTCGAATAATTGCATAATCAAATATCCTTATATGTTGCCAATCCCTAGTAGATAATGCTATGTCACAGATTACACATACCAGATGCGAAAATATTAATATACCTGTTGTCATAAAATAGTTGCCAAATCTTGTTTAAATTCGGATGTTTTGTTATTAATTTTTGATTTTTAAATATGACACCCTACACAGTGTGATTACAAACTAATTGTACATGTATTATACGTATTGTTCAGGGTATCGAATCTTATGGGCTAGATTTAAAATGGCTGCTAAAATTATAAACAATTTTAATTTTAATAAATTTGTCTAAATAATTTTTGGAAATTGCTTAATAATAAAATACATGTAACCAAAAAGCAACAATAAAAATCTTACCTGCCCGTATCACTTCCGGAACTACAAGAACAAGAATCGTACTCGTAGGGGTAGTACAGGTCACGTGGTGCTCCGTGGTGGTAGTTGCGGATGACGTCATGATACTGATAATCTCTGATGAATTGAGGCTGAGGCACCACGTTGAACGAGGTCTCCCGCGAGAGGGAAGGATATCGGGGACATGGAGGGATTTGCTAAAAAAAATATATCAAAGTTAATTTATATATAAATTTACGTTTTAAGTATTGTCGCACCTCTCCTAAGGTCTCCTGGGTGCGCTGGGGAGGAAAGGGAATTTTTTCGATACCTATTCATAAATATCGATAGGTATCGTATCTGATTGCTACAATTATATCATATTTTGATAAATTATTATTTAGTTTGCTCGTCATTTTATGAGACACTCTGTATCATGCTACAACTTTTAGTATACAGTGTGACCCATTTTGGTCTTCTGTGTATTGGGATCTTAAAAACTATAAGAGTTACAGATTCGGTTAAATGGGGAAATTTGTAGAGCATCATTAAGCTAATTCAAAACTGTTTTGAATAGAACTCCAGCTCTTTTAGTTTTTAAGACATTTTTGAAAATTTGAAAAGCTGCATTTTTTATTATGCGCCAAAGCTTTTTGACTTTTTGAGCAATAATAATTCTGAAAACACCTTCTCACAGCAGTTTTTTCCGAAGAATACAAGGGCGCTATTTTTGATTCCACGTTTCGATATTTTTTAACCATCATCAGGTTTGTTTTTTCTTAGCGACGACATATTGGAGGTTTATGTAACTAGAAAGATCTTATTTTTTGCTTTTTAATGATGTACCAGTTGTGTGCAAAAAAATAGAACTAACTCTAAAACTAAATATTTTTTATTTTTTTCGAGAAGTATGGCATCAAGATAAGATTAGTTTTTACCCCTGTGTAAGGATACTATTGGATAAAAATATTTTTCTAAAATCTACTAATTAATTAAAAAGTCTCACTCTCTAATGGACCTTAAATTAGAGTTCAGACTGAAATCAATTTTCACTAACACATTACGGACATTTCTGCAAACAGAATTAATTACTAATGAATTTGTGGTTGTGTTAGCAATACTACTTCCTACCATTGATTGAAATATTTCCTACTAAAATGTTAACTATCTCAGAAGGCTTAAACTCTTAGTCTTTATCTTAATAAATAAAAAAATCGTTAAATTTCTTTTACCGGAACTTTCCTTATTATGAATATTTACTTTTATTAAGAATAGTGAAGTGTGAACTAGGTAGTTAACTAGGTTATGTTGAATTCGCACCAATTTATCCTTACATCATATTTAACTTTTTTCCAAAATTTACAGTCAATTGAATAAAAAGAACAGAACCAGGAAAAGAGGCAGACATACACATCTACACTGACGGCTCGCAGAATCAATCTGGGGCTGGCTTGGGAATGTATGTACCAAAACTCGAACTGAAAATTAGTATGGCCCTAGACAAAGGGGTGACCGTCTTCCAAGCAGAACTGCTTGGATTCTGGAAGGTGCCGTACAAATAGAAAAAGAAAGATTAACCGGTAAAAAAGTTATTATTCTCACAGACAGCAAACAAGTTTTGCAAATCCTAAAAAAGGACAAAATAACATCCAAACTGATTCTTGAGTGTCACCAGGTGCTGGAGACGGCTTTCCAGAAAAATACGGTCAAAGTGTCCTGGATTAAGGGACATAGTGGAATCAAAGGCAATGAAAAAGCAGATAGGTTGGCTCGTAATGGAGCAAATTGCAAACCATGCGGCACTAAACCCTCCGCGCCGCTATCCTTTAAGACGATCAATCTAAAGATAAAGGAACAGTCAACAAAAATTCTAAAAGAGAGATGGGAGATACAGGGCTTTAGACACTCAGGTGCTACAATTCATGGCCCTGAGGCCGCTCGAACAGAGTATCTCCCCGAGCTCTCTCGAGGAAATCTTAGAAAATTGGTAGAAATGCTAATGGGACACTGGAAGCTAAACAAACACCTTCACACCTTGGGCGTCCTCCCCGATCCAAGTTGTACGGGGTGCAACGAGGGCGACGAGACTGCTGAACGTGTTTTTTGTTACTACCCAGCTCTTGTAAATACTAGAGAATCAGTGGCGGCTCGTGAGTATATTGAAGGGTGAGGCTACATGAGGTTAATTTTGTTTAAATGTGAATAAATTTCCACGTCACCCATGAGGTATTATTCTGCGACGCGTTGCCTTTTTTTTTTAATGGAGGTCATCGCCAATAGCCCTACTAAACCATTAAAAACTAAAAAAATAAACTCTAAAAAAAGTAAATAAAAAGTAAACAAAACAAGTAAAATATGTACACCTATCACTAAAATATAGCGGTGATTGCAATAATAAAAACATAATTTAGTTTATTAAAACTTAAAATAAATAGTTGTATGAAATAAGATAAAAAAACTACTTTTTGTACATTAAATCTATACGTCTGTCTTTTAAGGTTGCAAATTTATCTATAATTTGGTCGTAAAAGTTTTGGTCTTCACTAAGTTCTGACAGTAATTCCTGCTCTATTGACATCATTGCTAAACCCGAAAGCCGTTCTTGTGTCATTGTGTTTCTTAGGTAGGTTTTGATCCGTTTAAGACATGAAAAATTTCGTTCGGCCGATACACTTGTTGCGGGAATAGTTAAAACTAAATTAAAAAGCTTATATGCTTCCGCAAAAATTGCTTTAAAATCTTTAAATAACAAAGCTAGACTTTTTTCGACATCTAAATTTGAAAATTGTTCATCCCTATACAATACAGAAAGCTCATTCTTTAATCTATCTCTGTCAAAAATGTTTGGATAATTTTTTAATAAATTATTTAATAAGTCGTCTGGAAAGCATTTAACATATTCCGAATATTTTGTGCAATCGACTAAAGCAAAGAAATTTAAATTATTTAAATTTTCAAACCGCGTCCCTAATTGAAGAATTATACAATCTATTATTTCGAAATATAATATTTTATATTTAGTAAAAATATCAAAGTCGCTAGAACATTGCCCTCGACATGTGTTAGTTGGCAGAATAGTGGCTTTTTTAGCAATATTGAAAAGTTCTTTGAAATGGTCCTCGTTTCTAAATTCAATAATTCGTTGCTTGGCAAGGTTTATTTGCGAAATGCAGTAATTTATATCTAAATGCTTTAACTGTAATATTTGAAACAGTACATCAGTGCAACTAAAAATTTGTTTATAAATATGCGTTAAAAGGCAAAATTCGAAATCATTAAAATGCTTTAGAAATCCTTTTGCACCATTAATAGATTCTGTTCCAGAACTTAAGTCATTAATAATAGTTTCAAATACTATAATTAAATTGTCCCATTCATTAGCCACTAAGTTTAAAATTTTAGACCGTGTATACCATCGCGTTTCTACAGCTCGCGGAATTCTTTTACCTACTATCTGATTAAGCACAAAAGACCGTTTTGGTGATTGGTGGAAATAATTTGGTATTCCTAATAAAGTGGCAAAAAATATACGACTTTGGGTAATCAGTTTTGTTCCCTGTTGTAAAACTAGATTTAATCTGTGGGCGCAACAATGAGTAAACATAGCTAAAGGAGCAATAGATCTAACTTTTGTTTGAAGCCCATTTATTTCACCTGCCATAACACTAGCCCTATCGTAACACTGCGCGACCAATTTATTTTTAAAGTCATAAGGCTCTAAGCTGTTTTGTATTAAATGAAAAAGGCTCTCTGCTGTTCTATTATCGCTAACGTCAAAAAATCCTAAAAATCTTTCTTTTAAAGATCCGTTGGTCACATACCTAACTGTTATCGAACACTGTGATTTTTCTGTTATATCAGTACTATCATCCGCAATTACGCCAAAAAAACAACAATCGGTGTCATTGATTTCTTTTTTTATATATTCTTGAATATAGTCATGTATGCAACCAATTAGTTCATTTTGTATAGTCTTAGATTGTCCCGTAAAAATATTACTAAATTTAGCACAATGTTCAGTAAGTTCGGCATTTCTTTTTATTAAGCATGCAAATATTTCCTTAAAATTGCCACGGTTAAAAGAATCTGTTGTTTCATTATGACCTCGAAATGCCAAGTCCTGTTTACCCAAAGTAATAGTAACATCAATTAAATAATTTAATAATAAACGGTTTTTTCGAACATTTTCATTATAAACAATTTTATTAAGACTTGCATTTTCTTGTAGTGCATCCGCAATAGTCGCCCTATTTTGCTCCAGTCTTGTAAGTGCTACCGAATTTTTAATATGCTCTCTTGAACTTTCATGCGATTTTACTGCTCGTGAAAAATTTTTTAAATCCGAATATCCGCCCCCTGAACTCCAATTATTTTTGACGCAACCTAATAAAATACAAGGCCAACAATATAAGCTTTCTTTATAAATACTTCCGCATAGCCACCTATAAATTTCGTACCAAGATATTTGAAAAGTTCTTGAATATTTTTTACCTTGCCTCTTATCGTTAAATATTGCTAAAATTTTCGGCGTCGGACGGCTACCTAATATCTGCTTCTTTTCAGTTTCGCTTCTTCTTAAAAAAGGCGTTTCAATTAACGAAGGAATAATGTCGTGAATAGGATTCATTTCAAAAGCAAAAAGCAAATACAAAAAATGGAACGGTCCAACTTACCAAATCAAAACAAAACAAAAACTTACTCACGCGTATTTATTCACCTTAAAAGACAGAACGCCCTCAATCAGCGATTATCGCAATCTATTTCCTATTTCTTTCTCAGCCGCACGCACCACGTAAAAAGAAGCTGTTAGAATATTTCGCTAGTCATGTGATTTAAATAACCAATAAAAGCATATCCAAGCTACAGATTTATCGCCTCAAGAATGCAATAGAAAACGCGTGCATCGGCAATCGCCATCCCGCTCTGTCGTAATCAGGTGACTCGCCGACATCGGCACCGGCCGTTGATAAATAGGTCAGAAGTCGAAACTTTCCAAGCTAAAATTATTTCGCCTCATTCGAGAGCACTTTCTTTAGGAATGGGTTTGCACGGATTGCACGGTCGGTTTTTTGATGTGGTCAGAATTTATTTTCTAAAATATTTATTATGGGATTATATTTTGTTTTTTTTTTAATGTTATTATTTTGTAAAACTGTTAAAAAGTATATTTCTAATTGGTAATAGATAAAAAGTTATATAAAAAAATTCTCTTTTCCTTTATTTTGGGGGTGAGGCGCGGCCTCAGAGGCCTACCCTGACGAGCCGCCACTGCAGAGAATCCATTATGGGGGAAAGATGGCCACAATCGGAGGATGCTCGGCAGAATTTTACCAGATTATCTCTATATCACACTTAATGCTTACACAACATTTGAAATTAATCTAATAAGTAGTTTTTTCAGTCTGATTTTTTAAATATTTTATTAGGCCGCCATCTTGTTTTGTTATCTTATATTCATACCAAAATGTTACCAGTTTATTCATTATGTAATACTTGATTTTTTTACAAAAGTTGAGATAAATTGGATTAGTTTTTTTGATAATAATTTTTTAACATTTTACTAGGCCTACATTTTGTTCCGGCATATTGCAATCTCATTTTTAAGCTATGACGCGAACTGACAGACAGACAAATCGACAGACGGACTGACGGAGTTGATAAAACGTATTTTTGGCATCTAGGGAAACCAAAACGCGAATATATGTAAAACCTGAGAGAGATTTTTTCAGATTATAAAAATTTTATTTGGCCGTCATTTTGTTTTGCCATCTTGAATTAGTACCACACTTTTACTAGTTCATCTCTATACTAAAATTAGTTATAGCACCCAATTTGAAATCAGTTAATTGAATAGTTTTTTCAGGCTGAATTTTTATTTTTTTTATTAAATCGCCATTTTCTTCCGCCATCTTGGATTGGCATCAAAATTTCACCAGTTGATTCCTACATAATACTTGATTTTTGTGCAAAATTTGAGATAAATTGGATAAGCACTTCATCCCCTTATGACCCTTAATTAATTAATAACTGACAGACAAACAGACCGACAAAATCGAGAAAACATGTTTTTCCTCATCTAGAGACCCTAAAACGTAGAGATCTGAAAAAATCTCGGAGGGTGATTTTTTCACGATTACAATACTTCCCTTTTATAAGGAAAAAATTTAGAAAAAATCAAACAGGCTTTAAAAACAATTGATAGTCTATCAAACTAAAATCGCCTATTTACGTTTTCAAGAGATTTAATTAAAAAATGCATTTTGCGGCGTTGTTTATGAAAATAAATAAAGAGCATGATATATATTTTTAAAGAGTTTAGTCAGCCTGATATCATAAAAGAAAAATATACAGGGTGTCCCAAAAGTGATGGATCAAATTAAAGTAGGAGGTAGGGGGGTTTATTTCTAACAAAAAAAGTCCTATAGACATATGTCTGATTCCTTACCGTTTCCGAGTTATAGCTATTTTTGTAATTTTTATGATATTCTCACACTTCATCACAAATTTTTTGTTTCAAAAATTATCTGTTAATTTTTTTTCTCACATAAATTTTTAATAGCATTCCTATTAAGGCTTCTTTATTGTGCAGAGCACTTTTTTATTTTGCTCGCTAATTACACAACCTACTGCCATTTTAAAGCACATTTTTGGGATTTTAATGGAAAAACATTAATTTTTGTAGTAATTTTTTTAAAAAAATAATCAATTGAAAAGGTGTCCCATAACATAAAAAACTACGGTCAGGAATTCTGTTTTAAATAGTGTACTTTTTAAAAATAATCAAACAATTGTTATTGCTGAAATTTGTTAAACATAATTGTAATGTCAAAAAAGTGAATTTAAATAAATACATAATATTGATTAATATCGGAGAAATAATAGGACAATGTGATAGTAATGAGTAAGTTTATTTATAACGTAATTATTTACATAAAAAAACTTACAATAATTAGGTTACAAAAGGTGTTGAAAATGTCCCCCATTGACTCTAATACACAATCTGAATCGACGTATAAAATTTCGTTTTATACGCCTTAAAGCGGGAACATTGTTACGAATTTGCTGTGCCACTACTCCTATTTTTTCACGAAGTTCATCTTCGTTATGGATTTCATGCGAATAAACCTGTTCCTTGAAGTATCCCCACAAAAAAAATCCAACGGATTTAAGTCCGGCGAACGTGGTGGCCATCTTATTCTTCCTCCTCGCCCTATCCACCTGTTGGGAAATGTTTGGTCAAGAAACTGTCTCACATTGCGAGCAAAATGAGGGGGAGCCCCATCAAGTTGAAACCACATATTCGCACGTATAGCAATCGGAATATCCTCCAATAAGATGTTTACATCGTCTTGTAAAAAATTAAGGTAATTTGCTCCATTCAGTCTTCTGGGTATTTCAAATGGGCCTATCAAAGTGCCGTTAAGTATTCCAGCCCATAAATTAATACAAAACTGATGTTGAAATCGATCAGCTCTAATCGCTCTTGGATTCTCCATTGCCCAGAAATGTAAATTATGAATGTTAAAAATTCCAATTCGGCTAAAACTGCATTCATCTGTCCATAAAATGTGTTGGAAAAAATTATAATCGTTTCTGGTTCGCTGCAACATTTCTCTACAAAATAGTACTCTTAATGGGTAGTCTGCAGGTAATAAGGCTTGCACTCGTTGAAAATGGAATGGATGCATTTGATTTTGTCTTAATATGCGATGGATTGTTGATCGTGGTATTCCCATAGTTCTTGCAATGCCACGAATACCTCTTGAAGGATCTTCTTCTAATTGAATTAACACGTCTTCCACATCATCGTCATATTGCCTTGGCCTTCCTATACGTTCTATTGGGACTCCAGGTAACCTTCCAGCAACATATGCATTATGTACCCGAATAAAAACACGATAATCGGGATAGTGTTGTCGGTTCGGGTAACGTTGACGATAAAGTCTCGCAGCACGTCGAGCACGTCCATTACACAATCCATAAACAAAATGCATTTCTGCATATTCTGGCGAGGTAAAAGGCATTTTGTTAATCTTGTTAGAACTGAACACTTGTCTATACACGACTTAAATACTCTTAAAGGCAATGGAATTTTGGTAAAATAAAAACTGTAGGTATTTTCCTCGGTATTTGCAGAATTTAACTAAGCTGATAAACAGATAATTCAATTGGCAAATAAACATTTGACCCATCGAGTTTGAAGAATGTTTAGGCTATAAATGAACTTACTCATTACTTATTTCTCTGATATAAATAAATATTAAATGTATTCATTTAATTCAGTTTTTTGACATTACAATTATGTTTAACAAATTTCAGCAATAACAATTGTTTGATTATTTTTAAAAAGTACACTATTTAAAACAGAATTCCTGACCGTAGTTTTTTATGTTATGGGACACCTTTTCAATTGATTATTTTTTTAGAAAAATTACTACAAAAATTAATGTTTTTCCATTAAAATCCCAAAAATGTGCTTTAAAATGGCAGTAGGTTGTGTAATTAGCGAGCAAAATAAAAAAGTGCTCTGCACAATAAGGAAGCCTTAATAGGAATGCTATTAAAAATTTATGTGAGAAAAAAAATTAACAGATAATTTTTGAAACAAAAAATTTGTGATGAAGTGTGAGAATATCATAAAAATTACAAAAATAGCTATAACTCGGAAACGGTAAGGAATGAGACATATGTCTATAGGACTTTTTTTGTTAGAAATAAACCCCCCTACCTCCTACTTTAATTTGATCCATCACTTTTGGGACACCCTGTATAGTGTGTCCCTTTTAAAACAAGGCAAGTTATGTCAGTAGCTCAAAAAGTATGATCATCGAAAAAATCTGAGTACGCCACTGGATTATACGAAAAAAGTTCTATAAAGACCCGTTTTTATATTTACAATAGCTTTTAAAATATCTAAGATACGGGTGGTGCCTGAAAACGACAAAGTTTTGAAATCTCCCTGTAGCACAGAAACTATGACGGTTAGATTAAGATCTGTTTGTGGCATATTTAGTTTCAGGAAAAAGTAACACAGTGTCGTGAAAACCGCATCTCTCTATCTCTACTCATAAGACAGAAACCCGGTAACAACTTTGACCCCGGTCTCTCTGACCATTTTGAACAGCTTGATTACTGCCGTTTTCCTATTTACAGGGCCGTATCTAGGGGGGGTTTTGGGGGTTCAAACCCCCCCCGAAATTATGTACTTTAATTTATTTAATTAAGTCCAAAAAAATCTTAAATGCAATAATCCAAAAAGAACAAAAGAAAAGAAGATAATTAATCACCGCACAGCCCAGGCAGCATAGGCCGTAAAACTGAAAAGTAAAGAGAGAAGAGAAATATACACTCTAACCTCACATTCGATTTTTGAATATTCGAAAATCAAAGGTTAGTTTTATGTGCTTTTTAGGCGCATCTAACGTGGTCAGCTATTATTATTATTTATTGTATTATGGTTCTTCTTATCTTCTTCATATACTTCTAGCTTCTAGTGGATAGGTAAGTAAAATGTTGCTTTCTTGTAATTCTTGTATTTTGTTATTTTATATGGTGGCGGCTTGTGGGTTGTAGGTTGTAGGAGCGAAAAATAATACATTTCTGGCTGGTTGTAGGGACACGTTGGTAATGGTATTGATATGTAATAGTTAAAGGTAGTTTTAATTTTTTTTAAATATGCTTTCCGAATAAATTAACGCAACGTACCATCAAAAAATAACAATAAGTTTAAACCACTTGTTTGATTGATTTAAAATTTAAGTGATTCTTTTTAATAACTGGTGATGCTAACTAAACTGTTTGCATTAAACCTTTTTTTATTAATAAAAGGTGTTGCAATTACAGCGTGATTTATCATTCTTTTTAAAAAAATTAAATAACCTTTTAGCTTTATCTTTTCTAATTCTAAGCAATCTTTTTTATTTTAAGAGAAACAGGATGTTACAACTTTTGGAAAAAAGTCACGCTATAATTGCTACACCCTGTATAAATAAAAAAAAGAGAGTTTTATGCAAACTTAATAGACCAATGTTCACGAATAGACAATACGTCTTTAAAAAAAATCCTCCAAACCACCAGACAAGTGGTTTTAACAAAAATTTACTTGTGCAATAAGTGAATTCTTTTTTTACACCATTTTTCGTATAAAAATATAAAAAAATTACGAAAATGTAAAAAAATAGTATATTTTTTTACATTTTCGTGCAATGAAAAGCCCTTTTAAAAAAAAATGGTGTAAAAAGATTTGCACAGTCGCAGATAAACATTCAATTTATTGCAATTGCATTATTGCAAACCAAGCCTGCTCATGCGATATCTATTAAACTTATTGATATTTTTTAATAGTGCGTTATTAATATATTTTTTTCAAAACTCTAATAAAATATTTTTATTAACTTTTCTAGAAATTGGGTAGATTTTTTTAATTTCAGTTTTCTCCTAATCTCGTTGTTTCCTCCAGCACCAGTCGCCACTTTAGAATGACGCAAAACCAAATAATTATATTTCCCTGTAGTATCGCAAACTTTTGTTACCAGAAATTACAAATTAAAATGGCAAAACGAAATGTTCAGCGCTCACTAACGGACTTTTTATACAAAAATTTCAACTGAATTTTCCGAACAAGCTTCTAGTTCCAGTACAGATTCTCTCGTTTCAGAATTCGAACCAAATTCCCTCCCGAGTCTCCCGACAGTCCCGGCCATAAAAGAACATACAAAGAATGAATCTCGGAGTGAACGTAAGATTGATAATTTGGACATTGGTTGCTGTTTCAATAAAAAAATAGATTCTGAATTGAAATTCAAACTCTTGACCTCTTCATGGATTCCAGATGACAAATATAAATTTCCTGCCTCAAAAAAAAGTAACCTGAAGTTTCAAATAGGTTGGCTAAAGCGTTTTCCGTGGCTTAATTATACTGCCGAAAGTGATCAAGGTGCTGTATGTAAATATTGCGCAATATTTGCAACTGAATTTAGTGGAAAAGGTAGTCACCAAAAGCTTCAGGGCTTGGTTGTAAAGCCCTTTAATAATTGGAAGGATGACATCGAAACATTTGTGCATCATAGTAGAACTGACTATCATAAAAAAATAGTATTTTTGCTGACAACTTTATGGCAACTTTTAGCAAATCGGCCCCGGATATCATAACGCATCTTGACTCTAGCCGTGCCAAACAAATAGCTGAAAACAGAAGAAAATTGAAACCTATAATTCAGACTATTATACTCTGCGGACGTCAAGAATTGGCTCTACGCGGAACTGCAGATTCTGGTCCAATAACTTTGGAATCGGTAGAGCCTGATCATAACGATGGAAATTTTCGAGCGTTACTGCGTATGCGCCTATCATGTGGTGACAAAGATTTAACTGATCATATTGAAGGTCAATCTTTAAACGCTATGTATATAAGTCCAATCATTCAAAATAATATTATTCAAATTTGCGGCAAAATGATACAAGAACAAATTGTTTCTAGAATTAACAATGCTAAATATTTTTCAATTTTGATGGACGAGACTACAGATATTTCTCGTACTGAGCAGTTATCCCTTTGTGTAAGGTACATGGACTACAACAAGGAAAATGAAAATTCAATCTACATTATTCGTGAAGATTTTCTCCAGTTTGTACCTGTTCACAGTACAACTGGTAGTGATTTAGCTACGGTAATGTTAAAGTGTTTACAAGAACTGAAAATAGATTGCACTTATTTAATTGGACAAGGTTATGACGGCGCTGCAGCCATGAGCGGTAGTTTTAAAGGTGTACAAGCATTAATACGAGAAAAGTACCCAGCAGCATTATATGTGCATTGTAGTGCACATTCATTAAATTTAGCTTTGGCTCATAGTTGTAATGTCCAAAGTGTCAGAAACTGTATAGGAACCATCAAATCCGTCGCAAATTTTATAAAAATTTCTGCAAAGCGCACTGAAATTCTACAAAATAAAATTAAGAACCATTTTCCTGATACTAAATGGAAGAGGTTAACAACAATGTGTGAAACTCGGTGGGTGGAAAATCACGACGGACTAATCAGATTCACAGAAATTTTTAAGCCCATTATTGAAACACTGGAAGAACTACAGTTAGTAAAGGATATAGATACTTCCTCAAAGGCTACACAATTACATAATGCCATAATAACCAGCGAGTTTATCATCAGCATGATAACCGCATCAACTTTATTCGCCTATACCCTACCTTTATGCAGAATTCTTCAGTCAGTTAATATTGATCTCTTCACAGCTACAGAACATGTTGATACTGTTATAAGTCAAATTAAAAGTATGAGAGGTGACATAGATCAGGTGTTCAGCAACATTTTTGAAAAAGCTGAAGAACTTTTGAAATCCGCAGATCCTCAAGAGTGCATTAAAATTCCCAGAATAGTCGCACGTCAAAAAAATCGTTCTAATATTGTAGTAGGTAGTCCAAAAGAATACTTTCGCATTACCGTTGCAATTCCCTTTTTCGATGATTTTATTCAGCAGTTGACTGAACGATTCGCAAAACACAAAAAGTCATTGTCCTCTCTATATTTCTTATTACCAAATGTCTGTGTTGATCACAAAATAGATCTAAATGACATTTCTTTATATGCCCAATTTTTGGACTATGACACCCTAGCGGCAGAATTAGATCGATCAGCAGTCGAACGACCGAAAAATGCCATTGAAACGATATCGGAATGCAACCGGTCTATATTTCCAAATATATACATTTTATTAAAGATTCTTGCAACTTTACCGGTATCAACAGCCACACCCGAAAGATCTTTTTCAACCTTAAGGCGATTAAAGGATTTTTTACGGAATTCTACAGGTCAAGAACGATTGACAGGTCTCGCTCTATTGAGTGTACATAGAGACATAAATATTGATACCGAGGAAGTGGTCAATCATTTTGCCAGAGAGAAGACCAGAAACTTGCAGTTTGTTCTTTAGTATTATTTTTTTATTATTTATTAAAACATTATTTTTCAATTGAAATATAAATATAGAACTAAAAATATATGTTTTTTTATATTTGTGACTGCGGGGACCACTCCATAAACTTTTATGGTCAATATTGTCTTAAAATAATGTTTCATTAAGGTAATTATTTGATTCAATAGGAAAAGTACTCGTATATATCAAAAATTCACCAACGTATTTATTAAGAATTGGGCGTGGTCCAAAAATTTTTTTTTTGTTCAGCTTCCAAACCCCCCCCAAAATTTTAGTCTAGATACGGCCCTGCCTATTTATCTTAATACAACCGACACTGATGTTTATTTCTTCACTCAGTTTATAAGGAAATCAAAGGTCACAATGTCGATGAAAGTTCTTTTACAGCTTTTGCTAGAGCTTTGAGGTCTGTGTATCCTTGCAACAGAAAAAAAAATTATAGATAAAAACAAACAAGACTTAACTGGTTGAAAAACCATACGAATGAGAAAGCGATCTGGGAAGAGTAACAGTCTTTGAAAAACATTTAAACAAAACAATTCAGCTAGAAAAATAACTTTATTACGATAATTTAGTCGCCAATTCCATGAATAAAACAAAAATGTCATGGAATATTGTTAACAATATTCAAGGCAAAAATAGTACCAAAAAAATAAAAGAAATCTCTGATTCACATTATAATAAACTAACAAAAAATCCTAGTGAAATTGCCTCGATCTTCGGAAGTTATCTCTCCTTGGCGATAAAGGAGAAACTTAACAATCACTTAACAGATAAACTTTGACTAAAAGGCATGTCCCAAATTCAATGTTTTTTGAAGCTAATACTAGTAACGAAATAATTGATACAGTGAATACATTTCCAAATAAGAATTCTGCAGGATTTGATTGTCATTTATAAAGAAAGTTAGCGGCGAAGTAGCTAATATTCTTACTATGTTTAATGTTTTAATTGAGTGCGGAGTGTTTCCTGAATGTATTAAAACTGCTATTGTAGTACCCTGTCTAGTTGTAAACTATAGACTTTTTCTCTATTGAGCTGCCACTCTAAAATTTTAGAAAAACTCGTTTATAACGGAATGTATTCTTTTTTGGTTAAATGTAATATTTTTTTTAGATCGTCAGCATGGCTTTCGTCGGGGGCTGTCTACTGAGAGCGCTTGCGCTGAACTTGTTCAATTTGTAACAGATAAAATTGATAATAGAGAAACTGTAATCTCCATCTATTTCAATCTTACTCGCTCTTTTGACACTATTGATAATTATATATTAATATTTGTGGCTTTGAAATTAAACAATTTTAGGTTGAGGGGTAACTTTCTTAACCAACAGGACATTTTCGGTGAGGGTTGACGATTCAAAATCTGATCTTTATGCAAAAAGCATGGCTTTCGTCGGGGGCTGTCTACTGAGAGCGCTTGCGCTGAACTTGTTCAATTTGTAACAGATAAAATTGATAATAGAGAAACTGTAATCTCCATCTATTTCGATCTTACTCGCGCTTTTGACACTATTGATAATTATATATTAATATTTGTGGCTTTGAAATTAAACAATTTTAGGTTGAGGGGTAACTTTCTTAACTAACAGGACATTTTCGGTGAGGGTTGACGATTCAAAATCTGATCTTTTTGAACAAAATATAGGAACACCTAGGGTAAATCTTAGGCCCGATAATTTTTCTTCTTTTCGTTAATGATCTCCCGGGGTAGAGTATTCTTGTATGCCGATGACACCACAGTTGTTGTCTCGGACCCGGATATGGCTGCATTAAGGAGTAAAGCCAATATTATTCCGAAGGAATGTTCTTCCTGGTGTAGGAAAAACAAACTTATGGTTAATCAGGCGAAAACTGTCTGTATGGAAATAAAAACCGTACGCAAAACATCATGTGGTATCATTTTTCAATAAATTACTTGGGTGTCTTCATTGATAGTGATTTAACCTGGAATGGGTAAGTTTGTAAAGTGTGTTCAAAAATCAATAAGAGCTCCTATCTTTTAAACTCTTTGAAGAACTATGCAATTCTTGAAACCCTTCCAAGTGTTTACTGTGCCTTTGTTTATTGTTCAGTTGCTCACAATACTATTGTTTGGGGTCAGTCATCCGACATTAATAGAGTACTTGTGGCACAGAAACGGGCTGTTCGGATTATTTTTAGTCCGTCATACTCAACATGGTGTAGGGAAACGTTCTGCATAAATAATATTCTTACTGTCCACTCAATTTATTTACTAAAATGTTTGACTTATTTTCATAAGAACATACGTCTTTATCAGGTTAATAGTTCTTACCATAACTATGACACTCGGAATAAGTCTAATGTCTCGCTTTTAAAGCACAATTTAGAAATGTATAAAAAATCTCCTCTGTGTGCCGGTAGTCGTATTTTTAATTTGTTACCGCTCTCGGTAAAAACTATCGCATCTACAGATAAATTTAAAATCGAATTAAAAAAACTATTGACAACTCATGCATTTTATTCCATAAACGAATTTGTTGTTTATTTGTGGAAACTTGATGATGTATTCGACTAGTATCATTTACGAGCGGCCTTCCATTTTGAATAACCATAGCTATACATCCTTAAATTTGACTAACGCTTTGTAAGTGTGTGAATTGAAAATTGATTACTTTGTATATTAATTAGTTAAGTATGTGTGATGTTATATGTAGTTATATTATATGCTGAAGCACAATTTTATTATTTTTTAGGTTTTAATATTATACTCATATGATTGTTTCTATCTACACATTGTAGTCTTCAAAATGTAATAATATTTTGAATTTGAAAATGGGACACCCTGTTTATGTTACAGCCATAGACGTGAAATGAGACATTCCTGTGTATGGCAGGATACTGTTGAAAATGACTATCATACATGGCTATTGCCAATTATTAGTTTGTTTATTTACATGTTTGGCCAGTCATTATTAACAATGGCCATTCTTGTGTGAGATTTTTAATTATTTTATTTATTTCTGTGTAATACTTTATTTTTGTGCAAAATTGGATAAGTAGTTTTTTGTTAATATATTTTTAACATTTCACTAGGCCGCCATTTTGTCTGCCATATCGGATTTTTACCAAAATGTTACCAACCCTTTTGAATAAAAGTCGAAGTCAATCGGTTAAGTAGTTTTTGGCTATGTTGACAGACAGACCAATTGATTTGAGAAAACACATTTCTCCTACGAACGTGCGCGAAGTGGCTACTTTGCGTACACTTTTTTATTCGCAGAATTATCTCTAAATAGGACTTTTAGATATTTTAATGTTTTCAACATTAAATAATATTCAAAAAATAAAGATTTATCGTGTTTTTTGTTACGCTTGTAGAGAATTTAGCCAAATTTATTCCATATTAGATTACCATAATTTGATGACTAAGTATCATTGTCAAATAAAACAACAATAGGTTCTCTTTGCCACCTTGCAATTTTGACAATACACAAACATTCAGTCATTTGAAAAAAGCTTTAAAAAAGTAATTCTGCTTAAAATGAATAGTTCGGATGAAGAAATACCAGAAGAGATACTAAAAGCCACGGAATCCGCAAATTTGGAGCTACTGCCAGTAAAATCAAAACAGAAGTATGAAAAGCAGTACTACGACTTGTTCGGTAAGTGGTCCAAAGGAAAAGTTGTGAAAACGGTTAAAGAAGAGGTACTATTAGCTTATTTTCTTGAACTAAACAAAGAATTTAGACCAAATACTTGGTGGGCTAAATACTCAATGCTTAAGAGCGTTTTAAAAGTTAAAGAAAATATAGATATAAGCAAATTCTACAAATTAACTGCTTTTATCAAAAATCAAGATGTTGGCTTCAAATCAAAGAGAGCAAATATTGTCACAAAAGAAAACATATCGGATTTCATGAATAAGGCTCCAGATGATATGTATCTTTTGTTGAAAGTTGCGACTAATTTTGAGCTTGCAGGCACCTGCAGAAAAGAGGAATTAGCAAAACTAACAACAGTTGACATTGAAGACAAGGGAAATTTAATTGTGGTCAAAATTTAGGATTCAAAAAATGACACTTCCAGCTCTTTTGTTATATGCGATGAAATTAACAATGGAAAGTATCTACTATTTTATAGTAAATATACAGCCTTACGACCACTATCAACAATTGCGGCATTTCTAAAATTGCCCAACCCTGAACTGTACTCGGGACATAGTTTTCGCCGCTCCTCTGCAACTTTGCTGGCCGATTCGGGAAAGGGACTTACCGATGTAAAGCATCTAGGAGGCTGGAAGTCATCAACAACAGCGGAGGGATATATTAACGACTTAACTACATAGAAAAAAAATTTATGCAACAATATTTTAAGTGGCAGCGTAAAAAACCATCCAGTTGAAATAGCAAGTTTGCCAGTTTGCGAGAAAATCATTGAACTTCCTTTTCATTCATTAACGCCGGATAACGAACCATCGTCATCAGCTTTCCGAAGAAACCAGTTTTATATTTGCAGCATGCCACAAACTGTACTCTCAATATTAATATTGTTAATAAATAATAAGTAATATTATTTCTGTTTTAAGTTAAAATAAAAAGTTTTTCTAATTTATTTAAGGTTTTTTTACCATTTTATGACCTATAAGAAATATTGTTTTACTCGCGCTTAGAACCTACCTATATAAATAGGTAAAAAGTTTGTAAAATTTGTAACACTCGTAGAAAAAATATTATTCTTAACACTTGCGTAAAGTGTCTTTCCTGCACTTAAGCTTATCCGAACTCCGTTTTTGCGTGCGGGAAAGTATCACTTTGCGCACTTGTTGGGAAAATAACTATTTTGGCATCTAGGGATGCAAAACGTGAGGATAAGACCTCCATCTTGCACAAAATTTGAATCCAATTTAATAAGCAGTTTTTCAGGCTGATTTTTTAAATACATTATTAAGCCGCCATTTTGTTTCACCATCTGCAAATTCATCAGATGGTGGTTGTTTCACGATTGCAGGCGCGGATCTAGGATTTATCTAAGGCGGGGGGGTCGAGTTAGCATAAAATGCAAAACGTTTTTTCTTATTTAGTATGTATATATATATATATATATATATATATATATATATATATATATATATATATATATATATATAATACCTGCTAAAAAAAACACTCATAAATAAATACAAAGGACAAAACGCAGTAAGAAAAAATATAACAAAATAGGCACTGTGAAATATTTAATTATTTACAAAAAGAGTAATAGCAATATCTCTACAGACAACAATTTAAATTGCAAAATTTAATCGCCTACTCTCCCTTGCAAATCTATCTATCACTCTACCAAGATCAATGTCAATATCCTTTTGAACATTCACTGGGGCCAGCCCATCTAAGCGATCGTGATTCATGCGCGAACGCATCCAATTCTTAACTCTAGGTAAAGAAGAAAACTACGGTCGGAAGTTGCCACAGAGATAGGAAGCGTTACTAAAATTTGTATTTGCCCATGGTTGCATAAAAATGGTGATCTAAATTTGTAAGTGCGTCACTAGCAGTTTGCAAAGACGTTTCTTCTTGTATAATTTTTTGAAATAGTTGTCTTTTACCTAAAAGTTTTTTGAATTCATTTTCAACACTTTCAGTTAGCCCTGAAAACTGATCACAAATTAAATCGGTGTTCTTTTTAAGATCAGTGTATTCAGATGTTAGATGCACTAAATTGGATGGAATTAACTCATTAAGTGAAAAACAATTTAGAGTTTTCTCTGAAAGCCTTTTAGTTAAATCAGAAATTAAAAAATCTAAAACAGGCATAAAAATTACATTTTTCCAATAATCAGCTGCAATTGCAGCTGGAGTATTGGCTCGTTGAGTCTGTCTGCCAGTCAAATGAGGAATACTTGAGTCTAAATCAAATTGTTTCAAGGTCTCAGAAGCACTTTTAACTATGGAAGCAAATTCATGTTCAGCATTTAATCTTTTTAACAGCTGAATCTAAACTAATATTTTTTTTTAGAAAAATATACTTCAGGGTATAGTTAAATTAAAAATTATAGATAATGTTGAGATGAATTCGCAGTCCCATATTGCTTTTAACTGTTATGTGCTTTGCACGAGTAGGGGGGGAAATTTCGTTCAAAATCACAAATGTTAGGTTATTTCGTATAACACCCCCCACCAAAAAATATCAAGTTCAAATGGAGCCAAGGCCAAGTGGGCGAGGCATCAACTTGACCTTCAAATTTTCAAGGTCAAATGAATCCAAAGCCAAGTGGACAGGGCACCCTCAAAGTCAAATGACGTCACAGGGTGAGGGGCAGGGACGTAAAAGGGGGTGTTAATCTTCAAAAATTCAAGGTCAAATGGACCCAAGGTCAAGTGAACGGGGCCCCCCTCAAGGTCAAATGACGTCACAGGGTGAGGGGGCAGGGACGTAAGAGGGGGGGTTGGTCCAAAGGATACATTATTGCACTACTTCTTATATAATGCCTAATTAGTTTTTAACACAGCTACAGCTCCTAGAACAGCGTATACATTTACACTGCAACCATCGCAACCTATACCAACACAGGTTTCTAAATTAAGACCTAGTTTAATCAGTTTTCTAATTACGGTTTAACCCAAAGTTATACCTTCAATTTGGGTTCTGTTGTGCTTTCAAGATCTTTATTATCAAAATTATCTAAATGAAGATCTGTAAAGCCAACAAAACTGAATTATTATAAATATAGTGAAGAGAAACACTCAGCTGTGAATGGTGTGAGATATATTTGATTTCGCATTTTTTAATGGTTTTCAAGGTCCTTGTCTCCGCCATCCACACGAAAACGAAGTAGTGCTTTGAAATAGCCATCGTTAAAGTTTCTCATGCTTATATTATCATCCTCTTCGTCGACCTGGAGCATAGACGTATTGTCTTTATGACCACGTAAGGATATATTTTGTCTTCCATGTAATATGTTTTAATAATGGGCTAAAAGCGTTTCCGATTTTCGTCGTCCTTATTTTTCCTCTCTTCGTCTAATAAATTTCGGACTTCTAAACTTTTATTTTACGCATAGCAATAAATAGTTTGGCTATAATAAAACCTAGATTTAGTTTTTATGCTTGTGCCTAGAGTAAGTATTAACAAAATAATACCTAATTAAATAATTACTGCAAATTAAAGAAAAAAGTAAATATTTAAATATGATTTTCATCTTTTACTTGGAAAGTAGAGTTTTTTAAAATAATATCTCAATAATATTAAAATAATATAAGTATGTCTTTATATATAAATTAAACTGCAAATTACCTTTTTCCTCTGCTCGCAAATAGTACAAATTTGACTGATATTTTATTAGGTCTCTATCCTTGCCAGTAAGGTTAGCATATGTTTGCAGAGGTCGTGTAACGAATTTTGTCGTTTCATTGTACTTTGTCACATTTTGATTCAGTTTAGTGTTCAGTGTTAACAAGTAGACATTGACAAGTTTAGGGTTACTTTAGTTACGAGTATTAGATGTAACCAGTTTTTACCTGTACTACCTGTAAGCTTAATAAAAGGAGTGCATTCAGAGACTAAAGTTTGATTACAGGCCAATCTAGAACATTTGGTGTCAGAAGTGGGATGTCTTGAACCGGTTCGAACAAAATTACTTCTTCTTCACCTAAGTCGGACAGCGTTGCTTTCACTACACATTCCGAACTCTCAGATAATGTTACATCTTCTAATAAAACAACTTCTCGTATAGTAGAATCATTTCTTTGAGGCATGTTGATTACTATTTCTTCATTTTTCATGCGGAAGACTTTTCCGGTAAGTCCAGTACTTACTTACTTGATTCATAATGTCAAAACCAAGTATGACGCCATCCATTATGTTTGCTACAAATACAATGTGTACGAAAGTACTACTCCCCAGGCTTATTTCTGCTTCATGGAGACCTTTCACTGGTATAGATTCACCATTAGCTGTTTCCAAGACGTAATTCTTGTAGGGGGTTTCTATTTTACAAGTAGTTATAACATCCGGTTTTACGCTGGTGTGTCCAGTATCCAATACCATTTCGCATTCCCGACCACAAACCTTCCCTGGTATTACCAAGCAAGACCCATTATTCTGCAGCCTGGATAATTTTGATAGATGTTGATGGGGCTTAGTAGCACCCAGCCAGTTTTCGCCCATTAAAACTGGCGAATGGGAGTTTTCCTGATTATCTTCAGGAAGCCCATTGTTGGTACAGCGGCTTTGCACATGCCCCTCTTTCCCACATTTCCAACAACGGATGCCTTTTCTTTGCCGGAAAGATAGATACTTTCTTTTATCCTTCGGTTGCATAGTAAGAGCCTTGCAGCTCCTTCAGAGTTTTCGAAATATCTTCAATTATGGGGCGTTGTTCTGAAATGTAATTTAACCTTCGTAATTTTCTTGATTTCTGGATGTTTGCTTAGCAGTTTTATATTGAAGGGCATATGAGAGAGCTTCAGATATCTTTTTTAATCTAGCCATTTTTAATGCCTGGTTGGTATCAGAGTCACGAAGGCCTTCAATAAAAGTGCTTACTGCCAACTCTTGCTTGATCTCTTCAGGATAGGATGGATAAGTCAAGTTAATTAGTCGCACAATATCGGTTTCATCCTCTTGAAGACTTTCGTTGCATTTTTGTAAATTGTGCTTTATAATCCTCCTGTAGATGTGCTTCCCCATAACGCATTTCTAGATGGCTTACTAAAGTCCCAAAGTTTATCTTCGAGTATGTTCCTTAGCACCTCCAATGCTTCGCCACGCAAGGAACAAACCAGTGCTCGTGCCTTTTCGGTGGATTCCCAACTATTTCCTGTTGCGTTGGCTTGAAATTGTTTCAGATAAGTAACCCACTGCACCTTACCATCAAACGTAGGTGGCTTTATCACATGTGATAAAGAGACAACGTCGGAGTTGAACTCACTTTGCTTTCCAAATTTCTGCATCTGGGAACGTTTACTTTGGAAATCTTGCTGCATTTGGTTATGAACCTCCTAAACTTGCTTATGCACTTTGTTCTCCATTTGTCCCATTTCCTCTTTTACATCTTCCTTGGTTAGCGTCAGTTCAAGCAACGTTTTTCTAGAGAATTCTTGATTCTTTTTCATTTCTTCCATTTTTTGTTTTACGTCTTCTTGGTGCCTCCTCATATCTTCAAGTTCATTTTTTATGTCTTCTTGGTTCTTTTTCATGTCATCTGTAAGTTCTTGCTTTAGTTCTTCTTGGTTCCTCTTCATATCTTCCTTAATTTCTTGCTTTATATCTACTTGATTTTTCTTCAGGTCACCTAGTTCTTACTTCTTGTCTTCTTGGGTTTTCTTTATGTCTTTTTTAAGTTCCTGCTTCCTATCTTCTTGACTTCTCTTCATATCTTCTTGACATCTCTTCATATCTCCTTTAAGTTCATTCTTCATTTCTTTTTGGGTCTTCTTGATGTCTTCTTGGTTCTTCTTCATTTCTTGTTTTACATCTTCTTGGTTTTTCTGTATGTCATTATGCATTGCAATAATCAAGTTCATCAAAGAATCCAAACTTGTTGCCATGATTATTGCTACTAATAGAAACTATTTTTTACTTCTCTAGCTTCAACTGGATCCTAATCCCGCTTCCAAAACCAAATTTTCCAGATTAGCCTATAACTCATCTTTATTTTTAAAATTTTTATTACCGACTTGGATAAAAAAATTACCGATATCCACTTTAAAATCGGGCAATTCCTTAACAACCTCTGGCGAAGCAACTAATGATATATTTTTTAAGTCATTGGAAATGACACTAGATTTAGAAGGCAGATTTTTATCTGCTTCATCAGTAATTGCCTAAAATAATTTTTATTTTTTAACTACCTGTATCAGGCCCAGGCACTATTTCACACCTTTTACTTTTACAACTACCTACTAAAAATCTTTAGCAGAATTCGTGTTTTGTTTAACTATTTTCTGAAAATTTAAACATATTATGGAACAACCACACATTTGGCAACGTGTTTGTCGTAACTTTAGCCACTACCAAAGAAATTTTCATAAAACAAATTGAAGTAGTAAATTAGTTACTATTTTGGCAATATAGGGGGGGGGCGAGACCCCCTTCGCCCCTTCCCTAAATCCGCTACTGCACGATTGCAATAGTTCCCTTTTACGAGCGAAGTAAAAATGTAAGTCCTTTCTTCATTTAAAAAAAAAGAAATTTAACAAATCAATTATTCCGTTCTATAAGTTACTTTAGATCGTTAATTTTACAATGCAACCGCTGGTTTAAAATATTGCCAGCAACAACAAATTGTTAAAAAGAATTCATAAAAATCTCCCTCAGCGTTTTAACTGATAAACTGCCGGATTATCAGAATAGCCTCTGTTTCACGCTTTTCTGGGTACTATTGCCCTTATCTGGACGGGCTTAAAGGCTATTAGGGTCATTTTAGACAATGCAGTTTGCCATCGTTTTTCATTTTTATCGGTTTTTGCCTTGAAAAGGGTTTTTAGTATTCGTATATACCCGTTCGGCAGCAAATCGAGTTACCTTTTACCTTTTTGTATCACGGGCGGCTGAATAATGTGCCGATGTATCGATGCTGTTTCATGCCCGTTTGAAAGATACTTTATTTTGTGTTTTATTCGCTATAATCGCGTAAAGCCTCGCTTTCCAAAACTTTCATATTGAAATATTGGGTATTTATAAGTTATGACAAAGGAGGTTATACTATTTAACCACAGATAAAGTACACAAAGATACATATAGCAAATCCATTGAATGTTGGTGCCTCTCCGGGTTTGTATGGTGCAGATTCGGGATGAATATACAGTAACAGTACCCGTGGTAGAAAGCTTTTTTGGAGCCACAGTACAAAACCAAAAATCATAAACCACACAGGATAGTTACTTCTCGTAAGCGTAACGTTCGCCCTTTCTCGCCGACAGCAAATGTCAATGACCGGGTGGCGTTTTTACGTTTCCGTGTTCATTTGAGATCGACGCGGTCTTGAAATGAACACGGAAAAGTATTGCAATATTCATTGACAAACTCGTGTTGATTTGGGGACGAAAGACAATGAACCACGCACGGATTTGTTTGGAAAAAGGAGTTTTGTTTATATCCAAACCCGTGTTGATTTCGAGGAGGAATAAATCGCAGCATATACGAACCCAAATTTTTCATTTTTGTTTTGTTTAGCCGAAATCAATTACACAAATTCTTGTTTTATGAGATAATTCTATACAAGAATACTGAGTGAATTAATATGTAATGGTATTTTTAATTTAATTAAATTTGTTTGCCAAAATTCATCATTTTATTTTTTTTTACTTTAGAATCATAAAAAAGAAAAACGTAGTTTCATATTAGTCGTATTAATGTATGTACAGGGTTATTGATTATAAATCCCCTCCCCCCCCCCCTTTAACTTTTTTATTTGACATTTTTGAAAAAAAAATTGTAAAAAAAAGTTGCTTGGAATAAGCTAAATTTAAAATAATATACTTGTAAATATATAGGGTATGTGAAGAAAGTAGCAAGTGTCAACTTTGTAATTTTAAATTGAACACCCTGTCTATTATTACATTTTTGGACTCTACGTCAAATTCTAAGTCTACCTATTTGATAAAGCATACCCGACACCCTAACTTCAACTGTTTGTCCAATATGGCAGCCTGAAAAATGATGTTTTGACACCTTTAAAGGGCTGAAAAACTGTTTTTCACAGCGCAAAATGATTTTCACTTTCCTATCTTGGTTGTTTATGAACTCTTTCTTTAGTGGTACTAATTTTAAATTTATAAAAAATTGTAAAATTTTATATTTTTTAAAAAACTTGAAATAACTAAGTGCCATTAAATAAATACTTCTTAAAAAACTAAGATAGGAAAGTGAAAATAGTTTTGCGCTGTGAAAAACCGTGTTCCAAAAAACAGCCCTTTAAAAGTGTCAAAACATTATTTTTCACGCCGCCATTTAGACAAACAGTTGAAGTTAGGTACAGGGTATATAATAATATAATAATAATATAATACATCGCATATAGGAACCTTCCCAATAGCAATGGCATCCTGTATAAGAAGGTAAGTATAGATATTTCGGTAAATACTAATGTTTTTTTGCCACAGGTTGATTATTGTTAATATTAAGAGAAATATTATGCGAATGGGGACGTTTTCTTACTCGGCCTTCAGAAGTTTTCGGGATCTTCCTGACTGGATCCTTCCACTGCAAGGTAAATCTCTATTTTTTCTACG
This sequence comes from Kuschelorhynchus macadamiae, assembly GCA_030620095.1. Taxonomy (NCBI): domain Eukaryota; kingdom Metazoa; phylum Arthropoda; class Insecta; order Coleoptera; family Curculionidae; genus Kuschelorhynchus; species Kuschelorhynchus macadamiae. Next base: position 404,420 of record JAUTXW010004874.1, read on the forward strand.
AGCGATTGCTGTAGGCTGCACGTGGATTTTTCGATTGCGTCTCTGCTTATTTCTTTCACACATAAATGATATGGCATCTGAAGGAGTTTGTATTTTTGACAAATTAGAAGCGAATTTGGTAAGAACGTTAGTATTAGCTGGATTACAGTCGTCTTGTAGAACATTGCAGATTCTCGAAAATTCGGATCTTATTTTGTCAAGAGTATTCGAATAATTTTCATTAATAATTATCCCACCACTGACTTGACTATGTAATTCATCTGTTGAAATTGTTGGGCATTCAAATGAATCTAAAACATCGCAACTAGTTGTTATACTGGATGTGCACTCTGCTTCACTAGATATTTCAGTTATGTTGGTAAAGGTGATATCTTCGAAGAATTTTGGAGAAAACTCGTCTCCTAAGGCTAATTTAGCGAGTTCTGATCTGCTTCCGTTAAACATAAAGAATTTTTAAAGAAAATTCCATACTTTCTTTCAACAGCACATATATGCTTGCAGTATCTACCACCCTTCCCAAATTGACCTGACTTTACAAAATAAGTACCACCGTCATCCACTTTTACTATATCATCTATTCCCTTACTATTTTGACAAAATTTTTCATATGCAATCGTAAGTTTTCGTGATCTACCATTCGCAAACTGTATGAGTCTCTTCTTATGATAAGAGTCAAAAGTTTTTGTGATGAATTCTACTAAAGCGCACATGTTGAATACTTTACACCGTTGAAGTATGATATCCTTAAATATCCGTATTGAGGATTCACAATAATTATTAGTATTATTACCTCTGGTAAGAACATCAGATCTATACGATAAACACCACTCTTCTCGACGGTCCCATAAGTTTGATAAATAAGTTATTAACTTTTGATTGTCTTTTACTCTGTCATTATTTAGCAAATTTGACATATTTATTTCTGCCTCATGCATTAAATTTGCAAACATTACACTACGAAAATTCTTCATGACGATTTGCCGATCTTCTTTTGCAACTTCATGTTCGTTTTGCCACAACCAACGCCACAATGCCTGATTGACTTGAAATATGCAGAGTAACAATCTACTATTAGGAAATACCTCCCTTAGGGCGTTTCCGCACTACTATCGTCAGTCATTATTAACCCTGGTTGAAACGTTTTCTTACATGTCTCTTCAAGAAATGTTTTTACTGTTTGAAAGACAAGAGTATAATTGACCTGTGACTGACTGGTATGTAGAATCACAGCCAAAGGTAAAGCACCAACCTTGGTAGCAACGAATAAAAAAGTCACACACGTGTTTGTCTGATCGCACGATCCGCTACTGTCAATGAATATCATTTCATCAGCCAACCCCGCCACTAAAAGTCTTTGCATTATTGGTGTAATTAAAACACAAACAATGGGATCCTCTACAATACACATTTTCACTTTAAGTTCTTGTAGTTCTATCTGTTTTCTTTTTAAAATGTCCACTATGTCCATTTTGTCTCTACTACCGTAATTTTTGAGCCGCCACTGTTCATATAAATGGGTAACCTGACGATCCAGCGGATTTTTTTGAGCATTGGACAATACCTTGTATGAATCTTTCTCACTATTCTCCATGATGCTAAACTCGTGATACGATTTAGCTGCTGCAGCTGTCATTCCTGACTCAAAGTAGGATATGAATATCTGTTTTGTGTCTTCAGAGCAACGCAATAGACTTAAAGACTGTGCTACGTTCACCCTATGGGAATGATCGAAATTAATATCTATAATGACGTTTAAACCTCTTTTTAGTAAGGGCGAACGTTTTAAAGTACACTCTGTTATTTTTAAAAACTTAATATTTATATTTGCCTTGCAACCAAAATTTCTATTTACTCCGTTTGTCTTATTTTTATTTTTGTTCCTTCCCGCAAGTTGACACACGTATATTTTGCGGAACTCGTAACGTACGGCCTTTTTCCAAACAAATCCGTGCATGGTTCATTGTCTGGCGCCCCGAAATCAACACGGGTTTGTCAATGAATATTGCAATACTTTTCCGTGTTCATTTCAAGCCCGCGTCGATCTCAAATAAACACGGAAACGTAAAAACGCGACCGGGTGAGTGACGTACTCCGGCGTTGTCGGTTTAAAGATTTAGTATTAGTTACATTGCTCTGTAATAGAAATTTGTCTTTTAAGTATTGTTTTCTCAATATTCTTTCGTTTATACAAGTGGTAATAGATCACAGAAGTTTGAAAAAGTGTTGTTCGTACATAGTGAAACGTAATTAGCTAAGGAAAGAATTAATTTTCTTCTTTTATCTGATATATTTACTTCTGCAGAAGTCTACATAACAAAAAACAATGTCTGGGAATAAGTGTGCTGGGTATAATAGCAAAAACAGTTACCCAGTTTTCATAGATTTCCAAAATTAATTAGTATGAAGAGACCGGTGTAGTGTGTACAGGGTTTTCCCGTATATTTTTCCACCGACCTAGAGACTTTATTTGAATAGATACGGAAATGTTATAAATACAAAAGTTGTTGGGTTTTTTATGAAGATTTAGAATATTATATCATAAGTGCGAAAATATTATTGGAAATGTCAAATTTTGACAGGTTGTCAGGTTTTTTAAATGAAACACCTTATATATTAAATCATATTCTTGAAGATCTTTTTTTTCTAATTTCAAATATATATACTTTTATTATATTCTGTCAATTAGTTTTGGATATATAAGCGTTTAAACATTAAAGAAATGGTAAGGTAATTTGCACTAAAATATAGTGAGCCATGGTCAAGACAATTGCAATGAACGACGCCTTTTTGACGCTTACCGGTCAGAAGTATCTATTTACGAGCATTTTTAATATTTAATACGTTGGACGATGGGTTATTCGGAAGAAGAGAAACTCGACATGATAGAATTATTTTATTTACATGGTAAAAATGCATCGATAGCTCGTAACGAATATCATAGACGGTTTCCAGATAGACCCACGACTCGTAGCATAATATTAAACATCGTTTAATATTATATATATATATATATATATATATATATATATATATATATATGACACTTATCAGTGATATGACAAAAATAAACTATAAAGAAAAAAACATTCTACATACTAAATTATATTATAGTATCTTGTGTTATCACATTGGTTAATCTACTTTTAAAACCATATACTCTGCAGCCATATTTTATTATAATAACCCAGTATTCGAGAGTTTTATCGATAGATGCTTGCCTATCATAGCTCGTAGCATCCAAAGGCATCAAAGAGATCAAAGTGACGAAGATTACATTTAGGGACATTAAAACCAGTCTAGAATGTAACTGTGGACAGTCAATTAGACAGTGAATAAGTTTATAGATGTAGCAAAGATCGAAAAGTAATCGTTTTCTCTCAAGAGTGCTCAATTCAAGTCTAGCAAGCATGTGCACTCTATGATACTCCTAAAAGCTGACCCCTCTCCTAAAAGCCGCAAAGCATAGAAATTTAATTTGGATTTTCTCACTTTTTTCCAACACTCAGCGTTTATTATCGTGAACAATGAATAAACAAAATTTGCATCTTGTGTCTCATCTTTCTTTGTAAACCTAAAACCATACCCATACCGTAAAACTAAGCTCAAAAAGAATTATTTTTTCCTGAAAAACTATGTCATATAAAATTAACGTAAAGATCGATACAAATTTATAGTTTTATCAGTCTTGACTTAGTAACTACTTAACCATCTACTTAATTTTTAAAAATTGGTAGGCCTTGAAAAGAAAATTTAATGACTTTTGAAACGAGGTGTTTCCACTGAACCTCTAACCCCATTTAATATTTTAAGGGTTGCAGCTGCCCCTGCGGGAGGTTAAAGTGGCAGTGTCTTTAAAATAGGCGCAAAAACTCTTTTCTCGATACAAAAATCAACGGATCTCAACATTTTTTTACCGAGCAATGATTTTATTTCTTCAAAAACGGCTGCATCAAATGTGAAAAAATAAGATGGGTTGAAAAGATAGTTTGATTGCCTTTAAAATAAGGTATCACTCGACCAATATTCCCATTTAAGATTTTGGGGTTGGAGCTCACCCCCGCGAGAGAGTGGAAGTGACAAGATTGGTGGTATGGGCAAAATCTTTCCCCCGGGAAATAAAAATCGACGGTACTGTGCGATTTTTTTTTAAACGAACGGTATGTAAATATTGTCCTTGTTTTGTTTTGATTGGCCCACCAGGGATAATAAATAATTATAAGCATTGTAAACTGTGTTATCTGCATATACGTGGTGGAATTTTGTACGATTATACGAAATATATTAATTTTTCGATATTATATAAGATTTTTTTTGCTTAAAATGACAACATACGGTTCACATTTTAAATCATTTTGCTTTAACCATTTTACAAAAATAAAAAAAATGTTGGTGACGCCCGCCGGCTCGGGCTGTTTACAATACAACATACCGAAAGCAGTATGTTCTCATTTCATTACAACAAATCAACTGTTGACAAGTGGCAGCACAATTTTGTTTCCATTTCCTGATGGTTTGATAGTAAAAATCAAGCATTAAAATGTATATACACATATGGAAAGCTGTGTTGACTGTGCTGAAATAATGGCAGCATATATTGCATGCACACATTTCCAAACTTTAGCTTTAACAGACCCTGTCAAACGCTGAATGGTCAATAACGTCGTTCCATCAGATTGTACAGAAACGTGAAACAATATAAGTTATGGACAGGAGAATATTGTTTTGTAAATGATGAAGTAAATAGTGAATAGGTTCTGCATATATGAGCATATTGACGTATTGAAGGTAAAGTTCGTTTCACGAGGGTTTGTAGTACATCATTAACTAATTTGGAAAAAAAGGGTATGTCGTATAATAATAATAATAATAATATATTATCTATTTTATTATTTTTTTTTTACAAAACATACAAATGTATACTCTTAAACTAAAAGAAGAAAAATACCAGAAAGCGAGGCGCAACTAAAAACTAATTTAGAAAAAAGTGGTAGTAAAGTAAAGTTGGGAGCCTCTCCTGTACCTGCCCACAAGGAAAACACGGAATCCAAAAAAATTATGAACAGTTGAAAAATTTATATTTGAGCCTTAACAAAAAAAAATTAAATGTATTTGTACTTAAGTCTATTAGATCGGCTGGTAATGAGTTGTATAATTTTATACCGTTATAAGTAAACGACCTTTGAAACGTGGCACTCTGATGATGAGGTAGTGTAATTTTATTCCGAAATCTAACCTTTCGAGAGTGAATGTCTGCTCGAAACAAAGCTTATTTCTTAAAGATGATGGTAGGATTTTATTATTAAGAATTTCCATTAAAAAACTACCTAAATGTAGGGATCTACGGTTATCCATTTTTAACCAGTTTAGTTCACTAAAAGTATGAAAAATATATTCGAATTTTCTAAGACCGAAGAATATGTGTTTTGTACTTTCTGAATCCGATTTTTATCTGCCGCGTCTAGACAAGGACCGTATAAAAAATCACAGTAATTAAAGTTTGACAAAACTAGTTTATCACAATGATTTTTTAATTAATATTTTAATATATTCTCTACATCGTAATTCCGTATCTAATACTATACCCAAATTACGTGCAGAGGTGACCGCAGGAAGCGTAACATCATTAATATTAACCTTCAAACTGTGTTCTAAAAAGTTTTGTTTTTGTTTTTAATGCCAAATGTCATCAAAAATGATTTTAAAGGACTAAGTTTTAGAATGTGATCTAAAGATAATTCTGTCAATAAATTTAAATCTTCGTTTATTAATGAATAAGTGTTGTTACAAAATATTTTTTGATATCTATTCGAGAAATATGACTTTATTAACTCAACTAATTCTTCTTGGGCTCCAAAATATTTAAGTTTTGATAATAAAAGTTTATGGTTTATGGTATCAAAAGCTTTTGAAAAATCGAGAAGAACCAATGCTTTATTTAGTTGCTTATCAACAGCAACCATAATATCAACCATAATATATCATATATTTTTAAAAACAATCGATGTTTATGACGTCGCTAATTTGTTTCAGTCTATTTTTGAACTTTTTTATTTGTTAAAAAAGATAGGGCAACTGATGACGCGAGTACAAACCCTCGCAGGTTTTTTTTAAAAACGAAAATGATTTGTCAAATTTTCCAACAACTGCTGCCAAATTGCTGTTTTACGGTAGGTTATTTATGATAGTCCATGTGATTTATAAATATGTTATCTCAGTTTGCTTGCACGCAGTGGTGCAGGAAAGAGCCTCATGCATTATTTTAAATTAGCAGGCTTTTCACGGAACTGCGTCATTTTTGGGACCTTATTTTGTTGATGTTTACATTTTGGTCTGTTGACATGTATTGTCAAACCGTCGCTTTTGCAAATATAAGCTTAAGTTTTGGCAGTTTATAAATAAAAATCACATCGCATTAATATAAAACTTTATTGATAAGTTGTGTTGTGTGTTATAAAACATAACAAACACATTTTTGGTGGTTTGTGGTGTTCTGAATACGAAAAATTGCCAGATGTGTGGCGTGCGGTCGTATCCTGTATTAAAGTAAAAAGGGAGAGAGGATTTCGTTCCACCGATGAGTGCATTCGTATTTTCGTATGTAAAGAAATTAACTAGACACTTTTAAATCTGATTTAAAGGCAAAAATAAGTGTTATTATAAATGAAAATCATAATTGTTAAAGTGTCAAACAGTTGGGTTAGGAACCAAGTCGTATTTAAATTACCTTAAGAATATTTTAAAACGTTACATTCGAAATTGTTACATTTTACATAATAATAGGAAATTTAATTTTGAATACAACATTTTTATTCTTTCAATATCCTCTGCTACGAAGTCAAGATCATATTTGCAAATGATAAACAAAGTAATGCTGCTGGCAAGATATTTCAAACAATTTATAACAACCCTATACACCACTGATTATAGAAAAGAGTGTTTTTCCGGACAGATTTAACATGACAATGGTTATTACAGTACCTGAGAAGAATAATTCAAATTACGGTGGAATTTATCAAGGGGTGAGTTTAGCTTCCAATATCTCAATTTTTTTTTTAAATTCGGTAAAAAGAATAAATTGCCTGTTGGACAAAAACAATTCACACTGACATCTTGTGCGAGTGTTATTGCATCTCGAAACAAGAATAATAACTAGAAGTATTTGTTAAATATTTTACGTCTGTTTAATAAGAGTTTATGCAAACTAGGAAGTACTAAAAACTGTTACCTATATAACCTTCATCTCCCAGAAGCAGACAGCACTATTTTACTATAGCTCATTAAATCCAGTATTTTTTTGAGATTAAAATATTGTAACACACTTTATATTTTTTATTTATTTTTTAATACCAAGAAATAGGAAAAAATCTTTTAGTATAAAAAAAGATATTAGGGGGCCATGGAATTGTTTATTTAATTTAAATTAATAAATAAATAAAATATAATTTTGAAAAAAAATGTTCTATTCCGACTGGCATACATTTTTATCAGAATACATGTCGCATGTTATTGGAATCAAGGAAGAAAATTTATTATGTATTTGTTTATAAAAAATGTACTGTACCATGGACGATAAACAAAATAACGACTTTTTATCTGATGAAAAATTCAGATATGTAAAATCATTTGTCACAGTAAAAGTCAAATTACAATCATTAATCCTGGATTATAGATTGAAAACGTTTGCGTCGTGCGTCGACGTTTGCGCTGTCCTTGAAAGTTTACTTAACGTAAAGCAAAGCGTAGAAAAGATGGCAATCTTTAACTTTAACGAAAACGGCTAGCGAAATCGACGTTTACGTTAAGCTGCAACCAATGAAGTTGCTGGATTTTAGAGGACCTATTAAATCGTTCATCCTTCCCATGATGGGAAGTGTTTTCTTCCCACCGTGATAAATTTGACATCCTCGCCCATTTAAAAAAAAACTGCTTGAGATCATTATCTGTAATTTTAACAAAATACTGGTAGGAGTTTTCAGCCTTCTTTTCAACAACTTTACAGCTGCGGCACCTAGTCTTTACTAGGCATCATTCCTATAATTTTGATTATCCATTCTGAGCAAATTAAAAAAAACGCACATAAACCGAAAAACAAGTGAGACAAAATTGCGTTACTTAAATGGCGATAAGTACGAACGTAAAAGTAAGGTTAGTTCCACAGGTGACGTAAAGCTCAAACGTTTTCACGCACCAATGTATAAGTCGGGCTAAGAACCAGCGTAAACGCTTATAGCCAAAAGCAGTGTTATCGTGCGGGTCATACGATTTATTAACGACAAACTTTTTAAGTTTGTTTTTCTTTTATTACGTGTAATCATATCCTCGCATAATATCCGGAGTCAGATTGACAAGTCAGTGACAAAATGAGTAATAGAAAACAATTTTCGGGTTTTTTGCATCCACAAGCGAAAAAATGGTATTAAATCTAATAAAATATTACGAAAATGAAAATTCACCGGCCAATATCCAGGAGACAGTAGCAAAAGCTCTGGGAATCGGTATAAGAACTGTGCAGAAAATTGTGCATGAAAAAAAGGATAATTTACTACCGAAGAAGATTAAGAAATGTACACGAAAAAAGTCAAAGACAGAACACTTGTGAGTGACAATGTAAATATGGATGTTCGTAATATAATTTACGATTTATACACATCAAAAACTAATATAACCCTTCAAGTTTTAAAAAAAACTTTAAAAAATCGAGGCATTGGAAATTGGACTAAAATTGTTGTCAAAATTAATAAAAATGTTGGGTTTTCGTTATAAAAAGAACTGTAATCGAAGATTATTATGCGGGTTGCCACATATAGCAAGTCAGCGTATCCACTTTGTAAATAAATACACGGAAAATGTTAATTCAAAATTTAGAAAAGTGGTATTTTTAGGCGAGACTTGGATATTTTCTAATGGAAGTGGTTCGAAATCTTGGCAGGACGAGTCTGTAAAAAGTGTCAAGAGGAAAAAGGGATGTGGGACGGGAAAACGGTTCATCATTTTGCATGCAGGTTCTTGAACAGGATTTCTCCCAGGTGCAAATTTACTGTTTTCTTCAACATCCAAAAGTATAGACTACCATGATAATATGAACTGTGAACTGTTTGAAAAGTGGTTAAAAGAACAACTGATTCCAAATTTAGATGCTCCATCTTAAATCATCCTGGACAATGTATCTTATCATTCAAGAATCTTAAATAAACAACCTACTTCATCCTGGAAGAAACGTGATATTTATGACTGGCTAATAAAACAAAAACAAAATCCTTTACCCAATATGCTGAAACTAGAACTTCTTTTAATAGCAAAATCTATTAAAAAACCAACAATATATGCCGTAGATGAAATATTACGGGAAAATGGACATGAGGTTTTACGACTGCCGCCATACCATTGCCAATTTAACGCAATAGAATTAATATAGGCTGGGGCAAAATGATATTACGACAAACACGTGAACGATGGTCTTACATCAGATGAAGTGCAAATTGTTTGGCAAGATTTATTAAATTATATTACGCCGGAGTACTGGAAGAAATCTGTGGAACATACGGAGAAATTAATATGGGATTGGTGGAATCGAGAACGAGTTCTAGATGTCGAAATAGCACCAATGATCATTGCGCCATTTGAGGACGACTCAGAAGATGAGGGCTTTTTAAGTGATGACGATATTTTTAGTCTATAATATTAAAAAGTTTCTGAAGATTTATATTAGTCTTTGACGTGTATAAATCATAAATTGCATTATGAATATCCATTTTTGCATTATAACTTAAGTCTTTTGCATTTGGATTTTTTCGTGTACATTTCTTAATCTTCTTCGGAAGTAAATTATGTTTTTTTGTTCATGCATAAGTTTCTGTACATTACGTACACTGGGTCCTGGATATTAGCCAGTGAATTTTAATTTAACATTTTTTTTTATTAGATTTGACACCATTTTTTTGTTTTTAAATGTGTTCAGATTATTTGTTGCGTTTAGATTGACAAACAAAAATCTTTTTTGGCTTTTAAATAATTAAGTATTTGCTTTAATTAATTTGAAGTTATATATTTTTATTTTTATTGCGAAAAAGCCAAAAAAAATTTTGTTTGTCAACCATTTTTTTGCTTACTTTTTCAGTACATTTGTAATTTTAAAATAACTAAATTTTGTTGTTAATTATAAGACAAAGGGGCTAACGAAAAATACAGGCTATACATATATATATATATATATATATATATATATATATATATATATATATATATATATATATATATATATATATATATACATATATATATATATATATATATATATATATATATATATATATATATATATATATATATATATATATATATATATATATATATATATATATATATATATATATATATATTTGAAGAAATCGGATAAGTAGTTTTTTAGCTATGCCTCGAAGAGACAAACTGACGGACAGACATACCTACAGAGAGACTGAATTGAATGAACATGAATTTGAAATTGAATGAAATTTTTTTGTTATCATAATACAAAAAAAAACAAGTTTTCTTTGCACAGGGGTAGCCCACATTTAAATAAATGACACTGTATAAGTGGTTAGATTTTTAGGTCAAGAGGGGCTCATAGTTTTTGGTGATTGATAAAAAAATCCCACTTTCATTAACTGGCTGTATAAACAGAACATATCCTGATTGTTCCACTGGTTCGAACCGCTTTCCGACTTTATTAAGGCTCTTACCATTTTGTGTATTTTTGTTTTTAATTTTAACATATTTAGCGAATTTTCTTATTTAGTCCCTCGGCATTTAATATATAAAATAATATTAAGTGGCTATCTTAATAATATTGCGTATTATAATAAAAAAAACTAATTTTCTTTCTCCCTGTATATTTGTAAATAGCCCATCAGGATTTAATAACTCGATAAAAAAATCACACAACATTTTGGTATTCACTGTGTTTTCTAATTTGATTCATAATGTTGGTGACCTTTGGACCCGCACGATAAGACCGCATTCGACTATAGCTCAAATGGACAACACAAGACGCAAACCTTTTCAATCTATAACCCATGCTTTAGTTTTTAAAAAACTCTCTTCTTTGTTATATAAAATGCAGAGGTACGAACATTTTGAAAAACACCATATGTTAGAATGCTATATTGAATGCCATAAAGATCGTCGCGCTGCGTGAAATTTATATTTTGAAAGATATCAAGAACCGCCTCAGCCAAGCCTGAAGATTCTTTAATGCCTTGAGGACAATCTGATACATTTTGGAAATTTTCAGTGCAAAAAATATCGTAAAGAGAATAATAAAATAACACAATAAATGTAATTAGATGCGTCACTGCAAATCCGAACACATCATGCAGAAAAAGAAGCTGACATGCAGAAAGGAGTATCCAATTCTACCATTGGTACCTAGATAAACTCCATGAGGACAATCTTTTTGGTACTAATATTATATGGACCGATGAATCACGAATCACTAGGAATTTTTAATAGATATATTAATTACCAATGACTACAATCCTCATTAGCAACGCAATCATATTCAGCAGGGTAGATTTGGCTTCAATGTTTGGGTCGCCTTATTAGGCAATAGAATTATTAGATATGAAATTTTAATTCACAACGTTACCTTAATATTTTGGACAGAAATATCACAACATATATAGATAATACACCCCTGATAGAACGTGAAAAACTTTATTTTCAACACGACAGAGCCCACAATGCTAGTGTAATAACTGAGCAATGTAAGGCCTATCACATCCAGCTATGTCACCTGATATCACCCCCTCCCTCGACTTTTTCTTTTGGAGATTTTTAAAGAATAACATGTATTTACATAGAAGCAATACATTAGAGGAACTTCGAGAAAATTTCGAAGCAGTAAATTCTATATCTAGGTCACTTTTGAATGATCCAGGGTAAAGTGACCCACATAAAGAGATTTTTAAAAAATATCTGAATCGTTTTAGAAAAAGAAAACACTCAAAATAGTCAAAGCAAACAGCAGTATCTTATTAAAATCAAAACTTTATTCTATGGCACATTACAACAAATCACAGAATCTCTCAGCAAACTATAGCTATTATAGATAACGTTTAATTTTACTTAATCTATATAAGTATCAAAACTATGCGTACATAATATTTAATATAAAAAAACTGTAAAAATCAAGCTTTAGGCTTAAGTGAATCACAAAATAAACTTGAACTTCTTAAAATAGATTTTTTTCTTATTGTCAATTGACTTTACTTGTTAAAAATAGAAGGCACTTTTTTCACTAATTTCACTAAAATTCAAAAATTCTTTGTGAAATTGCGTATAATCAATTTCACTAATATCCGGGATTTGTGGATAAACAAAATAAACTTTTCCTATTCCTTTTTTTCTTAACACATTTAGTATTAAGTCTTCATCTGAAATAGATTCGTACCCGTTTGCCAACAGGAAATTTTGCTATTATGTAGTCCCCTGTCTGAAGATCCTCTGTATAATTCTCACAATTACACATAAAAATTCTATAATTTAATAAGACAATTCTATGCATATTTAATATTTACTTAGATGGTACGTACAGTGTCTACACTGACCTTCTTACAGTCACGTCAGTTGAACCTTGCACGTTCTGATGACTATACATAATATAATGTTATTAAATTTTACTATTTTGCATCATTGAGATCGCACGCATTGTTTAATTGATAGTTGTATAAATGGAATGTAAATCTTAGAATAAATCAGTACGTTATTAACCACGATAATTGTTACTCATTTACTACGAACAAATACCTACTACGTCCTACATCGTCCCTCTGCTCATCTCAAGCCGAAGCTGAGCAAAGCTATTGGCAAGCAAAGCTTGCACATTGGTCCTTCGAGACTTAAAGCCGTTCTTCAACCGAAGAACATCCGTCCAATATACACAACCGTGTATCCGTCCATCAACTTTATCGTCCGTCCATCTACAAGCAACCAAAACCAACCATATAATCACAGTGGTCAGGAAGTCTGTCGTACATGGCAAGAAAAAAGCTGAACAGAAACCAAAGAGCTAAGAAACGTCAAGAAAAATTAGAAGGAATCGTTATAGCTTCTTTAGACGGAGTTGACATCAAAACGCACAATTCAGGTTTGCCAGTCACGCCAACCATAGATAAAAAACCGTTTGAATTCGTAACCAGGCTAGAAGCAAGATTTAAAGAGCTTTTCGGCGAATAGCTTACCACCAAAACCTGTTTTAGGGTGTCGTTGCCTGAACTGAGTAGGGTAACGTGAAGAAGCACTCGAAAAAACTAAGTGGTGGGAAAAAGCAAAGTGCCGTTAGCTTCACTCGCACACACAAATATACACGTTACTTAATAATTGGTATTTTCCTTGTTGCCCAGTGACCCAGAATAGAGGCTATCTTGGAAAATTTTTAACAACTGTATTTAGAGTCAACGATGAAGTGTATCAAGATATCGACTCGCTCAACAAAAATCAAGAGCAATTGATTCGAGCGTCCAATCACCAAACTAAATTTATGGTGTCCGCGCTCACGGAGTTCAATGAGACAGAATCGAGGATCACCAATAGACTTAAACATTTTCAAGAAAAACTCAACCAAGGACTAGAAGCAATCAACAACATGCAGACTTGGTACAAGCAAATAGACACCAATGCCCTAAATATTCAACTGCTAAGCGCCTACCAAGTAGCACAAAACTTCATCAGCGATATAAATGAATACTATGACAAACTATTGAACATCCGCTTCAATAGGGGCACAATATACGAACTAGTATCACCGGCATATATCAACAATATCATAAAAGAAACAAATAAAAAATTTCCGAATAACTTAAGGATTGTACCGACAATGTTATCCACGAAGCAGACAGCTAATAAGACAAGTCTCCAAGTGTATGGGTACTTTCCAATAGCAGATGTTGCCAAGTTTGGACTTCTAAAAGCAACGCCAGTTCCGGTGAAAATCGAAAACGGATCGTATTGGAACCTCCACGTCACTAATGACTACATAGCCGTCGACTACGACACGCAACTGTACTTCCAACTTCATGAAAACGACTTACAACAATGCATTAAACCATACCCCAATGATCCACATCAGTTTATCTGTTCACCAAGTTCAGTCAGAAACATAGAAACAAATCCTTCATGTATTATAGATGAAATATATGAACGAGCCGCTCCAAGACATTGCGCCATTGAAAAAAGCAGCATAAAAGGCATACTATGGAAACAGCTGTGCGCAGCCAATACTTGAATGTTCATATCCAGCTCTCCAACGGTAATATCTGTAATCTGCAATGGTGCGCGGGAAGATGTTGCAATAAACGCAACAGGGATAATTCAAATATCTCAAGAGTGTATAATTCAAAGAAAACAAAACATACTCACGCCTAAACGAAGCACCACCGTTCCAGTGTTAAATAGTTATTCCAAAGCGGTCCCAAACTTATTAGGCAACGCGATCCACCAGAAACAACTAGACATTTTACCAACCGAGCCAGTGTTCGAACTGACAGACAGCCTTCATGAATTGATAAACGATCAAGAACACCAACAAGAGCAACTACAGAACATTCTTTGGCGAAACATTCACCATCATTCCATAGCAATTAGCAGCATCACTACAATTATCATAGCCATTCTTATAATTGCAGGATGGTATACAGCCAAAATCATTGTAGCACAGCATCAACAGAAGAAACGCAACAGGAAACCAGATCACAGGACCACTCAAAACGAGGAATTTGAGTTAAGATCTCTCACTTCATCCATCGGAGACAGGCCGCAGAATGTATAATTCTCACAATTACACATAAAAATTCTATAATTTAATAAGACAATTCTATGCATATTTAATATTTACTTAGATGGTACGTACAGTGTCTACACTGACCTTCTTACAGTCACGTCAGTTGAACCTTGCACGTTCTGATGACTATACATTATATAATGTTATTAAATTTTACTATTTTGCATCATTGAGATCGCACGCATTGTTTAATTGATAGTTGTATAAATGGAATGTAAATCTTAGAATAAATCAGTACGTTATTAACCACGATAATTGTTACTCATTTACTACGAACAAATACCTACTACGTCCTACATCGTCCCGCTGCTCATCTCAAGCCGAAGCTGAGCAAAGCTATTGGCAAGCAAAGCTTGCACATCCTCATAAGTCTTGCTTGTTAATGATTCTTCTTGCTGAGTTGTTTCAATATCACTACAGCTGTCACTATTATTTCTATTTATATTTCTTGTTGGTGTCGATGTGCTTGGAAGGTCGGACCCGCCATTGTTAACCACTACGTCGGTGTCGTCATCACTTGAGGATTCTTCTTGGTGTATTGGTTCTTGGTCTGTTAGCTCCTTGACCATTAGGTCTGCAACGGCTATGTTTTTCCCGGGTAAAATGTTAACTTTCTTTCCACGGTTTTGTTGGGAATCACCGGCTGATGTTTTAAGCGTCTCTCCAAGCATTAGCTTCTTTGTTTTCTGATTGATTGTCAATATTCCTCGGTATTTTTTCAAGCATTTTATTTGGGTCGAACGGAAGCGCCGTAGCGCGAAAACCAGCTACAGCATTTTCTTTCGATCTGAGGCCTATTTTCGTAATTGTTTCGTCAAGAAGCCTAGCAAAAGACGTTTTCGGCAACACACCGCGATTTTTTATTTTCTATTCATTAAGAACAATCCTCCAATGCGTTTTGAGGGGTCTAAAATACGCTACATCCAGCGGTTGGAGTAAATGCGTTGCGTTTGGTGCTAGCAGGACAAATTTTATATCGTTCTGTTCACAAACTTCAAGATTATTCAGATTGTCCCCTATCATTACTTTTGGGCCGTCTAATTTCCGAAGGGCAATGCAATTGTAAGAAACCAGTCCTCAAAGAGCTCTGCATCGAACCAACTGCTAGCACATCTGTGTGTATCTTGCTCCTTCTGGACCACCTTCTGTTTATCCCTCGTACATATGCTTTGCTTTATATACAATGTATGGTGCAAGCATGGTTCCATCGGCTGCAATGGAGAACATTACGATGATGCTGGCCTTTAATGTGTCTATTGTTCGATGCGTGTGATTAAAGAACTAAGCGAAAAAAAAAATATTTCTATTTGACCATCATTTGATGCCTATTTAAAAAAGATTGGTTACATTAACTTACCAATGATCCCACACCAAACATTACTTCCAAATCTGATCTGTAGACGTCTCTCTGCCACTTCGTGAGGATTTTGCACACACAAGTCAGGATTTTCATTACATCTCCTAGTATACCACTCACAGAACTGTAGTCGTCTTGGAAAATCAGTTTCCTTAAGTCCTTGTACTATTATGGGTTTGTATGGATGGTACTTATTCTTTTTTAAAACTCTCTGTACTGTTGATTTTGGCACATTAGTTTCCTGTTCTACAGTTCGTCCCGATGCACTAGGGTTTTCGTTGATAGCTTGTAAAATGTTTCTGTCTCGATTTTCATTGTTATTATTGTATCCGCTTCTAGATTGCTCGAAGGCACCATGGTTAATTAAATTAACTAAGATTTTCCTGAATTGGGTTTTATCAGGTTGCCGTCGTTCGGGGTACATCTCCAAATACCTTGCTGAGGTAACGTCGGCGTTTCTGTATGATTGAAAGTACAGAGCTAACATGTCAACCTTTTCTTCATTTGAATACGGAATGCCGGCCATTTTCTATAGGTTTTGACAATTTATGTGTCAGATTTATGATTTTATTGGGATAAAAGCGTACCTACTACTTATTAAAACACAGCTTTGATACTTTCAACTATTTGACTTAACGTCAAAGTCAAAATCCAATTTTGTTACAGATAAATCATTGTCTCCTTAGAAAAGCATTGAGAGCTAACATTACTTTAAATCATGGCCTCCTTAGAAAAAACTGAAACCTAACTTTACGAAGTGTAATATTTCAATGATACTAAAATCTTTAATGCACTTGTGAGATATCACTAGACTGGAAATTTTAAGCTCTTTCCAAAAATCGAAAAATCAAATATGGCGGCCATAAGAATAATGAACGTTGAGGCGGGTTGCGGGTTAACAAAAAACAATGAAGACGTGTCGTATACGCCATCTTATTTGTCTTAAAAATGTGTCCGAATAATATCACATTTTGGCAGCTCTCAAATTTACCGTTTTGGATATACTGGGCAAAAACGAAATCCGTCATTTTCGGTTTTTCCACGATATTTCCAAAATCTGAAGCCGGATATCGAATGCAATAAGTTTCCTCTAAAACTTTCCCCGTTTAACTTTTGCTGTAGGTATAATAGGAGCCGAGATCCCTGTATAGAGAAGCGAATCTAGGACACACTCTATAATACTTGACTTTTGTGCAAACTAAATAATTAGTTTTTTAAGTAATAATTTTTTTAACCTTTCACTAGACCGGCATATTGGATTTTAACCAAAGTATAACCAGGTCATACCCATGTGAGCCTTAATTTTTATTCAAAATTTGAAGTCAATCTAAGAGTGTTGACAAAACTGACAAACCGACAAACGGACCGACGGCCTTGATATAACATATTTTTGGCATCTAGGGACGCCAAAACGCGAATATATTTAAAACCTCAGAGGGCGAATTTTCGGATTACAAAAATTTTATTTGGTCGCCATTTTGTTCCGCCATCTTGAATTAATACCACTCTTTTATTAGTTCATCTCTATACTACATTTAGTTATGGCACAATTTAAAATCAGTTCTTTAAGTAATTTTTTCAGGCTAAATTTTTAAATAATTTATTAAGCCGCTATTTTGTTTCGCCATCTTGGATTCACATCAAAATTTTACGAGTTAATTCCTACACAATACTTGATTTTTGGCAAAATTTGAGATAAATTGGATAAGTATCTTCTTAGAAATCATTTTTTTTACATTTCACTAGGTCGCCATTTAGTTTTGCTATATTGGATTTTTACTAAAATGTTACCAGGTTATTCCCATATGACCCTTAATTTGTGACCAAAATCAATCGGGTAAGTAGTTTTTTAGCTATGCCGCGAACAGACAGACAGGCCGATGGAATCCAGAAAACATGTTTTTCGTCATCTAGGGACCCTGAAACGTAATGATTTGAAAAAATCTCGGAGGGTGATTTTTTCACGATTAGAATACTACTCTTTTATCGTCGTCAAAAAAATTTAAAATTGAGTAAAGTCAATTTTAGTAAATAGAATTGTCAATTGGCATTGTCAAAACATGTTACTAAATTTATTTTTTTGGCAACCGTACCGCCCGGAAAATACAAAAGCGCTTGGGGAACACTTAATTACCAGATATTTTTTCCTGGATTAGGTCAATAACCGCTAATTACTCAAAGAAAAAGCTTCGGGGAAATGGGTACTTCCCGGGCGGTTGTAAAAAAAGGAAATCTACTTTATATTTCTGTTTTAGGCAGCAGTCAAAACGATAAACAAGTGCTTGATCAAGACACTCAAGATGTACCAGGTGCTATTTTCAAAAATGACGCAAATAATAACAGTGGTAGCGACCATACCGCTTTTTTAGAAAACATATCTTATCGTGAGAATTTGTCATACAAACAAGCGTGTGAGGCACCCTATTGCAAGATAAAGATATTTGCTGCCTATCACATCTGCCTTTGGTTATTGTGTTATTGTCATTGTCAAGAATATGTTGATTCTTGCGAGAGCCATTCCAAAACTAACGAGAGGAAGAAAAAGCATTATCTTAACGATAACAGAAAACGGTACTTAAACCAAAGTATTTCGTTCAAGAAGGAAATAACGAAAATGAATGGGCCTCTATAAAAATAAAAATGGGTAAACACAAATTGGCTAAAAGATTAAAAGATTTTGGAGAAGAATATGTTAGCCTCAAAATAATGCTTTAGTACCAGCCCAAATACTTAAGCAAAGTTGTAATAGTGAACTTTGCAAGAAGCAGAGTCGACAGTGTTCATTGGTAAATCAAAAGCAACGGAATGAAAAATTTATATCTTTTAAGCAATTGGGAAAGTTAACACGCTAGCTGGAATTTATTGTACGTCACGTTTAAGACAACGGAAACAGCTACTATCGAAGGCAACCAGTATTTAGTATGTAAAACTTTTTTTTTGCACACTGTGTGCGTCTCTGGAAGGACAATGAGAACTTCCTTAGAAAAGGTAACTTCAAGTGAGATAGTTGAAGGGGAAAAGAGGTGGAAGGCAGTCAAACCTCGTGATTGTGCGAGACAAGGCACTTTGAGATGCAATTTACAACCACATTCAAAGATCCAGAAGTTTAATTCCACTACTGCCGATCAAGTTCAAGCAAGGAATACCTTTATCCAGAATTAACTACCTTCAAAATGTATTCCATGTTTATAGAAGGACTAAATTTCACTGACGATAAACCTTCGATTGAACTACACCGCAAAGTACTTCGATTATTAAATCTTTCATTTCATCGGCTGAAAAAATACCAGTGTTCGCTGTGTATTTCTTATAAACAAGGTGATGAAGATGAAAAAGAAAAAGTAAAGGGCAGGTATGAAAAGCATTGCGACGAGTAAAATAAAATTAGATAAATTAAAAGGTATTTCAAATAAGAAGCTTTAAATGATAGCAGTGGTATTGCACGTGTAAGTTTCGACCTACAACAGGTCATTTACTTACCACAGTCAAAGGAAAGTGCGCTGTTTTATAAAAGACGTCTTGCAAATTACAATTTTACCGTTTACGATATCGCTTTAAAAGAATGTCATTGTTTTGTCTGGAGTGAATTTCATAGCAAACGAGGATGCTCCTGAAATAAGTTCCTGTATTTTTAAGACTCTATAAATTTACGATTCTTAAATGCATATTAAGTCGGTTGCCTTATTTTCCAATGGATGCAGTTGGTTAAATAAAAATTCTATCGTTGTAACAATGCTTTTGTATGTTATAGCTAATACATCCAATATAGAAGATATTTCACTATTCTTTTTTGAGTTGTACCATGGGCAGAATGAAGGAGATTCTGTCCACAGTGCGATTTCAAAAATAATACAAATCTTTTAAAGAGGCAAACACTTGATTTAAAGGAAATTTCCCCTGGTGTTTTGAATCCACAGCCAAGAAAAATTACCAAAGAAAAATTTAGGGATTTAAAGTCGTCATGTGAAGGAGACACACCATTAATTCGTATAATATATTATATATAAGAATACCAAGCATTTTACTTAAATCTTCTACATGACTAATAGATGATATATTCAATTCTATATTTCTATTCATTATTATAACATTCAAAAAACTTAATAATTATAAATGTTGTTAGTGTTGCTATTGTTTTCTATAAAGAGTTAGAAAGATATCAACAGTATTACCTAAATATGTAGGGGAGATCGGGGTAAGATGACGAACGGGGTAAGATGACGAACTTGTATATTTAAATAACCGAATTAATTTTTACAGCGCTACTTCTGGCGCCATCTAGGTACCAATGTCTCGTATTAAAATAAATGCCCACTCGTCCGGCCGGGTCGCTACCGTATCAGTAATACGTAAACAGCTGTTTTGATGGTATCGTTTGTAATATTTTCGTGAATTTAATAACGATTTGTGCATTCATCAGGTAAGTCAGTAAACCTAATTTGATACAAGAAATTCTTTAATAGCAATAGTTATTGTCAGTAGTAAAATCGTTGTTTTTGTTTGTGTTTACTTTTAACCTTAAAATTGGATAAATTTATACAACGGGGGTAAGATGACGGAGGTAAGATGACGAATTCGTCATCTTGCCCCAAGTAAAAAATATAGTAACTTCTTTTACAGAATGCCGCGAGTAAACAAGCGTAAATCTAATCGTATGGAGTGGAATGAAGACTCTCTTATAGCAGCTATGAAAGAAGTACGAGAGAGATCGTTATCTTGTAACGCAGCCGCAATAACTTACGGAATACCGGAACCCACGTTGAGAAGATACATAAAAAGAGACGCTCAAAATAAAGAGTTCCCGGAGGGTGGGGGCCGCTTCAAAAACAACTTCAATGCTAAGCAGACGAAAGAATTTGTTAGCTACCTAACAGAATGTAATCAACGAGGTCTTGGGTTAACTTGCATGCAAGTTCGAAAACTTGCATATCAATATGCAGAAGCAAATCATATAGAACACAGGTTCAACAGAGAAACAAAAGCAGCCGGGACTGACTGGTTCAAAACTTTTAATACACGTAACAGAGTCTGAGGAATCCTGAGGCCACTTCAATTGCACGGCTTCGCGGATTCAACAAGATCGCTGTCCAAAATTTTTTTTCAATTTTGAAAGAAGTTAAAGTCAAATACAATTTTAAAGCAGACCGTATCTATCATGCGGACGAATCCGGACTTTCAACTGTACCAACGAAGTTGCCCAAAGTTATCACTCCAAAAGGCCAGCGACGAGTTTCTAAAATAGTGACAGCCGAGAGAGGTCGAAATACAACTTTGGTTTGTGCAATGAATGCTGCCGGGCCATATATACCCCCATTTCTGGTATTTGGCCGAATTAGAATGAAACCCGAACTGTTAAATGGTTGTCCTCCCGGTTCTGATGGTAGAGCACAGCCTTCAGGTTGGATGACGGCTGAAACTTTTCTTGCCTACCTAAAACACTTTGCCCATTATGCAAGACCGTCTATTAACGATCCCGTATTATTACTGGTTGATAACCACAGTTCCCACATTTCCCTCCCAGGAATAAACTTTTGCCGAGAGAATGGAATTGTGCTAGTGGGATTTCCACCCCACACGACCCACCGACTGCAACCTCTCGACGTCGCTTTTTTCGGCCCTTTCAAATCATTTTACAGTCAAATATGTGATTCTTTCTTAATCAATCATCCAGGAATTCCAATAACTGATAAAAAATATCGGGCCTTTGTGCTGTAAACGGCTTCAAAGCTTGTGGCATTGAGCCACTTAACCCACTTAATTTTTGACGATAGTGATTTCGCACCTTCTAAAAAAACTGAACGTATTGAACAATCTGAGGATAATAGTGCTCTTTCAATGGTTAACAATACCAGATCGACAGTAGGAAGCGCAGATTCGTCGTCAACTGATGAAGAGGACCAAATACCTTTGAGTGTGTTGGCTCAAAATGTAGAGAGCAGAACACAACAAAAGAAACATTTGATGCTCCAAAGAAACTTCAAATAAAGTCTCATAAACGTCAACTATTTACAAACGAGGGCACTTCCAGTGATTGCCTTCCTTCTATCTGGGATATTAGACCAATTGCAATGGGTGAACGGTCCTCAAACCCTAGAAAGAAAATGTCATCTTCTGTTATAAGCAGCACGCCATCAAATTGGAACTAGAACAAAAACAAAGAGAGAATGAAGAAAAAGAAAAACAAAAACAATTGAAAAGAAACAATTGAACATACAAAAAAAATCAACAATTTCAGAAAATAGAGCACAAAAATATCGAAAAACGCCGTTGCCTAATGCTGCTGATATTGCAGGTTCCAGTAGTGACATTCAATATTTATGCCCTGGATGTGAGGAGGAATATAGTAACCCACCATCTGAAAATTGGTTGCAATGTTGTCACTGTCTATCATGGTGGCATGAAGCATGCAGCAACCAAGAGGGTTTTGGCAGTGATCTTCGTGGATAGTCATCTTACCCCAATAGGTTCGTCAACTTATCCAAAGCATGGTGTAAGTTGACGAAAATTACCTACTTGTTGTTTGTAGAAAACCCATTTATATTTTCATACTTTTGGTAAGATTAATTTGACACTAAGTCATAAACATGTTTGTACTGATATGTATTTAACCCTCAAATAAATGTATTTGCTTTATATTTTCATTTTCCCTTAGCTCGTCATCTTACCCCGATCTCCCCTACTTTGGCATTGTTCTTTTTATGATAATTTCTTTTTCAATATAAACCTTTTTTTTCAAAATCTCGCAAAGTTATTAATTACTTAATGATAACACCGACGTAACTAAGATTTTTTTACTCTTAGAGGTACGAAACTTCAGTTTCGCGAAATGACGTATCTCTTGATTTTGTAAATTTTGAGTACCTCAATTATAAATTGAGTCACTCATTACTCATATTTTGATAGCTTGTGTATATACATATATACGCCCACAAGGATATTTAGATACCTTTAATACCTTTTTCTGAGCAACAAGTTGATTCTCAAAAAAAATCTTTAAAACGCTCTCCTGTATAATTGGAAAAAATGAGATAAGCTACTTTGTGATATTGACGACTTATAATGAGGGAAGTAAAAATAAATGAATTTGGTAACGCAGTAAAATAAAGGGTGTCCCATTCAGAAAAAAGACATGTCTAGGTCGTTTCTTTACAACGATGATTAATTCAAGTTAAATTTACTATTCCATGGCCAGCTAATATCTGTATTTTTATTATAAACGGTTTTTTTTCTATTTTTTGGTATTAAAAAAAATAATATAAAGTATGTTACACTGATGTTACCGCAAAAAAATACCGGATTTAATGAGCTATAAAAATACAGGATGTCCCATTTAAAAAAATACATATTCGGGCCATATGTCAAAAACAGTAGTCCAAAAAAAATGTTGCGCCTTACCACTGGATTTTACATCAAAAAGTGCCTTTAAAACGTACTTTCAAATTTGATGTATCTACGATAGTGAATAAACTAAAGGACTATTTTAAAAGTAGCAAAATTTGAAAACCACCCCGTAGCTCCGTGACGGGTAACGATAGCCATGATCAGTTTGTGCCACTATAACCTTCTGAAAGAAAGAACTAGAGAATGAGGTATCAGAGTTTTAATATCTGTTATGGTTTCCAATTTTTCCATTACGGACAATTTGAGACACCCTGCGCAGTGGTTCAGTGCACGGGTTCACCTAGGTAAACGTAAAATAACTGAAAACTATTACTACAAATTTAAAAGATTAAAATTAGTACTTATCATCCGCATGGCTAATATATTTTAATTTTGCTCGTGGGAATACAAACAGGTAAACTGTCATATGTATGTACCAGCGGCCAACTGCGGCAAAATTAAGCCAGAACTAGGACGCAGAGGAAATTATACCGGAATTTACCTAAAATGGCGCAAAACTGTAGTGGCTAAATGATCTTGTTATCCCGGCGCTTCTTGTTAAATGTTTTTTGTATTATAACTGCCGAGGGACCTTTCGTTCCCATGAAACGGTTTTTATAAATAGCTTTAGAGGTTTCCAGTTTCAACGAAAAGACCATTTAGGTTTGTTTTTTACTAAAAAGAAACAAATTGTAATAAGACTTTTTAAGCTATTTTATTACACCAATATTTTTTAATTTGTATTCTACTGCAAAATCATTTTATTCATGAAACAATTGCCGGTATATCTCGTTGACTTCTTGGCAGTCTGAGGAAATTAAAGTTGTAAGGATAGTATTGTACACTTATGGTAAAATGACACTAATGTGTTATTTTAAATCCACTTTATACAGCGAAATATATTAACAGTTTATAATAATTTAATTACGCAACAAAGCCCAATAGTATTCGAGCATTCGTCACCCGACAGAGAGTCTGTCTCGCCCCATCTCATTACCCAAAATGACTTGGGTTGACACAAAGAAAGATACATCGTTGACTCACCCGGATTCGGCCCAGTATAGATATAGCTCAAAAAACATTCCAAACTTGTGGCTGAGACTCAAAAGCTAACCATTGATTTGAAATTTTAAATTCAAAATGTCTTTTATCTCTTATAAAAATACAAGTTTACATTTTTCTTAAAATTAATAAACTGTAGCAACGTGATCCAGCATAGCTCATCATCTAACCACCCTTCTTAAAATAAAAATAGTGTGTGACTTTAGATTTGTCGATTATTGTCTTCCTTACTGTTGTAAGTTTTAATGATTCGTCCCTTTTATTTAAATCGTCTTGTCTTTGTATTTCTATGGCTTCTCAGATTATTCTGGTCTTATAATGCTCTATATTGGCAATCTCCCTACACCTATCGAAATGATGTAGGAATAGGGCCGAAGTTGTTTGGTTGTTTCTGATGCTAAGTTTATGCTTTTCAAATCTTGCTGATATTCGCCTGTTAATTTGCCCCACGTATACCTTTTACAGTCCTGGAACGAAATGCTGTATATTGTGTGGTTTTCCAATTTGATTTTGTCTTTTGGGTTTCCAAGTAGTTTACCTATAGTTGTTTGGGGTTTGTGTAATGTTTGTATATTGTGTTTTCTAAGAATTCTTCCGATTCTGTCTGTTGTGCCCTTTACATATGGTAAGATTACTTGATGAAAATGAATGAATAAGTATTGTTAAAACAATACTCCGAGAGTTGTATTATATGTGCCTGGAAATCCTCGTTCATAGCAATCTAGTCTAATGCTTCGTCGATGGGAATACCAGAATACAAAAACTTGACATCTAGGCTTGTTATGATATCGTCCTTTTCAAGAACGATATCTTGTATAATTCTAATGAAATGCTTTAAGTTTTTGACAAATGAATCAGCTTTTTCGACAGCTGGTTCCATAATTTCAGCAAGATAGTTTTCTAGTTTTTGTAGCGGCGAATTAACAGCACTAACGATAGGTCTGATGGGCGCCCCTGGTTTGTGTGTTTTTGGTAAACCATAGAGTTTAGGACATCTGCCCGACTTTTCCCGTGGTATGATTTTTTTCTTGTATTTCGAGGTTTATTTGTGAACTTTTTATTTAATTTTTAGTTGTTTTCTCCAGGTATGTACTCGGGTCTCTTGGAACAGGCTTATAACAATTGTCTTGTAAGATATCCTGCATTTTTTGTATGTAATCTTGGGTATTCATAACTACGGTTGCGTTTCCTTTATCTGCTGAAAGGATTGTGATGTTTTTATTCTTTTGAAGCTTTGTTAGGTAGGGCCCTCTCTTCAGTGGCATTTAGGTTCTGTTCCGGTGGTTTGCTTGATCATAAGATTATTGTTACTTCTTGTCGAATCTTCTCGGCTTTCGTTTCTTCAGAGGTGTCAAGAGCAGCTTTTTTTTTTCTTTAGGAATATATATATATATATATATATATATATATATATATATATATATATATATATATATAGATTAATGTGGGATGGGTTCTTGAACCTTTTAACTATATTCTTAGGGTTTTATTTTCTCGGAATTTTCGGTTCTTAGATTAAATGGGACAATTGAGTTAAAATTTGTCATTTATTTATAAACGTTTTAACCATTGTATGGCCTTCATCAGTACTAAAACTTTAATATAAAATATGTAAACGAGAGAAAGAAAATAATAGTTTTCGACTTACCTCATCAAAACAACAGATTTTTAAACATAAAACAACACATCATATTGTAAAGTTATAACAGATACACATGCAAATAAGATGTTAATACGACTACCAGTAAATATTTAGAAGCGCCTATCGACATAGGAATTCGTTTTTGTTTTTTTTCGACAGATGGATGGTTTCTTTATAGTATTTACGAATTAAATATTTTAATTTATTAAATTATAATAGATCTTGCTGAGGTTTTTTATATCTGCCTTGTTGTTTATTGAATGGTCGTGTTTTTTTATATAAATCATTTCCAAACAAAAACTCTCGTTTATTTTGGTTCGGTTCAAAACGTAATATTTTGGGTTTCTTTAAAGTTAAATTTGTGTTGAGTTTGATTTTCATGGTTTGTGAGGGGTGGTATTTTTTTTATCAAATTTGTGGCCGTTTAGGCGATTTTGAAGATATTGAGATGTTTGCCCTATATACACACTAGGGCAATTACTGCAAGGAATTTCATAAATGATATGTGATTTTTTATTTTTACTTGTTTTACTTTTTGGAGTGCTGAAATGTTGTTCTAATAGATTTTAACCTTTATGGCAGCATGATATATAATATTTTTTAAACAAATGTTATATATTTATGTAAACGGGCTTTATTTTAAATCAACCGATATGATAATGAACAATCAGATAAAATTATTACAGTTAAATTAAAAATAAAACAAAATTATAAAAGTTGTTGAAAATGTCCGCCTCTTGCTAGAATGCAAGAATCAAGTCTTCGCCTCATGGGCTGATGGACTCTGTCAAATATTCCAGGAGTATTGCGAATGATGTCGCATGAAGCTATTATTATGTTTTTTAAATCTTCTTCTGTATGGATTGGGGTCTGATACACACCAGTTTTCAGATGTCCTCAGAAATAGAAATCCAGGCTATTCAGATCTGGAGATCTAGGGGGCCATGGCTGAGGTCCTCCTCGCCCTATCCAACGGTTGTTAAAATTAATATTTAGGAACTCCCTCACCTCTATGCTGAAATATGCTAGTGCGCCATGGTGCATGAACCACATTTGATTTCTAAGAAGAATTGGCACATCTTCTAGCAATACCAGGAGTTGGTCTTCGAGAAATTGACGATAATATCGTCCTTGCTGGCAGGAAAAATGGACCTATCAAATAATCTCTAATAATGCCGGCCCACACATTTACTGAAAATTGTTGCTGGAAATTATTTTCATGTATCGAATGCGGATTCTCTTCTGCCCAAAAATGATTGTTATGAAAATTACGTATTCCACATTCCAAATAATGGATTTTGTGCTAGCATTTGTAAGAACCACTGGCAAAAATTTAAACTGACTGAGTCAGTCACGTGGGAGAAGAGCTTGAACCCTTTGGATGTGGTAAGGATACATTAAGTTGTCTAATAAAATTATCCATACAAGCACAAATGAAATGTTAAGTGTGTTTTAGTGCAATTTTCCTCGTACTGGTAGCAGGAACATTTTCTACTGCATTCAGGACTGCTTCCTCGACTTCAGAAGTCCTAACCGTTCTATTTACTCCTGCTAAATGAGTGGATTTCTTGAATGATCCATTTTCACATAGTTGATTATCTACCTTTGCAAATATTTGTCTATTGTGCACCATGCGATTTGGATATTTCTGTTCGTCGTCTGGCTTCATAACAATTGCCGTTGGCAAATCCATAAATGAAATGAATTTCTGCATATTCTTGATTTGTGAATTCAATCATCATTAAACAACTCAAAACAACTACG
This sequence comes from Kuschelorhynchus macadamiae, assembly GCA_030620095.1. Taxonomy (NCBI): domain Eukaryota; kingdom Metazoa; phylum Arthropoda; class Insecta; order Coleoptera; family Curculionidae; genus Kuschelorhynchus; species Kuschelorhynchus macadamiae. The sequence goes on from JAUTXW010004874.1 coordinate 432,443, forward strand.
GAAACGTCAAACAAAAAAATATTTCTTACAAAATGTCACATTAAAGAACAGAATTAACAAATGACCTGCCTCAGCCTACTAACCTTTTTTTCCGGTTTCAATATTTAGCCTACACTTAATTTGCATTTATGGCAATTATTGAAAATAAGTCGAAAACTTTGATAGATACGAGAATAATGCAAAATACAAAAATGATAGAGAAATGAACACAGAGTTTAAATTTTATATCAGAATTCATACAGGGTGCTGCAAAAAAAAATTCCGCAAGATAAACTTGTAGATGGTGCAAAAAAATGTAACACCCTGTATACCACCATCTAGGATTTTAATATTTTATCGTAGTGGTTCTTAAAAATAATACATGTTCTAAATTTAAACTAATTGTCTCAGAAGGAACTGGAAAAAAACGCCAAAAACGAGAAAAAACTTTGACACCCTGTATAACGAAAATGGTGCGTTTTTGACCATGTATATATTGGCATTTTTTCCTAGTTTGTCGAGTACTATCACCCCCTGAAATATGTCTACGACATTTATTAACACCGTGTATATATATATATATATATATATATATATATATAAATATAATATATATATAAATATATATATATATATATATATATATATATATATATTTATATATATATTTTTTTCCCGAATGTTTCGGAGGAAAGTCTACTCCCGTCTTCAGCAAAACTAAAAGTAGATAGAATATTACTTATATTTTGTATCTTTTTTTGTGTCAGATACTTAAATTTTCTCTAATCATGGCTAAAAAGGAAAAAAATTTATAAAAGATGTTTTAATGCAAAATAGTTATCCTAAAGATTTCATTGAAAAATGTTTTTACGAATTTGTCAAACCAATCCAAAATAAACCAATTGCAAACCTCTTTATACCATACATACCTAACTTTATCAGATAAAATAAAACGAATAGGTGAACGTTTTAACATAAAAACGATTTAAAACATAAAATTCACAACATATTCCAAAAAACGTAAATTAAAAGAAAGTGCCTTGATATTGTTAAATAAAGATAATTGTGTAGCATGGTTCCGTTAATTTTAATAACACAAGGTGAGATTTGCTAAATACTGATGTAAAAAGAGGACACCTTAAAATATAATATTATAAAATGAACATACTTTAGGTACACATATTTTTTCACCTTATTTTTGACAATTAAAAATAACACCTTTATATTGACATTCATTGAAATTCTGTTAGAGATTAGCCATTGTGGTTAAATTTCTGATACAAAACCTATTCTGCTTTTAGTTTTTTGTTTTTAGTTGTGCTGAAGACGAGGGAAGACTTTCCTCGGAAACGTACCAAAAGTAGATATTTTTCAGTGTTCGAAAAGACGAAGATATATATATATATATATATATATATATATATATATATATATATATATATATATATATATATATATATATATATATATATATATATATATATATATATATATATATATATATATATACTGCGCAAAACAATTAACGCAACGCCTAAAATTTCGTCTAACTTTGAATGGAAATTTCTCGAGAATGGTTGATCCGATTGTGATGAAGTTTTTATCGAAATTTAGGTTAATTCCTCGTGAATATTCTTTTGATATTAAAATTCAATGTTACTTTGTTCTAGGCAATAATACAGGGTGAAAAAGAAAGACATGTTTTATTTACCAAAGTTTAAAACACCCTGTAGAATAAATCAGATGGATTCAAGAGATCTTACCAAAAGAGTGTTGTAGCCCAGTATGTTTCCAACAAATTGTTTTCTTATTCGCTTCAATAGCACAATTTTTGCCTGAGTTACAGGTTTTATTGAAAAGTACTGTATTTACTGTTTTTTAAATGAATTTACCAGTTCATGTTTGGATTGATTCTGTTGAAGACGTTGTAATTTGTAGCTTGGTTGTGAAGATTTTTTTTATTTGGATCACTAAAATTCAATATTAGTTTTGTTCAGTCAATAATACAGGGTGCAACGAAAAATAAATTATACTGTTTTTTAAATTAAGAACGCATCGGTCACCGGATATTTGAACATGGCGCTATTCTACATTTTAGTTTAGTTACACGAAAATTTCTTCGTGATATCAAGGGCCAGGATCGGTTTAGTTATACAGGGAGTTAGAAAAACATGTTTTAATAGGTAAGATTAAGATATGAACACGACAGTCAGAAAAACAAAACACTAAGAACTAAAACGAACAAAAATAAACTTTATAACTATTGAACTAATATTTCGTATTTCCCCCTCTGTTTCTTATGACGGCTTCGCTAGAAGGTGCGAAGCAGTCATGCTTAATATCAAATTTCGTATGAGTACCTCATCCAGCCCATTCCAAGTATCGATGAGTAGCTCACCCAGCTCTTCCACGTTATTTGGCTGTCTTTCATTAGCCCTTAATCTCCTGCCCAATAAGTCCCAAACATGTTCGATTAGGTTCAGGTCCGGACTACGTGCAGGTCATTGCATGACATCGATCCCAACATTATTAACGTAATTTTGCACTACACGTGCTGTATGGGGACGAGCGTTGTCATGCATTAATAAAAACTCCGCTCCAACATTATGTGCAAATGGCCTCACGTGATTGTCCAGTATTTCGTTGATATATCGATCCGCATTCAAATTCCCATCCACAATAACTAACTCCGTACGACCAGGACCCCTCAAAGATACCCTTCCCCAAACCGTTACTGATCCCCCACCAAACATTACGGTATTAACAAAATTCCCCTGTACATAGCGTTCATTTGGTGTACGATACACATGGACCCGTCTATCGCAATTAAAAAGACAGAATCTCGATTCATCTGTCCACAGCACTCTCGACCAATCAGCTTCCGCCCAGTTCATACGTTCGTTAGCCCATTCTAGCCTGGCTCTCCGATGTGTTGCTGATAACGCAGGACCTCGTGCAGGAACACGTGGTTTCAAATTTCCTTTCCTCAAACGATTCCGCACTGTTTGAGTGCTTACCTGAGGACCATTCGCGTGTTGAATTTCCTGCCTCAGTAAAGCAGACAACCGCAGATACCGGTCTTCACGCTCACTGGTAACACGCTGTCGACCTTGTCCAATCGGTCTGGAATGATCATCGGTCTCCATGTGTCTCTGTATGACTCTATGTACAGTTGATTTATGAACATTCAATCGTTCCACTATCCTGCTATAGCTCCAGCCTTCATCTCTAAGAGTTCTTGCAATTACACACTCGTCGCGGGTCAAATTTCTAGTTTGTCTTGGCATCACTGTACACAATAAGAAGAAAAATTTAAAACCGAACTGAAACTGACGCCTAAATGTCAATCTGGTATAAGTTGTGTTCTCTTGCTACCGGGAAACGTCTTCAACAGAATCAATTCAAACATAAACTGGTAAATTCATTTAAAACACAGTAAATGCAGTACTTTTCAATAAGTCCTGTAACTCAGGCAAAAATTGTGCTATTGAAGCGAATAAAAAAACGATTTGTTGGAAACATACTGGGCTACAACATTCTTTTGGTTAGATCTCTTGAATCCATCTGATTTATTCTACAGGGTGTTTTAAACTTTGGTAAATAAAACATGTCTTTCTTTTTCACCCTGTATTATTGCCTAGAACAAAATAACATTGAATTTTAATATCAAAAGAATATTCACGAGGAATTAACCTAAATTTCGATAAAAACTTCATCACAATCGGATCAACCATTCTCGAGAAATTTCCATTCAAAGTTAGACGAAATTTTAGGCGTTGCGTTAATTGTTTTGCGCAGTGTATATATATATATACTCTCATTTATATTGGGCACAATTTTGTTTCGCCATATTGGATTCCGTCCAATAGTTGGCCAGTTTCTACCTATGCCACACTTGATTTTTAGTCATAAATTAATCGAAATGTACCACTTCGACGTAGTGCCACAGGATCGCCCCCTTACAAAATCGGTAAATATTTTTCAAATATTCTTAATAGTTTTACAGGTAAAACACAATTATATATTAAAAACTCTACGCATTATGTAAAGCAATTAAACGCAATTTAATTAGTTCCAAAAAATATCTTGATCAGTTCCGATGTAGAATCGCTATATACGAATGTATCTATAAATGATTCAATTTCCATAATATCAGACTTATTTCACCATAATAATATCGACAACTCACTTTTAGATCTGATTGAAACATGTCTCACATCAACATATTTTGTTTTTCAAGGAACTTTTTATGAACAAACTTCAGAAGCAGCAATGGGATTTCCGCTGTCACCAGTGGTAGCCAATATCTTCATGGAAGCTTTTAAGAAAGAAGCCTTTGAGTGGCCCTCATTAAAGGCAAAATCATGGTTCATGATTCAGGAAACCTCCCCGTATCTGTTGATCATCTGAATCAGCAACATCCCAATATAAATTTTACATTGAAAATTGAATTAGAAGGCATGTTTATCTTTCTAGATGTTCTTGTACAAAGGATTCCATGTTTTCTTAGGACACAGAGAGTCTAGAAAACCAAAGCATACGAACAGATACCAAAATACAAATTACCATCATCATTCGACACATAAGCCATCGGTTATTAATTTTTTGGTTTGCAGAGCCGACGCGATTTGTAACCAAATTCTTTACAGTCGGAAACAGAAACTGAAACAAGCTTTAAGAGGGAATGGATATTGCAATGAGGATTTTAGACGGTCAATTAGAAAATATAACACCCCAGGAATTGAAACTAATAAGGAGTTACCCATAGAACGTGTAGTTCATTTATTTATACTCCGAACCATAGACAAGATTGCAAGGATACTTCGCCGGTCCAACATACGAACAATCTTCAACGCACACAAGAAAATTGGACGATGTTTGCGATCTTTAAAGGATATTATTTCTTTTATAAAGGGAAGATGTATATGTAATTCCTTGTTCCTATAGTTATCGTCGTCTAAAAAAAACTAAATATCGACTAGGCTTAAGGAACCTGAACAATGTATTAAAGAGAAACAAACTGTACCATCTGCTCTATCTGAACACCAACATGCCACTGAACGTGTCATAAATGTAAAAGAAAGAAATTTTTTTTCATCGGAGTCTCGAGATTCTATAAACGGAAGCATCCTAACAGTTTCAATAGAGATACGAGCTTCAGTCTACACAGGGTCCCTATTAATAACTAGCCTAGGTCTTTCCAAGCTCATTCAGGGTTCCGATTTAGTGAAGTAAGGATCTCTGAAGATGCCTCTTGCAATCAAAGGCGAATCGTCGGAAAGTGATTCAATTTTTTTAAAACTAATCCCAATAACCATGAGTTCTTAATAAAGTATACTTTCTTAGTTGACTTTAAATTTTGCGGAAAAATCAAATGATAGAAATGAACTGGTAATATTTTCGTCAGAATCCATTGGCGAAACAAAATAGCAGTGTTACAAAATGTTAAAAAAATCAGTGTAAAAAAATTACTTACCCCATTAAATCAATGTTTTTCAGATACAGAAGAAGTGATAAGAGTATGTTACGAAAAAAAGGCCGTCTAGTACATTTTTAGGAAAATCAGCGTTAAGAAAACCACTTTTCAATTGACTGAATTTGCCGATTTTTTTCATTTTGTTTATAAATTTTTGTTTCATCGATTCAGAAAATGTTTCGCCAAAACGGCCACTATTATTAAATTAATATCCTAGCTTAAAGAATCAATTTCCCATTATCAAAGTTTCCTAACATATAAAATTGAATTCATGGACGCTGATCAAAAGTTTCTCCACGTAATTTAAATCGACTTTTAGAAAGCCGATCGTAAACGTTGAATTATTCCTGGCATATGCTCTACGTCTTTACAAACTGCTTCGGTTCTTTACAGTTGCTTTCTGTTGTTGAACTGCATTGGGCTGGATGACTTAACTAGCTAAGAAATAATGATATTAGCAATAATGATAGGCCTGATTGAAATCGCACTAGCATCAGCGCACAGCTTTTCTTTTGTAAAAATATAGTAGTGGTAGAAATTACTTTTATGTTGATTCGGTTTTAATACATGCTCTTTTTGAGTTGCAAAATGTGCAACGTAGTTTTCAAATAATTTACACCTACGTAATTAATATTTGCATTAATATTAAACATTTTTTAATAGTATTTGTGCAATAATTATCCTGGTATAGAGGTCAACTGGTATAATTGTGTTATGAATTCAAGATAGCGATGAAATCAAAATGTTTGTAGTGGTCAAAAAATCACCTTCTTATATATCTTCACGTTTTAGCGTCTCTAAATGCGAAATACTAATTTTTATCAATTCCATCGGTCGGTCTGTCTGTCTGTTCGCGGCGTAGCTAATAAACTACTTATCCGATCGACTTCAATTTCAATAAGACGCAACAAGATGGCGGCCTAGTGAAACGTTAAAAGAAATATTACTAAAAAACTAATTATTCAATTTACTTCAAATTTTGCACAAAAATCAAGTGTTACGTAGGAATAAACTAGTAACATTTTCATGTAAATCCAAACATAGCAAAAAATGGCGGCCAAATAAAATGTTTAAAAAATCAGCGTAAAGTAATCTTAATAAAATTCTGGCTTAACTTTTTTATTTTCTTCATTTTTACTTCTCTCATAAAAGGGAAATACTGTGAGCGTGAAAAAATCACACTCCGAGATTTTTTCAGATCTTTACGTTTCAGGGTTCCTAGATGACGAAAAACATGTTTTCTAGAATCCGTCGATCTGTCTGTCTGTCGGCCTGTCGGTTTGTCTGTTCGCGGCCTAGCTGAAAAAACTGCTAATAGTCAAAAGCAGTATTATCGTGCGGGTCATACGATTTATCAACGACAAACTTTTTAAGTTTGTTTTTCTTTTATTACTTCATGTAATCATATCCTCCGCATAAAATCCGGAAGATGAACTAGATAGACCTATGATATTTTCATATGAAAAAAGAGGATAAACATATAAATACCAGCAGTTGCAAAAATCTTTGAGCGATGTCACTTCAAAGTTAGATTGACAAGTCAGTGACAAAATGAGTAATAGATAACAATTTTCGGGTTTTTTGCATCCACAAGCGAAAAAAGTGGTATTAAATCTAATAAAATATTACGAAAATAAAAATTCACTGGCCAATTTCCAGGAGACAGTGGGAATCGGTATAAGGACGGTGCAGAAAATTGTGCATGAAAAAAAGCATTATTTACTACCGAAGAAGATTAAGAAATGTACACGAAAAAGCCAAAGACAGAAGACTTAACTGACAATGTAAAAATAAAAAAAAATAAAATCAAAAACTAATATAACCCTTCAAGTTTTAAAAGAAGCTTTAAAAAATCGAGGCATATTAAAATTGGACTAAAATCGTTGTCAAAATTAATAAAAATGTTGGATTTTCGATACAAAAAGGAATGTAATCGAAGATTTTTATGCGAGTTGCCACATATAGCAAGTCAGTGTATCCAGTTTTTAAAGAAATACACGGAAAAATGTTAATTCAAAATTTAAAAAAGTGGTATTTTTAGACGAGACTTGGATATTTTCTAATGGAAGTGGTTCGAAATCTTGGCAGGATGAGTCTGTGAAAAGTGTCAAGAGAAAAAAGGGATGTAGGATGGGAAAACGGTTCATCATTTTACATGCAGGTTCTTCAACAAGATTTCTCCCAGGTGCAAGTTTACTTTCTTCAACATCCAAAAGTATGAACTACCATGAAATATGAACTGTGAACTGTTTGAAAAGTGGTTAAAAGAACAACTGATTCCAAATTTAGATGCTCCATCTTTAATTATTCTGGACAATGCATCTTATCATTCAAGAATCAAGAATAAATAACCTACTTCATCCTGGAAGAAAAGTGATATTTATGACTGGCTAATAAAAAAAACAAAATCCTTTACCCAACATGCTGAAACTAGAACTTCTTTTAGTAGCAAAATCTATTAAAAAACCAACAATATATGCCGTAGATGAAATATTACGGGAAAATGGACATGAGGTTTTACGACTGCCATCATACCATTGCCTTGCCAGTTTAACGCAATAGAATTAATATGGGATGGTGCAAAATCATATTACGAAAAACATGTGAACGATGGTCTTACATCAGATGAAGTGCAAATTGTTTGCCAAGATTCATTAAATTATATTACGCCGGAGTACTAGAAGAAATCTGTGGGATATACGGAGAAATTAATATGGGATTGGTTGAATCGAGAACGAGTTCTAGATGTCGAAATAGCACCAATGATCATTGCGCCATTTGAGAACGACTGAGAAGATGAGGACTTTTTAAGTGATGATTATATTTTTTAGTCTATAATATTAAAAAGTTTCTAAAGGATTATATTAGCCTTTGACGTATATAAATCATAAATTGCATTATGAATATCCATTTTTGCATTGTAACTTAAGTCTTTTACCTTTGGATTTTTTCGTATACATTTCTTAATCTTCTTCGGAAGTAAGTTATGTTTTTTTTTCATGCACAAGTTTCTGTACATTTCTTATACCGATGTTGCCACTGGCTCCTGGATATTAGCCAGTGAATTTTAATTTAAACATTTTTTTAATAGATTTGACAACATTTTTTTGCTTACTTTTTTAGTACATTTGTAATTTTGTAAGCAATAAACAAATAATTATAGAATACTTGTTCTAATTTTAAAGCGTGTTTAAAATAAGTAAATTTTTTTATTAATTATAAGACAAAATTTGATATATAAAAATCGGAAAATCGCTTTACCAGAAACTCGGGGGTAACGAAAAATACATATATATATATATATATATATATATATATATATATATATATATATATATATATATATGCACTTGCAGAAATTATATATTTCTGCTGTTCTACATATATCTTTTCCGGCCAAGAACTTTTGATAAAGGTATGTGAAAGCGCATTTTTATTGATTTTAGTATCTACTCTCCGCAGGATGGTGCTAGTGCATACTTTGCCAAATTCCTATGGGTTTGCAGCCGGAAACCACCGGAGCCCCAATAGGTGGCGCTAAGTGTTATACTTAGCATGTAGTACTGTTTCAGTATGATAGACGTTTCGTTTTCGATTTTGGCGTATCGAGCAATATGTTATTTCAGATCTCCCTGGTTACAAGCCTGCCTGATGAGGGTAAAGGCGCAGGAGGGTACCCTGTGATATAATCGAAAGCAATTCTTCTTGTAGGCCGTTTTGCACTTGAAGAAATTATATATTTCTGCTAGTCTACATATATATATATATATATATATATATATATATATATATATATATATATATATATATATATATATATATATATCAAATATACATATATATATATATATATATATATATATATATATATATATATATATATATATATATATATATATATATATATATATATATATATATATATATATATATATATATTCAAATATACATATATATATATATATATATATATATATATATATATATATATATATATATATATATATATATATATATATATATATATATATATATATAGCCTGTATTTTTCGCATGCATGGCCCTTAATTTTAGACTGAAATTTGAAGAAATCCGATAAGTAGTTTTTTAAGCATGCCGCGAACAGACAGACTGACGGACAGACATACCTACAGACAGACGAAATTGAGAAAACGTTTTTCCCGGCATCTAGGGATCCTTAAATGTAAACTAATTATCTTGTGTTTTTAACAAAAGCGTATATTTTTGCAAGATAATTTTTTTTTGTGATAACAATACAAAAAAACAAGTTTTCTTTGCACGGGGGTGGCCAAAAAATTCTGACCAAATACATATTTAGCGAATTTTCTTATTTAGTCCTTCGGCATTTACTATTTAAAATAATATTAAGTTACTATCTTAATAATATTGCGTAATACAATAAAAAAACTATTTTCTTTCTCCCTGTATTTTTGTAAATAGCCCATCGAGATTTAATAGCTCGATAAAAGAATCACACAACATTTTGGTATTCACTGTGTTTTCTGATTTGATTCATAATGTTGGTGACCTTTGGACCCGCACGATAAGACCGCATTCAACTATAACACAATCAGTCTGAAAAAAAAAGACGTATTAGATTAATTTCAAATTTTGCGCGAGCATTACGTGTGATATAGAGATAAACTAGTAAAGTTTTTTACGAATTCAAGAGAGCGGCACAAAATGGCAGCCCAACTGTTAAAAAAATGAACGTAAAAAAATCTTCTATGATATAAGGATAAACTGGTGCGAATTTAACATGACGTAACAAAATCGCGGTGTCTGTTAATGTAAAAACTACCTATTGAATTTATATTAAATTATGCCCAAAATCAAGTGTGACATAGGTACAAATTGGTAAAATATTGGTAGGGAGCCAATATAATGGAACAAAATGGCGTCGAATAAAAATTTTTGAGAAGACAGTGTGTGTTCCTAAATAACTACTGAACTAAAATGGTTCACACTTCTCTGTTCCTAATAAAAGAAAATAATGATAATGAGGGAAGTTCCGGGTAAAGTAAATTTGCGATTTTTGATATTAACATCCCTTAACACACACTTTTCTACACAGTGAATTGTATTGACTAGTCACCTAGGTCACCAGATCTGACACCGCTCGATTTATTTCTATGGGGTCACTCGAAATTTGTTGTATTCAAAACCCAACCAGACTCAGATGGACAACTCCAACAAGGGATTTTACAATAATGAAGGGCTATTTCATCAGAGTTGCTTAAAAACGTCCACGAACAGTTTGTACTTGTGTTTACAGAACAATGGAAACCATTTTTAACAATTCATCAATTTTAAGAATTTGAGTATATCAGTACCTTCATTATCGTACTTTTTAGGGGATGACTGTTACGGTGGAACCCCATTAAAACTTATTATTTATTATTTTAATAAATTAAATACATTTCATACTACATTTTTGAGTTTAAGTACCTTAATTTTGCCCAAAAAGAATTTAAAAGAGATGTAAGGTATCTAGAATTATATAAGGATTTCAAAAATAACGAAATAAGTGCTAATTTTAGGGGTAGCTGCTCTGGATTCAGGGGGTTGAATCTAATACAACAACACATACCTTAACGATTGTCCCCCTTGATATCTAAATTAGCGTGTTTCATCAAATTTTCATAGTGTCAGTTTTCAAATTGACACCTAATACGAGCTCTCCCGGGATTGTAATTCCTAGTGAGCACAGATCGAAAATAAATACCTAAACTCTATACACCTCAAGCTCCTTCATTGTTTTGATTTCATGCAGGGAAGGTCCCTGCAGATGCCTCGTGCAATGGCAAGCGAAACTTCGGAAAGTGTTTCCAATTTGACTCAGTCAAAACCCACGATTTCCTCATCAGATATGAGAGAACATGTCCTTTGAGATTTATGAACCTTAAAATCTGCAGAATTATTTAAAATATTTTTTTACGATTGCAGTACTTACTCATGTTAATTACCATTATTAAGAAATTATCTTAATTCGTTAAATAAAAATTGACGTTATTAAATTCTCTCACCTGGTAGTCTATGAAATTGCCATATCCCATATGGTCACAGGGACAGGGACACTCGCGGATATGCTGCAAGAGCTCGGGATCGAGCCCTTCGCAGGCCCGCTGGCCCATTCGGGGGCCCCCGCAGCATCGATCCGGCTGCAACGCTGCTGCTGCCTGACCTAGCTACGGTCGACACCGGACTGCTCGCTGCCTGCCAGCTTCGCGCGGGCTGGAGCTGCTGTTTCGGAAAATACAATTGTACTGCATATTGCGAATTGTACTAAAAGAATCGGTAAATTTCCCTTGCCCAGAACTTCCCTCGTTACGAAACCTTCCACTGATGAAGGGAGCAGTGGCGCGACTAGACATCGACATTTGGGGGGGCTCAAGATCTGATACTAAGATAATATTGATTATAGGATAAAACTAATTTTAACCATTTTCTCGTACGGCTGTGATTTAATTATAAACTCCCGATATTGTCCAAGTTTGTATGTTTCGGCTATATACGATTTGGTTAATATCTATGACAGCTGTCAAAAAATATATATTTTTTTAATAAATTACGACACTTAAAGCTACATAGAACGATGAAACTCGTATATAAAAACTTTAAGGAGTTCAAAGTTATCACTTCTCCTGTATAACAAAATATATTTTCTCGACCTGTTAATAGGAAACTTGCCAAAGTGCCTCCTCCTTTTTGGTCTACCCTGTGTACCAGCCCAAGTAGCACATATAATCATATAGGGGCTAAAATGCTGTGATATTTGCTAATATCTCTGGCTAATTAGCTAAAATTGCTAGCCAAAATAACAGTTCTATTACAGTATAAAGACGGAAATACGGCTAAAGTGAGGAATAATAATTTGGCCATAAAGGGGTAAAAATGGCACTTTGGATTTTGATTTTATGGTTGGGTTTATTAGCTACTTTTTGACTTTAAAATCGAGCTTTTTTATCTGAATTTGTTTTTTAGCCGAAATTTGAGTAACATTTTTTCTGAAATTTACCTAAATAATTTCTCATTTTTTGCCTTTTCTTCATTTATATGATAAATCATCAATTGTTTCAAATTATGTAGAAATAGTATTAACAGAGCCAATCAGTGTAAGAATTTATTGAGCCAAGAGGAAATACAAACATAACAAATCATGGTTTCGTAGAAATATTTACCCTATGACTTATTGTGTAAAATATTCATTTGACGGTTACGACACTTAAAGCTACATAGAACGATGAAACTCGTATATAAAAACTTTAAGGAGTTCAAAGTTATCACTTCTCCTGTATAACAAAATATATTTTCTCGACCTGTTAATAGGAAATTGCCAAAGTGCCTCCTCCTTTTTGGTCTACCCTGTGTACCAGCCCAAGTAGCACATATAATCATATAGGGGCTAAAATGCTGTGATATTTGCTAATATCTCTGGCTAATTAGCTAAAATTGCTAGCCAAAATAACAGTTCTATTACAGTATAAAGACGGAAATACGGCTAAAGTGAGGAATAATAATTTGGCCATAAAGGGGTAAAAATGGCCATTTGGATTTTGATTTTATGGTTGGGTTTATTAGCTACTTTTTGACTTTAAAATCGAGCTTTTTTATCTGAATTTGTTTTTTAGCCGAAATTTGAGTAACATTTTTTCTGAAATTTACCTAAATAATTTCTCATTTTTTGCCTTTTCTTCATTTATATGATAAATCATCAATTGTTTCAAATTATGTAGAAATAGTATTAACAGAGCCAATCAGTGTAAGAATTTATTGAGCCAAGAGGAAATACAAACATAACAAATCATGGTTTCGTAGAAATATTTACCCTATGACTTATTGTGTAATATATTCATTTGACGGTTACGACACTTAAAGCTACATAGAACGATGAAACTCGTATATAAAAACTTTAAGGAGTTCAAAGTTATCACTTCTCCTGTATAACAAAATATATTTTCTCGACCTGTTAATAGGAAATTGCCAAAGTGCCTCCTCCTTTTTGGTCTACCCTGTGTACCAGCCCAAGTAGCACATATAATCATATAGGGGCTAAAATGCTGTGATATTTGCTAATATCTCTGGCTAATTAGCTAAAATTGCTAGCCAAAATAACAGTTCTATTACAGTATAAAGACGGAAATACGGCTAAAGTGAGGAATAATAATTTGGCCATAAAGGGGTAAAATGGCCATTTGGATTTTGATTCTATGGTTGGGTTTATTAGCTACTTTTTGACTTTAAAATCGAGCTTTTTTATCTGAATTTGTTTTTTAGCCGAAATTTGAGTAACATTTTTTCTGAAATTTACCTAAATAATTTCTCATTTTTTGCCTTTTCTTCATTTATATGATAAATCATCAATTGTTTCAAATTATGTAGAAATAGTATTAACAGAGCCAATCAGTGTAAAAATTTATTGAGCCAAGAGGAAATACAAACATAACAAATCATGGTTTCGTAGAAATACTTACCCTATGACTTATTGTGTAAAATATTCATTTGACGGTTGGTGGGGACAAAAAACATTTGCGTAGGAACTTTTACTGTTAAAATAATCTAAGATAGGCACGTAAAACACACTTGAAACTAAAAATTTCGTTTTCTACAATTTTTTTTTTTTGGAGATAATTTACTAAGAAAATTCAGTCCCTAAAGTAAAGAAACATGCGTGAAAATACGTTTTTATAGGTAGAAAGAATATGTTTGTTTAAAGTGGTTAAGTAATGGCTGCTAGGAAATTAGTTTAATTTTAATTTCCATCATGGCGGATCATAAAAAGCTTTGGGTTATTTTTTAAGCACCTTGTAAGAAAATATTCGTTAAATGACAATAATTTTCAAATGTAGCAACATTTACTAAAATTTGCCAATAAAAATGCTTACTTGGCTTGCCTTTAGTACTCGCTAAAAAATGGCTAATTTAAGACACAGGAGCCAGCGTAACAAAATTAAACGACGATTACGCCAAGTCGGCGTTTTTCTATAATATGTGTTGAAATATTTAATCTTTTTATTAGACATGTTGTACGGTAAATAATTTATATTTCGTTTTTCTAAATAAATCTTCAGTTTGGTTAAGTATAGTTTTATATGTTATAAACGTAAATTTGAAAATTTGGCATTTTTTGGCAATATTGAAGCAACAATAAGCGAAATAAAACTATCCAATTTTAGTTTAATTTTGAAAGTAAAATATGATAATAAAAGCCATATTTTTTCCTCTCAATTTTTGTTGTCATAATCCGGCATTCTTATATACCTATTATTACCATAATTAAACTAACATACTTGCTAAAATATGTTTGGTTGGCATTTGGGAAAAATGCTTACTTATGTTTATATTCTGACCTCGATTTCTATTGATTAAAAATGCCATATTCTGGCATTTTAAACAGCTATGTTTACTATAATTTAACTTCAATACTTACTAGAATTATATTGTGCCAACAAAATTGACAGATATTTCTACTTTTTGGCCATCCAATAAAAGATGGAGGTTTAATTATCCTATAAAAGATATTTTTTGGCCAAGTAATTATGCTATACCCTATCTACATTAAAAACTCCTACTTTTGGAGCCAAAAAATCTAATTTGAAGTGAGCTTTCATGGCTAGAAAACAAACCAAGAATCATTTGGCAACATTTGACAAATCTCTGGTTTTTATGTGTTTTTTATGGATAACTGTTAGGCAAAAAAGCTAATTTGTGCTACTTGGGAGACGAACATGGTTTTGTTAAAAAAAATTAAACAACAAAAGTTTCGCCGTTTTTTGAAATATCACCTCAATTTTATTTTAAATATGTATAGTCGAGAAAGATTAAGTATCTACATCAATGACTTTTATGATTTTTCAATGTTAAAACATTTTCTCCACCTATTTCTGTTTTCAGTTTAACTATTATCGGTTTTGCGTAAACAAAATATGATTTTTTTTTTACTTTTTTAAACCCCTTAAAAAATATCGCTTACACTTTTCACTGTTTCTCAAACTTTTATGATCCATAACTTCAAAATAAGCGCGCCCTTACGTTTTCGTAAGCCCAGATAGTGTCCAATTAAATTGGTCAAAAGTATACAAGATGCTAAATTAGAAAAAAAACCTATGTTTATTTCTTAACTGAAAAACGGAAGATGCAAGAGAAAAATAAACTATGTTACGGAAGAATACCTTTTTAACCATTTTTACAAACAGTTTTGGTTGGCCCTCGCCAATCGCCTGGCGGGGGGCTGATTTTGGGGTCGGGGGGCTAAGCTCCCCCTAGCCCCCCCCTAGTTGCGCCACTGGAAAGGAGTATTTTACAGATCGGGTTAAGCCAATTACCTGGAATTTTCCTCGTAAAGAATCCCTCCATATAATAAGGGAACTAAAGATAAAATAATTTGTATATACAGGGATATTCACGGTGAGTGGCCTATTAGACGTTTATGGAGAGCCGATTTACGGATCGTTTTAAAATTTTGGTTACAAACGTAACCAGCTATGATCTATCTATATAAAATATTTTCAGTTCCGCGGTATTGCCGCTTCTACCCGAAACTGGTGGCAACATAGTTATTTTAAATGGAACACACTGTATATTTTTCAATTTTCAGAATCTAGGTTCACTTCTGACTAACTTTCGTAAATATCTTCCTATACCTATCTGTAGCCGTTCTTGAGATACTAATTAATTTAATTTTTTTTAGCTGAAACAAGGCTTTCAAAAAGCCTTAATATTTCCATGCTCTAAAAGACTTTGAAGCTGAAATTCTGGTTACGATTAGGCAATGCCCGTAAATATTTCCATCTTTCGCCATGTAATACCAGAGCATACAAAGTGGTCCAGAAGTATAAGTTTGTTAGTAACTTACAAAAATGGCCTAACATGAACATTTTTAAAAGGTACACCCTATATATGATTACTGATTTGAAATGCCGATAAATGTCAATTTTTCGATTTATAAGCATTTATTTATGACTCTTCATAAGACAGGTAAGGCTTAACGAGCTCGGTTATAGGTGGTCATAGCAACATCGTTATTTTAAATGCACTGCATATTTTTCAATTTTCGGAATCTACGTTAATTTCTGATTAACTTTCGCAAATATTTTCCTATACCTATCTGTAGCCGTTCTCAGTGGCGTGCAGTCCATAGAAGCAAGAGAAGCAGTGCTTCCCCAAAAAAAATTACAAAACATGTTCTAAAATGTAATTGTTAAAATAGGAAACCATTAATTTAGTTTATATTAAAAATGCTAAAATATTATCTTAATTATCAAGCCCATAATACATGCGGCCTTGACTCCGACCGAGCCACCATAGAAAATGGAATAGAACCTATGCGGGCCGCTAGCTTCTTTGCAGGCAAGTCTTGTATGCTCGATTTCATGTGAATCGAGCCAGAGGTTATTGAACTTTCCACCAGCTGTTTGCAATTTTTGCATTTCAGTCGCGTGCTTTAAGTGGGTTCGGAAGCTATCGTTGGAGTAGGTTCTTTGTTTGAACGGCTATCCGTGTGTTGTGTGATACGTACGTCTCGTCGTGTATGGTGCGATATGGAAGACAATAATACGGAGGTGGATATGCAAATACCGTCGACTTCGGCTGTCGGTAATAACGTTGAAAATGTTGGAGAATTTAGTAAGAAGAGTGCGTGTGAATGTATGGTGTGTGTCTTAATAATAAAGGGATTTTCAACATTAAATTTTGCTGATAAGCTTCAAATAATTTCCAAAGGAAGGGCAAAACCGCCTATGAAAAATTTAACCACAAAAATGAAAAACTGTATTAGACATTTTTATCCGGAAAAACAATTCGAACAATTTAAATGGCTAACAGAGTGTGAAAATATAAGTAAATTATTTTGCTGACCATGTTTACTTCTTGAAAATGAAAAAGGTCTCTGGAATAAAACTGGATTTTCCGATTTAAACAATTTCCATAAAGCTGTAAAAAAATACATTATGTCAAAAGCGCATTTGCAGGCCGTCATAAAAGAAAAAGTCTTCGGCAAAACAAGAATTGAACAGGCCCTTAATAAAGTTGGAAATTAGTCACCGCCAACACAATGAACTAGTCGATAAAATTAGCAAATATTAAGAAGACTTATCGATGTTGTTTGTTTTCTCGGACAGCACGAATTGGGATTTAGAGGTCATGACGAAACAACGGTTTCTTCAAATAGAGGAAATTTTCAAGATTTACCTAGTTTAATGGCTAAATATGATGATTGCTTAAAAAATCATTTAGAGCAGTCTAGCGTTTTTCACGGAAAGTCGAATCGAATCTGTTGCAGCCATTATTCTAAAATAAATTAAGCAGGAGATTGGCGAGGCGCGGTTCATTGCTATTTTTCTGGACGAAACAACTGATATCACTAATTTTAGCCAATTATCTATAGTAATACGCTACGTTAACAGACGGAAGTATTCAAGAGCGATTTTTAGGTTTTAAGAATGTGTCCGAAAATCGTACAGCAGATGCATTATATACCGTAGTTTATAACGTTACTAAAGAAATTAATAGAGAGAAAAAATTAGTTGCTCAAAGCTATGATGGAGCTGCAGTTATGGCAGGACAATTGGGGGTCTGCAAGCTAGAGTTCGAGAAACTTTCCCAAGTGCTGTGTTTGTCCAGTGTTTTGCTCATAAATTAAATTTAGTTTTATCCCAGTCCATCAATCACATTAAAGAATATAAAGTATTTTTCGTTACTTTAAGTGGCATGGCTGCTTTTTTTTCCCGAGTTAACAAAACGTACACAAGCTTTGGACTCAATTGTCCACAAACGATTGCCCAAAGTAGCTCCTACTAGGTGCAACTATAATGGAGGGCTTGTGTTAACAGTATCTGAAAATCGTGAATCACTGATTGAACTATTTGAGAATATAATAGAAAATAATGAAACGTGGGACTTATAAGCAATAAATAGTTCGAGGGGGTTTTTGGACTGTTTGAAACGAGATTTTAATTTTAATTATTTGTTGAACATATTTTCAGAAATATTTCCATTCTCGGACAATGTTTTTAATATATTACAAACTAAAACAAATGGTATTGCTTTTTGTTTAAAAAATAGTAGATGATTTTAAGTTCATGTTAAGACGTTAAATGTAGAGCCACAAGCCAAGCGTCTTCGAACAGACAAGGTGGGAGATGTTCAAATATCATACATATCATATAATAATCGATCAAATTCAGCAAAAAATAAACTATAGATTTAACGGTTTAAATGATTTTAAATTCCTCGAGCTCTGCAATTTTGATGCATTTAAAGGAAAAACTTTTCCAGAAAATGCGTTTAAATCTCTTCTTCTTCATTATGGCCAGTTCTTCGACCGAGTGTTACTGCGATCTGAACTAAAAGTGATTTACGAAACTGATGACATTAGCGCAAAAAATAACGCTAAGGAACTAATGCAAAGACACGGAGCTGGAAGATGCCTACACCGAAGTGTCGAAACTGTGTGAATTAGTATTGACAACACCTACCACAAGTTCATCAGTAGAACGCAGTTTTTTAACACTTAAACGTATAAAAAATTTCTTGAGGAATTCAACGGGGCAGGACAGGCTTTCGCATACATCGCTGTTGTCCACTGAAAATAAATTTCTCCAAAATATGTCGGAGCATCGACGTTGACGTTGATGACGTCATTGACGAATTTGCAAAAAATGATCAAAGAATCGAATTACGTTACAAATAGGTAAGTTTCTAAAAATTGCTTCCCCTTTTTAAAATTCACCGCACGCCCTTGGCCGTTCTTCAGATAATAATTAGTTTATTTTTTTTTAGCGAAAACAGGGCTTTCAAAAAATTCTAATAGTATACTCAAATAAATGTTGTGGCGCATTTTTACGGAAACCGTCCTCAATACGAACTATCAAATATTTTATAAGATAATGCCTATTTCTACTTTTGCCTTTACTAGTTACAAATATTTAAAAATCCACCATCAACTCAAAAGTTTTGAATATGATAATTTCATTTTTGAGCAGTGGGCCTCGGCGATGGCCTTCTTGTCTTTGAATTGGACATTTGTTTTTGTCGCCGAATTGTCCGTATGTTTCCTTCAATTTTGAACATTTTGCTTTTGAATGACGTTAGCAAATTAAGATAGAATGTCAAATAGTTACTCGGATTCCGATATCCTAAATTTATTTTATATTCATAGAGAATGTCTGCGAATTGTATCCAGAACATGTCGAATTTTTAATGAACGTGATCCCCAGTTGCCAATAATGACTGGAAAAAAGTTTAAACGGATTTAGACTAATTTATATAAATTTGATACTAGTAAAGCCGAAAGAAAATTTACAAAACCCGTCACAAACTCAGAAGAAAACGAAATCACCGTATTAGGATATTTCCATGCATATCTTCATGTATCTATCCCAACCGCAGAAGATGATCTAGGTATATCTTATTCTTCAATTCAAAGGATTCTAAAAAGGCATAATATGCGCGGCTATAAATTGATCACTTTGCAAGCTCTTCTGCCGGAAGATGCACCAAAGCGAGTTGAATTTTGTGAGATGATGTTAATTCGAACTCAGGAAGACTCTGATTTTTTAAAGAAAGTTATTTGGACTGACGAATCTAAATTTTCAAAAGAGGAATTTTTAATTGGAGAAATTGTCATTTTTGGGCTCCTAAAAACCCAAACTTTGTACGAGAATGGGCGTTTCAGCACAAGTTTAGTTTTAATGTTTTTTGTTTGTTGCTGGACATCCAGTTCAGTTTTTATATTTACGATGACAATTTGAAATGGGTGGAGTATTTGCAAATTTTAAGAACAACGGTAACCGACTTTTTGGATGGGGTGCGGCTTTCAATTTATCGAAGTTGTTGGTACCAATTGGATGGTGCACCAGCCCACTGCACAAATGAGGTAAGCCAGGAACTTACAAATATGTTTCAAGATCGTTGGATTAGACGTTTGGGTGCATGGAATTGGTCCCCCCGTTCCCCGGATCTTACTTCTTGCGATGCCTATTTATGATAGAGATGGCCAGGATTGAATCGATTATGAATTGAATCGATCCTTTTAAACCGATGCATCGGAGGAATCGAATCGATTCTAAAATTATAAATAGATTCGACTAATCGATTCTTTTACCCAAAAAATCGAATAGATAAACAATACGTCTACTTAACCATAATTCCATAAAACTTTTAACACAGTAATAGTTTATTAAATTTTTTATACTGCAACATAAAAAAATAGTTCCGATTTATTGCCTTCGGTGTAAATGAACCACAAATATTTACGTTATGTCGTGGTTTACCTTACACGTACTAGATGGCAGTGTCCGCGCCACGCGCCGAGGGAATTACTCGTTCTAGTGAAAATTGGAAACATTTAATTATTCTTTTTTGCTGTTCGCATGTTCTCAATATTCGCATTTATTTATTTCTTGGACGGTTTTAGAGAATTTGTGACAAATATACAATATACCTTGTGAGCTTGAGACATTGTTAATTGTATTTGATCAGTATAATATGCCTCCAAAAACAAGTAGTGTTTGGAAACATTTTTTGTGTGATAGTGGTGACAATAATAAATCTGCTCGTTGCAGACATTGTAATACTACAGTAAAGTATTCAGGTAATACAACAAATCTTATGAATCATCTAAAGCGAAAACATGGAATAAAAATAGCTACAGCTTCGGAAACAACATCAGTTCTGTAAGTCAATGCCCATTTATTATAAATTTACAAATCAAACTGATTATTTGTTATTTATTTTTGTTTAGATCTGACCGAGGCTCTGACTGTGGTTCAGGCAGTTTAAAAGAAACAGTCATAGACATAGATGCAATGCCATCGACATCTAAAGTGCAAAAAATTAAAACTTTTTTCCTAACCCGGAATCTAGTGGTAAAAATAGCAGCAGTACATTAAAGACTATTTCAAAAAAACAATCAGTGGAAGAGGAGGTAACTTCAGTTCAAGGTTCGTCATCAATTTCTTTAGACCTAGATATAGGTGCGCCAAAAAAAAATTAAAAATTTTACCGATTAATGAAGCTTTTTGTAGAATTAAGTCTTTTGAACAGGGAGGGCAAAAGCACAATAATATAACCGATGGATTATTGTACATGATCGCAAAATATGCATTACCTTTTTCTACCGTTGAAAAAGAGGGCTTTAGATATTTTTTAAAAACAACACAGCCCCTATACAAAATACCTTCTAGACAACGTATAACTAGATTAATGGACAAAAAATATGAAGACTTAAGCTACATTACTAAAAATATGTTTAAAAATGTACCTGGTTTTGTATTGACTACCGACATTTGAACTGAAACCCGAACCACTCTAAGTTATTTAGGTCTAACAGCACATTTTTTAAATTTGTCTGAATATGAACTTAAGTCGATAGTTATTGGTGTTTTTCAACTGTATGAAAGTCACACTGCCTCTTATATTCAAGAAAATATTTTGAAAATTTGTAGAGATTCGAATATCGAACTAAACAAAGTAAATTTAGTTGTAACTGACAACGGTAGTAACATCGTTAAAGCTGTAACTGACATTTTTGGCAAAGAGAAACACTTATCTTGCTTTGCCCACACTTTAAATCTGATTCCAACTAAAGCTATAGATCTCTCAGATGACATAATCAAGCAAGTCATTAAAAAAATAAAAAGCATTGTTATATTCACAAAGCAGTCAGTATCAGCTTCAGACGAACTTAGGCGGATACAGGTTACTCAAGGAAGATTAGAAAATTCCACCGCAAAACTTAGTGAAAAGATATCAACGCGATGGAATTCGACATTTCATATGATAGATCGTTTCATTTTGCTTAGCGAAACAGTCAGTAGCATGTTATTAAAATTTCCAAATTCGCCGCTAATGCTTTCAGCGTATGGGCTAGAATATGCCAAACAAATGACAAAATTATTAAAACCATTAGAGGCCGTAACTGTTGAGTTATGTGGAAGTAATTATATTACATGCAGTAATGTTATCCCGATAATAAACTGCATGACCAAAGCTATAAATAATTATAACCCAACCATGGAACGTGTAATCGAATTAAAAAAATGTATTGTAGAACAAACAGAAAAAAGATTCAGAAACGTAGTCGTGTGCAGTCTCAACTATTCTAGACTCCAGATATAAAAACATTCATTTTAACAACCCACTGGCTTTTCGTTCAAGTTTGAAATTTATTTCTTCAACAGTAAAAACAGTTACTATTGGTGAATAAAAATCAGATGACACTAACTTAGAAAGCATCAGTACTGAAAATAAAACCTCAGCAGATACTGAAAGTTTATGGTCATACCATGACAGTTCTAGATCCTCAATTGCAACTGATGATGAGTTGCCTGTGGAACTTAAACATTATTTGCAGTATCCTGTTGTAAAAAGAACAGAAAATCCACTTCATTTTTGGAAAAATGTGCAATGTGTATATCCTAATTTATCAAAGTTAGCATTTAAATATTTACCATGTGTTGCTACATCGGTACCATCCGAAAGGTTATTTTCCCAGACAGGCCATTATTTAACACAGGATAGAAATAGGTTAAAGCCTAACCGACTTTCTAGCCAACTATTCTTGGGATCACTTAGCATTGAAGAGTAGTAGGTAAAGGGTCAAGAATGAATGAATTATTGGTTGAGTTTGGTTTATTATTATTATTATCTGTTTTATTAGTTAGCACTATTTTTATTTATAACTATTTATGTTAATAATATAATAATAATAATAATAATTCAATATTTTTCGAATCGATTCGATTTTTTCCACGAATCGATTCAAATTACCCGATTATTGCATCGAATCGATTTGTTTTTAGCTAATCGAATCGATTCAACTGAATCGATTCATTATAGAATTTTGGCCATCCCTAGTTTTGAAAATAGTATGTTTTATGCTTATTTCATAATAACGATTTTGCTATTTGTTGGTTTCGATAGTTTTCTTGCTGCTGTATTGTATCGGATTTATGAAAATTGTACTTTAACAAATTATTTAAACATTTAATTTTATTGTTTTCATGGACCCTTACAATCTAACTCGTTGAGCCTTACATTTTTTATGCAAAAGTCATAAAGAAATGTCTATAAATCGAAAACTTGACGTGTTAGGTTAGGCTAGGGCTACATTTATCGGCTTTTCAATTCAGTAATCATATACAGAGTGTCTCGTTTAAAAAAATTCATATTGGGTTTTTTTCATAAGTTACTAACAAACTTATACTTCTGGACCACCCTGTATGCTCTAATATTAATATATGGCCATAGAAGTAAATATTTACGCGCATTGCCTAAATGTAACCAAAATTTCAGCTTCAGATTGTTTTAGAGCATGGAAAAATTAAGGCTTTTTAAAAGCCCAGTTTTTGCTAAAAAGAAATTAAATTAATTAATACCTGAAGAACGGCTACAAATAGGTATAGGAAGATATTTACGAAAGTTAGTCAGAAATGAAGGTAAATTCTGAAAATTGAAAAATATACAGAGTGTTCCATTTAAAATGACGATGCTGCCATGACCACCTATAACCGAACTAGTTAAGCCTTACATATTTTACGAAAAGTCATAAATCATAGTTGAAGAGCTACATTTATCGACATTTTAAATTAGTAATCATATACAGGGTGTTAAGTTTAAAACAGTTTATATAAAGGCCACTTTTATAAGTTACTAACAAACTTATACTTCTGGACCACCCTGTATGCTCTGGTATTAATATAGCGAAAAATGTAAATATTTACGAACATTGCTTAATTGTAATCAGAATTTCAGCTTCAGATTGTTTTTAGAACATGGAAATATTAAAGTTTTTTGAAAGCCCTGTTTTCGCTAAAAAAAATTAAATTAATTAATGTTTTAAGAACGGCTACAGATAGGTATAGGAAGATATTTACGAAATATCAAAACTTGCTGAAATGTACTATATTCAGTACAATACATAAAAATAGTTGCACATTCTAAAAGCAGAGCTAGAGTGGATTTGAAATGCCATCCCACGAAGTGCGGACCTACCATTCAGTTGATGAGACTTATGGACCACTAAGACATGCCAGACTAAGGGCTGAAGAATAATTAAATTAATGAGATGCTTGTTCATATTTATTTCCTTATTTAACGGTGACATCAGTTTTATAATTATAATATTAATAATATTTTCTCAACAAAAGAAGTAATATAATTAAATATAACAAAGAATATTTCAAAATAACCAACAGCATAGGAACTTACTAATTTATCATCCTTGCAAAGTACAAAACCTGGCACATGCTTAAGTGTTGTTCTGTGATTTGAACATTTAAAGAGGCCTTTATATCTAGTGTTATGAACTCCCGCCGACGTAATAAAGTTCAAAAGATTTAATTGCGTGGGATAATTTATTATACCATTTAACAACTTGTAAAGAAATAGAATTCTTGAAATATAACAAGGCAAAACCTTTCTTTGTTTAATTATATTTAATTGTATCCTATTTCTATTCATTGGTTTTCTATGTACTGAATGTCTTAATTTACCATTTTCTTACTTTGAACAAATACGTCTAGAAAGGGAATCGTTCCATTTGATTCAATTTCCATTGTGAATGTAGTATTTTATTATTGATTAAGGTAGTCCAAAAATGTGAGGATATTTTCTTGTTAATGATGTCTAACAACAAAAATATCATCTACATATCTAAACTAATGTTTTGGTTTAAGTGAAGACGTTGTTAGAGCATTATCCTCAAAGGTTTCTATAAAGATATTCGCTACTACAGGTAATAGAGGAGATTCCATATCTGCCCCCGAGGCTTGTTCATGAAAGGAAAAATTCCTTAAAAAATGAAATATGTCGGACAAGCCTCAACTAGGTCTAAATGAAAAATAAATTGCCCAACAAAACGATCGACCCTTATAATATCCAGTGTTTTTTCAAATTGATTTAACTTTTTTAAAAATCACCTTTTTTGGGGTGGATTTTCAATTTCAAAAGACCGTCTTTTCTACATTAGGCGGCAATTTTTTTTAAAGTTTCATGTTTCTGTGTTATACTGGGTGATCAATAACGTCGTATAAAGGTTCAAATAGTTTGACTGTTTAACATTTTGAGTAAAACCAATTTTACTTATTGCAATTTTCTTCATTATTAAGGTAATCTCCAATTATTTTTATTTGTTTTTTTAATTACATGACGTAACAAGCAGGAAAATTTTATAGGTGAAAATTCGTAAATTTAATGCCTTAATCAGTCTGAAATAAGATTCTGTTATTACTCAACTGTGCCAAAAGAAGCAACTTGGATATTTATATAGAGTAATCTACTTGCATATTTTTAAAAAACATTGTTCATAGCTTTGAACAGCCTAACATGATAAAACATAACGGAAAGAGTTATTTTGAGGTAACAAACAGAAGTTTTTGTAAGCGACAATTCGAAAATTCTAAGCATTCGTCAGTCTGACATTGAATTTAATTAAGACTCGATTTCTCCAAGGCAACTCTGATATTTATTTTCCAATTAATTGCTTACTTATTGTTAAATGAATGTCTCTATTTTGGAAAGGACAATAATGTAATACTACACATTGATTGTGATATCTCCAGTTAATAATTGGAGCAAATATATTTTTATACTCGAAGTTACTAATTAACCCATATGCCTAATGAAATTTAAGAGGACAACATTTAAGTTCCTCAGTCATCGGAGTTTTGCATCGGATTTGTTTTCACCAAACCGAGACCTAGTGTTAAAAATGTTTCCTTGTGTTTGAGAGACCATAACTAGCATTTATATTGAAACTTTACATTGTAAGTTTAAAAATTTCAATAGTTTATCTATTTTTTTTCGTTTTTTGAGTCCTGGAGTCGACAAGATCCAAGAACTGTGGTTTCTTTTACATTTATAATATTCCAATAGTAGTCTCATGTTCAGCTTTAGTAGATTAAACAATTTGTTTTGCTTTAATACATTGTTCAAGATTCTAGAAACAAAAAAAATAGAGAAATTGTTGAAATTACTGGTCTTGTGAACACTAATCTGGCGCAAAAATAAAGTGTTGTATTCTTAAGATTTCACATAGCTAAATGGGTTAATTAATAAAATAACGAGTATAAAAAAACTGTTAACTGGAGAGATCCTAATCAATATGTGTTGTATAGTATCACAGAATACATATAGAAAGAGAATCGTTCCATTTGATTCAATTTACATTGAATTACAGGTGATAGAGGAGATACCACGTCTACTTCGAGGCGTTACGCTACACCATGTATAATTGACAATTTTTTTGTAATGATCGCGTTCCAAGAGGCATATTCTTAAAGTTTGGGCATTATTTTAGTGTTTTCTGCATCCAGTTTTGACAAGTGAAAGTAGAGATATTTTCACTGAAAAATTGCATAGCAGATAATTATCAACATCAGTCATTTACACCGAGCTTCGTAATAGCTTTGAAAATTTTTTAGACATAACAAAAACAGAAAATTTTGTACGTGAAAATTCGTGAATTCTAGGCCTTAATTAGTCTGATATTGAAAATGTTATGACGCAATTTCTCCAAAAAAGGTATCGGATATTTATTTTAGAGTAATCTGTTTGCATATTTCAAACAACCTTCTCTAAAAGGGTACATTTATGGCTCGAAACTCTTTTAGATGTAACAGAAATCAGTTTAAATTAAATTTGGTTATTAACCAATTTTGCCAACTCAAATATTTACTTTTAAGTTATCTGTTGCATATTGTTAAACAATCTTCTTTATTTTATAAAGGAGCTTGTTGATTTCATTGAGTATTTTTTGACGTAATAATTTTTTTAAGTAAAAAAATTTGAAAATTCCAAGCCTTCGTCAGTCTGAACTTAAATTGTATTAATTTCTTGCATTTTATTAAATGAACATCTCTATTCAAGAAAGAACAAAAATGTGAAACTACCTGACACAAATTGACTGTGATATCTCCAATTAACAATTGGAGCAAATCTATTTATATATTAGAAGTTATTAATTGACCCATATGGCTAGTGAGATTTAGAAGAACAACGCTTTAACTTTCTCAGTCAGTGGGTTTTTCCACCCGATTTGTGTTCAGCGAACCGTGGGCCCGTGTTAAGATTATTTCCCCATGTTATGTAGACCGTGGCCAGTATTTCTATTGACATTTTCGTAATTTTAAAATTTTGAATAGTTTCTATACTTATTATTTTTTTGGAAGTGCAGACGCAAGAACTTTGGTGTCTTTTACATTTGTTACACATGTTCCCTAAATTTAGCGTATGTTGAGCGTTTTGCTTCTCACCCATATATTTCTATACAGGGACAAGGAAATATATACGTTTCGATCTGAAAAGGTATAGCATCTTTGGGGAATTACAAGCATTGTTTAATCTTCTTATTAAAGATTGAGCGCATGTTGAACAGCTGTGCTATGTAGAACAACAGTATCTAATAGTGACTCTACCAATTTTTTTTTAGCAAGGTTGGATTACTATATTTTGTAAATGAACGCATATCATTCTCTCTCTTAGAGTTTCAGTCAGTTTCTTTGTTTCCAATGTTAATGAGACTTTATTATTGTTGGGTTATTGAGAATTGCTAGCGACTGCCTTCTTTTTGGATGAAGGTGCAAATTTCTGTTTAAATATCTGTTACGTTGGTTTTCTATGCACTGAATGTTTTAATGTACCATTGTCTTTTGAACAAATATATCTAGAAAGAATATCGTTCCATTTAATTCAACGTCCATTGTAAATATAGAATTCTATTTTTGAATAACATGGTCCAATGTGAGGAGATTGTCTGCCAATGATGCCAAACAAAAGTTTTATCTACATTTCTAAACCAATGTTTTGTTTTAAGTGAAGAGCTTGGTAAAATACTATCCTCAAAGGTCTCTATAAAGATATTCGCTACTATAGGTGATAGAGGAGATCCCATGTCTGCCCCCAACACTTGTTCATGAACAGTTTCCTGAAAGATGAAATGAAATCCCTTGGAACAAATACATCTAGAAAGAGTATCGAAGATGGTCTAAAAATGTGAATAGATTTCCTTGCCAATGATGTTAAACAACAAAAGCTTTATCTACATATCTAAACCAATATTTTGACTTGAGTGAAAAGGTTAGTAAAGTATTTCCTAAAAGTTTTCTATAAAGATATTTCCTACTACAGGTATATATTATGTCTGCCCCTCTTACGCTACACCCTGTATAATTGACAAATTGTTTTTTTCAACGATTGCATTCCAAGAGGGATTATTTTTAAAGGTTTGGGCATCATGTTATTGTTTGCCGCAATTTAGTCGAACAAAAGTAGAGATTTTGAATATCAAATTTTGACTGAAAAATTTTACATAGAAAAAATCGTAAATTCTAGATCTTACTCAGTCTGAATTGAGATTTTGTTCATACTAAATTTTGCCATAAAAGGCAATTCAGAAATTTATTTTAAAATAATCTGTTTGCATCTTTTTAAACGAACTTCTCTATTTTATAGAAAGCCGTTAAAAACAGGAAATTTTCGTAAGCAACAATTCGAAAATTCTAATCCTACATCTATCTGACATAAGATTTTATCAATAATGGATTTCTTCAAGAAAGACAACTCGGATATTTATTTTTCAATTAATTGCTTGCATATTAATGAACGAACGACTTTATTTAACAAAGAACAAAAATGTGAAACTACCTGACACAAATTGATTGTGGTATCTCCAGTTAACAATTGGAGCAAGTTTGTGTTCACTAAACCGGGACCCATTGTTAATATTCTTTCTCCGTGTTATGAAAACCGTAACCAGTATTTCGATTAAAATGTTATTGTACGTTTAAAAATTTCAACAATTTCTTTTTTTTGTTTTAAGAGTCCTGGAGTCGTCGCGACGCAAGAAGTTTGGATTATTTCACATTTATAATATTCCGGTGTGCTAACGTACACGGTACTTCACCATATTTGGACTTCATCTACAGCGTTTATTATAAGAGATTGCGCTAAACCGCCAGAAAATAATTTCTATTAAAACAAGGGGAAGATCGCAAAGCTACTAAAAAACATAAAGTTTGTATTTTTTAAATGGGACACATTATATATTACATTATATTTCGATAGAAAATATTTTTCTCATTTCAAAAATGTATATGTCCATGCTTGGTTCAATAGTTTTTTAAATATATGCGTTTAAAAATCGCGATAATATCAGACTTGGGTTTACGAAATTACAGTTGCCATGAACAAAAAATAAAAGCGGAAGATTTAATGTTAATTAAAACTTATTTAGCCGTCAATTAGTCAACAAATTGTTGAATGTGATCGCCATCATTTCCAACACATTTTCTATAATCATTACCGATTTTAAACAAAACATTCCTAATAATTTGGAGATTTTCATTTAAGAAATTAATACTAGTTTATTTCTTTCTTTAAATACCCCCAGAGCAAACTATCTAGCGGTGTCAAGTCTGGACTACCCGGGAGCCAATTTATGGTTCCATGAGCTTCTATCCACTCGTCATACTGTTCATTTAAGTATTCTCTTACATAAATAGGATTATCAGGTGGCGCGCCATCTTGACGCCACACAAGATCTGCGAATTGCCTAAGAGGAAGCTCCTCTAAAAGATTAGCTATATCGTTTTCTAGGAACTGTAGGTATCTGATTCCTGTTAAAGAATCTCTAAAAAGTATCGAACCAATTATTTGATTCCTAAGAATCCCACACCAAACATTTAACCACATACGCCTCTGAGTTTTAATTTCAAAATATCCATGAGAATTTTCTGGTGCCGACATGTGTCTCGTCTCCATAAAATTTAAAAAAAATCATAGTCTCATTTTTTCCGGCTAACATATAATTACAGTATTCTAGTCTTTTAGTTTTATGGATCTATTAACTTTTGCACTAGCAATATTTTATTAGGATTATATCCTTATCTTTGTAGGATTCTGTTAATTTTGCTTCTAGATGTATTAAAATGTTTACTAGCATCTGATATAGTTAATGCCGGATTTCCTAAACGAAATAAACAGGCTTTAAATTACATACCTAAGTAATTAATAATAACACATTACCTACCCTGAAATAATAATAATGTTTGCAACTCTTCACAATTCCTTTGAAAATGTTTGCTCTCTCTCTCTGATGCATCTTTCAGTGTAAAGAAGGTTGATATGGAAGGAACTTGCCTGTCGGAATAAATATGGCGATATTCTGCTTGGACCCTACTAACAATATTACTGTTTTTGTAAAATATGCGAACACTGTCAAATTTTTCGCCTTCCGTATAATCCATTTTATAGTTTAAATTATTTCAATTTGACATCTAAATAAGTTTTAATTAATATTAAAGACGTTTGAATCTTCCGCTTTGTTTTGTTTCTTATCCATGGTAACTGTGATTTCATAAACCCAAATCTGATATTTAAACGTAAATATTTCAAGAACTACTGATCCAACCACAGACATCAGCGCCGTAACTAGGGCGTGGCGAGGGCGGCATTTGCCGCGGGCGCGAGATTTTGGGGGGCGCCAAATCCTTCGATAGAAAAAAGGCTTTTCATAATAAAAAAAAATAAAAGAACAAGATTTATTTAGACAATAATTATAATTATTTTAATAAAGGAAAAAATATAGGTGTAGTTTTAAATTACTGTTTAAAAAAACAGCACTATCAATCAGTCCATATTTTTTACAGAAAAACTTTTCTTTTAACTTTTATCTGTAAATACTTACATTTTTCTATCCTACCAAATTTTGACACGATGCGAGTTATGACAATACATTTTAATTACGGAGTACTGTTCTTTGTTTTTTGCGGCAAGTGCATCATTCATTATTACTGCGACTGTGCAAGAAGTGTTGTGACTGTATTACAGGTAAATTCATATTATTTTAAGAGTGCATTATTTACTAATTATATTGAAACTGTTTAGGGCCAATAATAATTGTATTTAGAGTTTTTTTCTTTCGACAAATATCGTTCAAATTTTATTTAAGGTTGTGTGGTTATGTTTCCGTATTTCATAAAAGAGGTGGGTGAGAACCAAATAAGCATTTCTCATTTCCTTATCTTTTTAAAATAAAAGTCTCTTAATAAACATTAAATTATATTCGCTCTAGGCAAAACTTGGCATACTTCCGTGTGTAAAAGGCTCAGAAAAATAATTTACTATATTTATTTATTTTTGTATTTTTTTTTCAAAATACGTTTCTATGGTTAAGTAACATCCTGTATTTTTTTAGAGCATAAAAGAAGAAAATGCCACCCAAAAAACCATCTGGGGCTGAATATAAAAAATTGCGGCAGTTGAAAACAGATGAAGTTAAAAAGATCGTGACCCCAATACAAAACTTTTTTTCTGTAATACCTAGGCCCAGGTCCAATAGTGTTAATGATAATTCAATAACAGAATCAGTTACTTCTCCGTCCTCTTCTTGTGAGAGCAATTCCAATGTAGACCGGGAATCCGAAGAAAAAGATGATTTAATTATTAGCAATAATAATAAGCCATTAAATTCAGTAGAAAGCTTAAGTTGTGCAGAAGTAACTCTTGATTTGAATGATCCCCAGACTTGGACAAAAGAAAACTTGAGAGTTTGTGTAGAACGCGGACCAGACCCGGGAGATGACATGAATGTATATCCAGTTGTAAATAATAGGCAGTTTGACAAAAAATGGTTTCATAAAGTTCTGGTGAATGGAGAGACAATACAAAGATCCTGGCTGATTTATTGCAGGAAAAATAATTCCTTATATTGCTTTCCTTGAAAACTTTTTGACCGAAAGGTATTTGGTGTTTTTTGCGAAACCGGTTTTTCAGACTGGAAACATTTAAATCCTGCTATTCCTCGGCATGAAAATTCACTATCTCACAAAGAGAACTACTTGAAATGGAAGGAATTCGATAGAGGTATTAGGATGAGCGCATTAATCGACGATAAAACTGAAAAATTACTTTTGACAGAAAAACAAAAATGGCGCCATATTCTTAGTGTCATATTGGACGCCATTTTACATTGCATTAAAAACAATGATGCATTGAGGGGATCATCAGAAATTATTGGACATCCAAATTGTGGTAAATTTTTAAATACAATTGAATGAATTTATACATTTGATTGGACAGAAAGTAACAAAAACAATATTTCGAATATAGTCGAATCAAAATATTATTGTTTAATGTTGGATTGCACACCAGACACATCCCACCAGGAGCAAATGTCACAAATTATTAGATATGTCCGATGCAGCCAAACCAAATGTTCCATAGAAGAGAGCTTCATCGATTTTATAAAGGTTACGGGCAAAACTGGAGATGCAATGGCAAATCAAATTACTTCAAAACTGGTTGATGACGGACTTAATATTGACATCAGGGGTCAAGCTTACGACAACGGTGCCAGTATGGCGGGAAAATATAACGGCGTTCAAGCAAAAATATTAAATTTAAATAAGTTTGCCCGGTTTGTCCCATGCTCTGCCCATAGTTTAAATTTAGTAGCTTATCATGCAGCTAAATGTTCCCCAGAAATAATAACTTTTTTTGGGACTGTTCAAAATTTGTTTAATTTTTTTGTAAGGTCAACAACTCGCTGGGAAATTTTAGTTTCCACCTTAAAAACTAGGCTTAAGGGTCACAGAGATACCCGGTGGTGTACCCGAAGTGAAGCTATAAAAGCTCTTGTATTTAACTTTAAAGAAGTAATTGACTTACTTAATAAAATACAAGTTGGAGGTACTAATTCGAGTTCAGATTCTGATACTGCCGATTCTAAATCATTTTTAAAGTTGCTTTTGGACTATAAATTTGTATGTCTTCTTGTTTTCTGGAACGCAATTTTAAGTAAAATTAATAAAGTTAGTATACTTCTGCAGGGAACATCTGTAACGGTATTAGATGGGTCTAATTTAATAAAAGGGCTTGTTGAGGAAATTCAATCCCTTAGAGAGAATTTGCTTGAACATGTCCTGCAAAAAGCTAATCAAATTTCTGAGTCCGTAGATATGGAACCAGAATTTGCAATTAGAAGAAAGAGAAAAGTAAAAAAAAATGGTAGACGAGTCTTGCTCTGACGAAGCAAGCAATTTAAGTGAAATTAACAAATTTAAAATCTTATGCTTGCAAATTGTTGATGTCATTCTAACTAACCTGAACTCACGGTTTTGTGCTCTTCAGAGCGTTGCAGATGATTTTAATTTTTTAACTAGTAAATCACTTAAGATGTTTTCTGCAGATGACATGAAACGACATGCTGCTGATTTGGCTCTAAAATATGACCAAGATTTAGATGCATTTGAATTTGTTAATGAAATTGATAGTCTTAGGTTTCAAGCATCTTCTCATATTGAAGACTTACAATCTTTAAGCCATTTAGAAATTTTAAATTTTATTAGAAAAAACGAGTGGGAATCTGTATATCCAAATATTGATATCGCTCTTAGAGTGTTTCTTACCTTGCCAGTCACAACAGCTTCATGTGAAAGATCATTTAGTAAATTGAAACTAATAAAAAATTATTTAAGATCATCGATTGGGCAGGACAGGCTCACTAATATGGCCATTTTGAGCATAGAAAGAAAATTATCTTTTTCTATTGATTTTAATGAAGTCATTGATGAGTTTGCGGCTTCAAAAGCGAGAAAAGTTCAAATTTAGTTTGTTTTTTTATACCCAAAGTTTAGCTTTAATTTCTGTTTTTTTTTTGTTATTTTACCTAGTTATTCGCTTATTTTATTTTGTATTTTAGTTGGTGCAATATTATCTCGTAACATCAGAGTTGTTTTTTTTTTGTATTTCATGTTATATTTTATTTTAATGCCAAATTTAGCCCTTTTGTACCTGAGTACCTGTAAAAACAAAAAAATTATAATAATAAAAATTATTTGAAAAAGTTATTTGCTGTTTTCATCTGGTTATAAAATGTATATAATAGGGGCGCCGCCCTAACACAGGCCGCGGGCGCAAAATTCCTAGTTCCGGCACTGACAGACATATATATTTTTGAAATCGGAAAAATATTCTCTATCGAAATATAATGTAATATACCCTATATATTTTTTTAAAAAACACCAAGTTTATGTTTTTTCCTGGCGGTTTAGGACAATCCCTAGAACTTTTGTATTTAATGTTTTTTTCTATCTCTTATAATAAAGACAGTGGATAAAGTCTAAATATGGTAAAACACCCTGTACAGCTTCAACAGATTAATCAAGTCTAGTGTATATTGAGCGTACTGCTGAGTTTCTTAAACATTTTATTTGGGTACCAATATATTTCGCCATCTTGAATTCGTACCACAACTTTACGAGTTTATATCGATATGACTCTTAATACTTGCACAGAATTTATTCTAGTAAGCAATTTTTTCAAGCTGATTCCTGAAATATTTTATTAGGCCGTTATTTTGTTTTGCTATCT
Source organism: Kuschelorhynchus macadamiae (assembly GCA_030620095.1). NCBI lineage: Eukaryota > Metazoa > Arthropoda > Insecta > Coleoptera > Curculionidae > Kuschelorhynchus > Kuschelorhynchus macadamiae. The sequence goes on from JAUTXW010004874.1 coordinate 467,289, forward strand.
TCGAATCACACCAAAATGTTACCATTTCAGTTCCTATGTAACATTTCATTTTGGTGTAAAATTTGAAGTAAACTGGATAATTAGTTTTTTGGTAATATTTTTTAAACGTTTTACAGGCAGCCATCTTGTTCCGCCATACTAGATTTTTACCAAAATATTATCAGGTCATCTCCAATAACCCTTAATATTGCACCAAAATTTGAAGTCAATCGGATAAGTAGTTTTTGAGCTATACCGCGGAATGACAGACCGAGAAACATTTATTTTTTGGCATCTAGGGGTCCTAAAATATGAAGAGTTGTAAAAACTGCTGATTTTTTCACTATTACAGTAGCGGCTCGCAACATTTTCCAATCAATTTACTTAAAAATAAAAATATTTTTCAAATATTAAGCATTTTATAATCTCTATTTTTATTATAAAAATGCAGTAAGTTTCATATAAATTCACATTATTTACTTAATTATAACATTATTTTCTATCAAAACGATATATTAATTTATGTCCAAACAAAAATATAGATATCCCTAGTATTCTCTCCGACCCTAATGATATTAAGAATTATTTTGGCCAATATTTGCAAAATATTTCTGACTGTCCATTAAAAGAAAAATTTTATAAGGAACATACGTAGTTTTAATAGCGACGTATCCTTTTCTTTTAGAATGGCCGAGGTTGGCGAAATTCATGATATTGTTCAGTCAATACGTACTGATGCTTTTGGGGTGGATCGTCTAAATGCATCAATGTTAAAATATTGTAGCCCTTTTATAGACAGATATGTGACACATTTAATTAATTGCTGTATAGAAGTAAGTTATTTTCCAAACCAATGGAAAGTCTCAATTGGAAAATCATTGCCAAAAATAAAAGATCCGTTAAATTTCTGTGATCTTAGAATAATTAGTATATTGCCTATTCTATGGAATATTTTTGAAAAAAATTTATTTAATCAATTGTATCAATACTGTATTACAAATGGTATTATATCGGAAAATCAATGCGGATTTAAGAAGAATTTTAGCACATCTATAGCATTGGTGGGTGTTACTGATGATATTATTACGGTTATTGATAAGCAACTTATTACTGCATTGGTTCTCCTTGATTTTTCCAAAGCTTTTGATACCGTTAACCATGATTTATTAATAGCAAAATTAAAATTCAGAAATACTCATTTCAACTTTTAAAATCATATTTTTTAAATAGATTTCAAAACATTTCTCACAATAACTTTTTTTCAAATGAAATAAAAATGTTATCGGGTGTGCCTCAAGGATCTATTCTGAGACCCCTATTTTTTATAATTTACACTACTGACATTTTAAAATCATTAAAATATTGCAAAATTCGGGCATACGCTGATGATACTCAAATTTACTTACATTTCAATCACAATGATAACATTAATTCATCAAATCTGATAAATGAAGATTTAAATATTATTATACAGCAGTCTCTGGAACATAATCTTAATCTAAATCATTTAAAATCAAGACTTATGCTTTTTGGCAGTAGGGTGGCTGTAAAATTTATACTTGACTCGGAATTGCGTTTTAAAGAATACGTAAAAATCTTAATTCAGAAATCATATCTATCATTAAAATATTGTATAATAGCCGACATTTTCTCAGTTTTAACTTACGTAAAATGTTGTGTGAGTCATTAGTCCTTTCTAGCTTTAATTATTGTGATTTTATATAAATTGTCTAGATCTAGTTCATATAAATCGTATTCAAAAAGTACAGAATACATGTTCGCGTCTTATTTTTGGTCTAAGAAAATTCGATCATATATCCTATACCTTTAAAGAACTTCGTTGGCTAAAAATGAATAACCGCAGAATGTTACATTTAGGCAATTTTTTTGTAAAAATTTTGAGAAATCCATCATTACCATTTGTATAGAAAATGTTAAGGAATAAGGTTTTGTTTCGTGTAAATATACATTCACGTAACATAAGGGATAGCAATAGGATCACCATGCCACATTAACAGAGTGCCATGTATCAAAGGTCTTTTACGTACAATGCTATCAAATTGTTTAATTCCCTACCTTGTGAATTAACTTCCCTTAATGAAAAAGAATTTAAAATTCAGTACAAAAAATATGTTCGTTGCCTCCAGGAATCCTGAGAATCTTTTTCTAGTTTATTTTTTTAACCAACTAATTCCGATATTATTCATGTTATTTGCTTAACTCCTTTACCACGAGAACGGGGTTCAGTAGAGTAGCCTTTCTGGCTAGACTGCGCCTTGCTCTTGTGATGTTTTTACAAAATGTATTTTTTTATGTAGGTTAATTTTGAAATAAAAGCCATTTATTATAATTATTATTATTATTATATACTCAAAAACTAATAATCACAATCAGAAGTAACAAATTCCGCATCAAACTCCCCAGCACGCCGGCTTTCCCGCTTAGATTTGTTTACGGCAGTTGCTATGGCAACGCAATGGTGAATATCCGTAAGCCAAATAGAGATGGGAGCGGCATAAAACTGCTGCTGCAGGCGATTGTTCGCTTGTTATAAAATTAATGTAAATTAGTTTAACTGGTTTTTAAGAACAAAAAATATATATAAAATGTTATAAATTTATATTATTATCCCTTAGAATTAAAAAACGCTCCAAAGCTATGGATAATTAACATCATAAAAAGCTATCTACGCTTTACCCATTTTTAAATCCACGAGCCGCCACTGCACTATTAAAAACATTTTCTTTGGCCACCATTTTGTTCCGCCATCTTACATTCCTACCACAATTTTACCAGTTCATCTGTATATCACAATTAATTATTGCACAAAATTTTAAATTAATTCATTAAGTAGTTTTTCAGGCTGAATTTTTAAATATTTTATTAGGCTGTCATTTTGTTTCGCCATCTTGGATTCATACCAAAATTTTACCAGTTGATTTTCTCATAATACTAATTTCTGTGCAAAATTTGAGTTAAATTGGATAAGTAGTTTTTTTGTTATAGTTTTTGTAACATTTCACTAGGCCGCTCTATTGGACTTCTACCAAAATGTTCATTTTTGTCCAAAATTTGAAATCAATTAGATTGGTACTTTTTTACATATGCCTCGATCAGTCAGGCCTACAGACCGACGGAATTGAGAAACCATGTTTTTCGGCGTCTAGGAATCCTGAAACGTAAAGATCTGAAAACATCTCGGAGGATGATTTTTTTACGATTACAATATTTCTCAATACAAGCGTATCGCGTGACGAGATTGAGTGGATACAATGTTGAGTTGTAGAGGCCAATAGAGTGCACGCCATTTATTTGTTTATTCGTGTATTTCTAGTTCTTGTTAAGTGGGGTTAGACGAACATATGACAGGAAAAAGATCATCAGAGTGATTGAGAACATTTAAAAACATCAATTTATTTATTTCTAATAATGAATTTGTTTATAAAATTCGGATTTTTTTGAAATGACATATTTTTTCCGATTTTGCGTTTTAATTAGAAGTAAATTTATATCAAACTAGCGGGTACCCGCGACTTCGTTCGCGTATATGATTATAATGGAATGGATGTAACGAGGTACTTAAATCGCCTCATTTGAGTACCTCTTTATAAACCACGTTTGTTGTTGCATTCCCTGGCTGTAAAATAGCCATGCTACTACGCGAACTTACTCTAGAGCATGCGACATAGAGTTGACCATGGGAAAAACAATCGTAGCGCAAGTCTCCTCCAGCTCTACTAAAGGATTGCCCTTGAGCTTTATTAATTGTCATGGCGAATCAAAGCTTTTAAGGAAACTGTACCGGGTGGTCGAAATTGGTCTGTTTTAACAGAGAAAACCTATTTCCTGACTAGATAGAGCAAAACTGACTTAGGTGTCATGGGCTCGATTTCTGAGAAATGTTTAATGGCAAAAACCGCCTGCCGATATTTTCACTGCCAACTGAGATATAGGGCGTTTTTCAATTTTCGGCCATTTTGAAAATTGTCCATAACTTTTTTATTTTGCGGAATATTAACATTCTGCAAAGACATTCTAAAGGCACTTTTTTATGTGCAATCCAGTGGTGTACTCAGATTTTTTCTATAGTTGTCCGTTTTATCATAAATAGGCAAAACTTTTTTTTTTCAAATGGAAATCATAGTTGGCTATAAATTATAAGAAATGCTCGCATTTAGCCCTTTTCAGTGATATAAAGTTGTAGGTACTTATTCAAAAATAACGAAAATATTAGGTGTTTTTGGTTTACATCGAAGTAGGCCTTGGAATAATGACGCGCGTTTAATATTTTGAATATATTGCTGTCAGATTACTGTAGTCTGGTGTAATTATTGCGTTTTGGTGTTATCTTTATAAAGTTGTGTTAAGTTGCTGACAAAATATGTTTGAGAATTATGAAAAGTATGATATGTTAAAATGTTACATATTATCTAACGAAGTTCCTGAAGCAGCTAGTGAATTATATTTTAATACATTTCCCGAGCGACGTCAACCGGATAACCGAATTTATCAAACATTAAAAAGTAATTTAGTAAATTACGGAAGTTTTCAAAAGTTAAGAACAAGACATTATGAACTAAAGGAAGAAAAGGAAATCCAGCAGCTAAATATAATTGGTGAGGTATTAGATCATCCTGGCACCTCCTCTCGAACATTGGCTAATATAACGAATGTTCCAAAGACCACCGTTTTAAAAATACTCAAAAAACATAAATTCAAACCGTACAGAACGAGAAGAGTTCATCAACTCCGTGAAGGCGACGCCGCTAGAAGATTGAGATTTTGTCAGTGGTATGAGCAAAAATTCATGGAGAATGAGAATTTTCCATTAAATATTATTTGGAGTGATGAATCCAGAGTAGATACTTCTGGTATATTTAATAGATATAATTCATATCACTGGTCCACTGAAAATCCACACGTAGTTGTGCAACAAGACCGGCAAGGTCGGTGTGGATTCAATATATGGGTGGGGATATTCCGAGGAAGATTTGTGGGACCTTATTTTTACGATGGAAATTTAACTGCAGATGATTATGTAAATATTTTGCGCACATATATTGTCCCTTTGTTGGAAGACATACCTTTAGCTGATGCCAGAAATATCTACTATCAACAAGATGGTTGTCCCCCGCACAATGCAAGGATCACAACTGATCTTTTAAACTTCGAATTTCGAGAAAATTGGATTGGTACGTGGGGCCCCATACCTTGGCCTGCTAGGTCCTGTGACTTAACTCCCTTAGATTTTTTTTTGTGGGGAAGATTGAAGGACTTGATATTTAAAGGAAGAACCTTTCACACAAAAGAAGAATTGCAAGAGGCCACTAGGCAAGCTTTTGCATCTATTAGCCCAGTTGAACTAATAAATAGTTGCAACTCGGTACGCAAAAGATGCTTAGTTTGTATTCAACAGGGAAGGGCTCAATTTGAACAACTTCTCTAAATATATTTATCAGAAACCTATCTAACTAAATACCTAGATTTTCATAATTATTTTTTATTTTCACTTGTAGCTGTAAATAGTAGTTTAGTTTGTTAATTTTGTTCAACTTTGCTATGTAAACAAAAAAAAATAAAAAAAATTAATAATAAATAATTAAAATAACGTTAGCTAGTGTTATTTAAAGTTGTGTTTAAGTTGCTAACAAACTATAAATCTTAACAATACATAATTGAGATATTGTCATCACAAATCAAAGCCTACTTCGATGTAAACCAAAAACACCTAATATTTTCGTTATTTTTGAAAATAAGTACCTACAACTTTATATCACTGAAAAGGGCTAAACGCGAGCATTTTTTATAATTTATAGCCAACTATGATTTCCATTTGAAAAAAAAAGTTTTGCCTATTTATGATAAAACGGACAACTATAGAAAAAATCTGAGTATGCCACTGGATTGCACATAAAAAAGTGCCTTTAGAATGTCTTTGCAGAATGTTAATATTCCGCAAAATAAAAAAGTTATGGACAATTTTCAAAATGGCCGAAAATTGAAAAACGCCCTATATCTCAGTTGGCAGTGAAAATATCGGCAGGCGGTTTTTGCCATTAAACATTTCTCAGAAATCGAGCCCATGACACCTAAGTTAGTTTTGCTCTATCTAGTCAGGAAATAGGTTTTCTCTGTTAAAACAGACCAATTTCGACCACCCTGTACACGTTTAAACTGAAAAGGATAGTCTGACGGAATTAAAGGGATACGTCGTATAAAAACTGTTTCTCCCAGACCAGGGCCGATAATAGTAGACTCTATTACATTATTTTGTAATGTTTTAACCTGTAGTCGAGTTCCATTACACGATTTTGGTGGTTTTAAAGTTCGAATAAGCATCACTGGTGCCCTCACTTTTAAAGTTAACTCATGAGGAGGGATTCCTAATGGGTTTAGCGAGTGTAGGAACTCGACAGGATAATTAACCGCATTTTGTTGATCTATAACTACATCTATTGAGTAGTATGTTAATTGAGGAGCAGTAATTTTTTCCAATAAAGCTAGATTTATTTAGTCTGCTGTGCTATGAATTAATATAACTCGTTTTTGAAACCAAGAAGCGGCTTTATTTTGTCAACTTTCGAGTCCACTATAAACATTTAAGGGGTAGTTTCACCCCCTTGGAAAGTGAGTTTGAAGAATCCCTTCTTATGGGACCTCTGCACTCTAAAATTAAGTTGTTTGCACAAGCTCAACTTTCTACGGCAAACGGTTTGAGAAAGATCTCAAAAATTAATCAATGACCCGATTTTTTCAAAAACCCTGTATGAACTTAATAATAAAATAAAAATATCTTAAAATATGTAATAAAACAAAATAAAAAGCACGTGTTTTTCAGAATAACTAATTGTTTTAAATAAAAAATATAATATTAAAGGGGTGGTTTCAGCCCCTTGGACACCCTGTCTCGGTTTTAAAAAAAATTTAAAATATGTAAAAAAATAAAATATAAACCATATGATGTTCAAGGGTTTTCCGAATAACTAACAGTTCTTTTAAATAAAATATATAATATTTCAGTCCAAAGGGGTAGGACACATTGTATGTAAAAAATAAATAAAAAAAACACGTTTTCAAGCGTTTTTTCGAAAAACTAACCGGTTTTTGAATAAAAATATATTGTATTGTTTTAAGTGGTGGTTTCACCCCTTTGAATACCCTGTATAAATTTTTTAAAAATCCTAGAACATGTAAAAGAATAATATAAAAAACGCGTGTTCAAGCGTTTTTTCGAAAAACTGAACGTTTTTTTAAATAAAAAACATTGTAATATTTAAGGGGTGGTTTCATTCCCTTCGAATTTGAGTTTTGAAAAATCCCTTCTTATCAAACCTCTACACCCTAAAATCAACCTGTGTGCCAAACTTCAGCCTTTTACCTCAAGCGGTTTGAGCTGGAGCGTGATGAATGGGTCAGTCAACAGAGTCTTTTATATATTAGTATAGAGTACCTATAGATTTAGGTAAAACTCCTTAGTTTTTGGAGATTGTTAATAACTTTTATAAATAATTTTTAATGAAACTCTGGGATATTAATACTTTCAATAAAATATCTAAAAGTGTACTATTAACTCTTATTTTGCAAAGAGTCGGAAAATCATGCTTGAGGAATTTTTACTGAAATAAGGATTATTGATCACAGACCAACATACATTTTGGTGCCTGCGATTTTTTAACTGTTCCTGGGTAATTTTTGGATGCAGAATGTAAAAAAGTTTTCAGATTTTGTCTATCAAATCTAGTTAAAAAAAAATTGTGTATATATTTTACGTTATAACTGTTATAATATACCATATTACTACTGCCAGTTAAAAAAACAAAAACACATGGATTTAAGTATTTATTGCAAAAACTTAATTACATTAGTCACTAATCACATAAAAAATTTCTTTTACACGACTTTCTAGAATGGAGTTTACTAGGACAGTCTCGCTGAAGGCTCCAGCAGTAGTCCGCCATCATGTGGCTATCCCATCGTCCTTGATAACGATCTTCCATAGTTTTAATATCCTGATGGAATCTTTCCCCCTGTTCTTCACTACAATCACCTAAGTTTTCTGGAAAACGATCTAGGTAGCTGTGGAGGTAGTGAACTTTTATATTCATGTTACAGCCGAAAATATTAAAATTTGAAAGCATAGTATCCACTAATTCTACGTAATTCTCTGCTTTATGATTGCCAAGAATATTTTGAACTACTTGAACAAATGAACCCCAAGCGTTAGATTCAGTCTCGTTCGTTGATGTAGTGAATTGTGGATCTTTAACAAGTTGCCTTATTTGAGGACCATCAAATATACCAGCTTTTAGTTTTTCCGTGCTAATGCCAGGTAATTTACGTGACAAATACCCAAAACAATTTCCATCTCGATTTAAAGCCTTCAATTCAATTCAAATTGCTTCATTAGGCCTAGCTTGATAAGCGAGGGCCAAGAAACCAAAGGTTCGTTGATCACGTTTTGTTCTCCTTGAATCATGACATCTCTTGAAGTCCAATTTTTGTTAACCCAGTGCTCATTTTTAGCTCTGCTGTCTCAAAGGCACAAAAAACAAGGATATTTTGTATAACCACTCTGCTGTCCAAGGAGGAAATTAACCATTCTTAAATCAACACAAATTGCCCACTGATCTTCGTATTTAATTTTTCTCAAAACTAATGCAATTGTTTCATATTCTTCCTTCATGGTAGTAGAATGACCAATAGGAATTGAGCCATATTTGTTACCGTTATGTAAAAGAACACATTTTAAACTACGTTTTGAACTGTCAATAAAAAGGTGCCAATCATCTGAAGTGTATTCAGGCAAACCCATTTTTTCTAAGAGCCCTTTTATATTGTTACAGAATACTAAGTCATTTTCCTGAGCGAAAAAAGGCAGCAGATCCTTATCTCTTTTACGATAAAATGTAATATTAGTACCTGGACAAAGTAGATTTTTTTCTTTTAATCTGGATGCAACTAATTCATCGGATTCCTTTGAGAGATTCAGGTCTCTTATAAGATCGTTTAGTTCTTCTTGATTGAAACACTGCGCAGTTGCCAAATCTGCTTCAAATTCGCTGTCGTTTTCTGATTGAATTCTTTGAACTTCGTCAGACGTTGATGTTTCTGTATCATCTTCTGTCAGTTCGGGTAGACTGTTAAATGATGGAACGGATATTTCTTCCGAATGCTCTACAGGCCATCTTGCAGAATCTAGATCAGGATATGTCCATTTGTGTCTATTGTTTCTATTTATGCCTTTAATATTAACGAGACAAAAATAGCAGTCGTCATGATGGTTTCGCGGTTTTCTCCAAACCATTGGTACACCAAATTTTAGGCACTTCCTCTTTCCAGTTGTCCACTGTCGCAAATGTTCAACACATGTTTTACATATGAAATGTGGGGCCCAAGATTTATCTTGATCTCCTAAATGAATGCCAAAATAGGCAAGATAAGCTCTTTTCACAAAGTCAGAAATCGTTTTTCTGCTCTCTTTCAAAGTGTATTCACCACACACATAACAAAAAACATCGGTATGATTTACACAGGTACGTCTGCTTGTGGATGCCATTGTTTCAGTTTAATGTCTTGATACTACAAAACGACCAAAATTTACACAAAATGATAGTACATTTTTACTTGGGAAAACTCAGTAATATACTAAATCGAGTACAGCCAAGCAGGTATAGAAGGATCGGGTCATAGGCAATTACAGGTATAAAAGTAATTAAAAGCAGTGCATTGAGTAGTTTCTAGTATAGGAACATTGGGTCAGGGACAATTCCAGGTATCCATTTGGTTAATTAGATTCTGGGAAATTTCTATTTTGACGATTAAGTACATATTTATCTCTTTATTTGTTGTCCTTTATCAGAAAAAAATATCAGTTAACCTGTAACCTGTATCTCAAAAACTAGAGCTGATTCTGGTGGCATTTTTGGAATCAGCCCATTAAAAACATCTAAAATCAGATGTTAGATTTCCGGCACCAAATTTTTGTTTTCATTTTGTTACCCTGTATAGACAGGAGGCTGCACAACTGTAACCATGATATGAGTAAATTTGGCGGAAATCTCTCGATACATCCCAAGTCTACGACAGCAAATTTGAGACCATTTAGGGAGTTTTTCATTTTCTATTTGTGGGATTGTCTATTCAAAATATAATCCACCTTTGTCTCTACCTGTCGATGTCAGCACAAATAATTATAAACATCCGCAGTTATAGCCACTCATTCATAGAGTCGGACCCAGCCTTTACAAATTGAGGTCTTAGGTCTGATAGATTCCCTGCGATTGTCATGGCGACCGAGATGCGTTGATCTGATTCTAGGTATTGGACGGCTCTCGCAGGGCAACGACCTACTTTTATAGTTCCAGGGCACAGCCAAAATAGGTCACAAGAAAGTGGAAAATATTAACACTTTTTCATTAGGAGGATATTGTCACAATGCATAATATAGTTTTCCAAGAAAATTATACCTCATTCGATATACATTCTTTTCATAAACGCCTATAAGAAAAATACCTGTGCAAATTACTTAAGGGCGTCAAAAAAATGTTAATTTACAAAAATACACCAAAAAAAATCGGTAAATTTTTTTTACTCGGAACTTCCCTCATTCTGAATATTTCCTTTTATTATGAATAGTGAAGTGTAAGCCAATTTAGTTCAGTACCTAGTTATTTATATATACATGTATTTTCAAACATGTTTATTGGACGCCAATTAGTTCCAATATAATAATAATAGTAATAATAATAATAATATTTATTTATTCATCAAGAACAATATACAACAACAAAGCTTTTAATAATAATAATTTCTTAAAGCTATGACTGCAAAATGGACCGGAGACTGTGTATGCAGTTCTCTAGTAATATTTTCTAGAGTTTGTAATATTATGTACACTTATAAATTTTTCTATATTTATATGAAGTGACATCATGGCAATTTTAATTTATTGTATTTAATAAATTTTGGTAAATATGCACTATAATAAATGACTTAACGATAATTTATTTTCTAAAATCCAGTCATTAATTAAATGTTTTGTTTGTCAACAAAGGAAATATGCCTCTGGGCAGCCGAGAGTGATACAGATGGTAGCCGCACACCTTGGGAAGCAAAATGTCTAGTATTTAATTTATGATTTATGCTTTGTTTATAGTACGGCACTTTAATCATAAATCTAATAACTGCCTTCACATACGGGTGTTGAACAGTCAGCAATTTACTTTCCTGAAACAGTGAAATAGTTGGGTACCGTAAAACCCCATAACATTGAACATTTTTTGACTTTTGTCGTTTGCATATTTTAAGTAACAGACAATAGACAAACACCAATGTGGGCATGTAGGGGGGACCAATAATACCTTTGAAAATATGTAATAACATTACTACATTTAGGTAAGTAAGACCCTCTTTTTTAAAAAAAATAGGGTGTTCAAAGTTGTGTATCCATGGACACAACTATGAACGAGACATTAGAATTACCTTTATGTTCAGCGTAATGCGTTGTATACAATACATTGAACGAAAAAAATCCTTTATAACATTGTTTTACGTGAAAAAAAGTTGACGCAAAATAAAAACCTGATAAAAACAGTGATAATATTTATTAAAACTTATCTAAAATAAATATAAAATAAACGAAAATGTTCCTTTGGTCACAAACAGTGAAAAAGTGAGTAAATAGATAGGTTATTACCTAAAACACAAAAAAGTAGGTATTGATTTAAAATGAACACAACTTTATTGGACATTGCTTAAGTCTTCGTTGAATGTAAAACGGCCTCTAAGCTCTAGGGGATTTCTCAACGTGCTTTTTACTTGGCCCTTTTCAATATATGACTCGTCTTCTACTTGGGGGAAAATAAAGGTTGACGGCTTTTGCCCATATCGTCGAAGACAACTGACTTTGAAGCCATTTTTATCTTTGGCGATAATTTTTGAGACGAATATTTTTTTGGCTTCCTTTTTTGTTCCTTCGTTGTATATAAATTCGGCCAATACGAATTTATAAGCAGGAGAATCAGTTTCTGTGCGAAGAGAAGTACTGTGGGTTGAACTGTCGTCTTCTTCTGAGCTAAGGCACAGGGCTTCCCGTTCTTTCTCGACTATTGCAGTAAGGTCCTCATCTTCCGACGAATTCATATAAATTATATTGTCTGATTCACCGCTATCGCCATCACTATCTCCTGATGAGTAGTTTTCTTTTTTGCTTAATGCTGACTTCTTGCTCTTTAAAGTTTTTTCGGCAATCCCTTTGCTGGTTGATGGGCGACTCGATGGGTTGTCATTCCGTAGTTGGACAAGATCCTCAAAAGCAATACTTTTCCCGGGAGCTACATCTATTTTAGATCTTTTTTTGGCTGGGGCATTTTCTTTTTCTCCATATCTCATATTCATTAGCATATCTATGACGACCTCAGAAACCACCTGAGAATTGCTGTTATCTTCAGTAGGCTCCTTTGGAAATCGGCTTAATACTTCCTCAGGATTCCACGGAAAAATCCCACATTTTTTGAATCCTGATACTAAATTATCAGATTTATTATCAGGTGCAACAGCATCACATAATGTTTTTAATAATCGGGGAAATTTTTCTTTGGGCAACACTTGCGACTTTTTTTTTAAGGATTGCTTCCATGCATCTAATATAGACCTCCACTTTCGCTTCAATGGCCCATAAAAGGCAACATCAAGGGGCTGTGCAAGGTGGGTAGAATTTTTAGGAAGACAGCAAAATGAAATATTGTTTTCTTGGGCTCCTCTTAAAACATCTTCAGAGAAATGGCTAGAGAGATTGTCCCCTATAAGCACGACTCGCCCTTCAATTCTTTTTCGAAAAGGTATAAACGAATTCAAAAACCAGTCGGCGAAAATTACTGCGTCAAACCAACCGCTCTTACTACGGTTATATCTGGTGCATCTCGGTCCGCCTTCAGTCCAGGTTTGCCACAGATTCTCTGCTTTATATACCACGTATGGTGGAAGTACATGTCCATCCGCATATCCACAAAACATTACGGAAACGCTACTCTTTGACGAATCCCTGATGCGCTCAGGGTATTTTATGTCTTTACGAAAAATACATTTTTTAGTCCCCGGGTCATCGGATAAATTGGTCTCATCGTAATTGAAGATTCTATTCGGAGGTAGAGGCTCGTTGTTGTCAAAAATTATCTCTTTTAAATTAGTAAAGTAGTCTGCCATATTTTCAGGTGTAACGCTTGCCTTCGATTTTTTTAAATTTTGACAAATCCCTAAAGTGAGATCATTTTTGTGTCTCCGAATAAATCTTTGACACCACTTTCTACTGGGTAACTTATTTTCCTGAAGTTGAGAAGCCTCTAAGCCGTGCCTAATAATTAATTGCTGTACCAAATGAGCCAAATCTGAATAATCGAAAGGAAACCCCCATTCGCTTACAACTAGGATATGTTGGACGATTGCATTTTCCATTTCGACAGGAAGAACAAACGGTTTCCCCACTTTTCCTCCGTGACGATTGTTTAATTTATTTGATAACGTACCTTTTGGAAAACCGAATTGTCTGCTGGCTTTAGAAAGACTAATTCTATTTTGTCTTATCATAGCTAATGCCGCTTCAAGTCGTGGTTTATCTTCGGCATCATAACGCCGATATTTACGCTTTCCCGGCATTGATATTTTCTGAAATTAATAAAATAGTCGGTATAATTATTTTTTATCATGTTTAAAAAATGGATCAATAACTTTGAACGGTTGTTCAAAGTTAAGGGAAATATTTGAAATTTGGAGGTTAGATTATAAAATATACCATAACAATATTTTACGCCAAAATTCACTATTCTCCACATACTTACGGTTTAATGAGGTCTAAGGACACTGAACAAACATGAAAACAAGTATATAGAACAACTATGTAAGCAGATCTGAGGTAAATTTGAAGCACTCCTAATTTCGCGGGCTTTTTTGACACACCGTTCAATGTTTTTAGGATCGATAGTATGCATCGAAACGTTATCGGCGCAGTACAAATTTATTCGTTTATGATCGGAGGAACTTATCGAACACAATCTGTCCTTGTTTTAAGAATATATAGGAATGAAGTAAGGGAATATATGTTTTAATGACTTTATGTTCAAAGATATATGACGGTTCAAAGTTATGGGGTTTTACGGTATCTTTTGTTTTTAAATGACATTATTTTTATATATATTTCTGGGCCGACATGGTAGCCCTGCAGGCATTACCCCTTGCAACAATTCCATAATTAATTATAGATTCTACAAGCGAAAGGTACACTATTTTTAGATCTTTTAATTGGAGAATGGATCTTAATTCGTAAAATTTATAAATAAGTTTTCTGATTTTTTGCGTAGTGTATCCAATGTGATTCCTCCATGTCATATCTTCGTCAATTAATACACCCAAATATTTTACATTACTCTACTAATACCATCGTCGCATTTACAAATATTGTTTGAGGTTATATTACAAGGAGAATTATGTATGTTTAATGTCTGTACATCTGTCAGAGATTTTTGAGTTAAACCAAAAGTTAAAAATTTTGTCTTATTCACATTTAATGATAAGTAACTATTATTAAACCAGTTTTTTAATTTAGTTATAGCTATTTCTGATTTTTTAATAACTAGGTCCCATGTGGTGTCACTGACTATTAATGCCGTATCATCTGCAAAACAAAAAAACTTTCCCTCATTTAACTCTGTCAGTACATCATTTATATAGATGTTAAAAAGTAGTGGGCCAAGTACTGTGCCCTGCGGCAGCCCAGTATCCACCTCCAGCGAGTTGCCTGAGATATCTTCAATTTTGACTCTTTGTGTCCTCCCGCTTAAGTGTAATTTGAGGAGATTAAATGCCACACCTCTTATACCGATTCTACACAATCTCTCTAGAAGGGTCTGGTGCGCCACAGTATCAAAGGCTTTAGCCAAGTCCAAAAAGATTCCAACTACCCTCCTACCAGCATCTTCTTCCATCTTCTGATTGGAGAATTTCACCTGTAACTTTACACAGTGCATTTTCCGAATTAGTATGTTCTCTAAAAGCATATTGATCCACGGATAATATATATTATATTTTTCAGAAAAGATGACAGTTTAAATTTAATACAATTTTCTATTATTTTACTTATTGTACTTATCAATGCAATTGGCCGATAGTTTGTCGTAAGTTTCTTATCACCCTGCTTAAACAAGGGAACTATGATAACTCTTTTAAGGGCACTCGGGAAGATGCCCTTGCTAAAAACAAGGTTCACTATATGTAATAAGGGTTTAAGTAGAAATATGTGATTGTTTTTGATCATCTCTGAGGTAATGTTGTCGTCCCCACCCTTAACATTATTTTTTAGCGTATTAATTTGTAAAATTATTTCATTTTCTGTTACCGAGGTAAAATAAAATGAATTTTGGTTGGTGAGATCCCTTCGTTCACCACCTCTGTGTGTGGGTTTAATATCCCTGGCTAATCTTTTACCTATGGTACTAAAATGAGTGTTGAATTCATTTGCAATGTCAAACTTATTTATAATTTCAACGTTGTTACTATCACCAGTAGCCTCTTTTATAACCTATCATGTTTTTTTTACATCTTTAGAGTTTTGCTGAATTTTTGTTTTATAATATTCATATTTAGTTCTTTTTATTAATTTTGAAAGATTAGTCCTATATTGTTTGTATCTATTTAAAGCTTCAATATCATTTATGTGTTTAGTACAATATTTTTTTAATTCATCTCTTTTACGTATGGATGTTAAGAGTCCACATGTGATCCAAGGCTTCAATCTCCTGTTTTTATTATTGATTTTATAAATTTTTGTTGCTTTATTTATATATGCTATGAATCTCCCCACAAAAATATCAGTACACCCATCAATATAATCGCAACCCAGAACATCATCCCAAGCTGCCCTCGAGAGCAGGTCAGTTAACAATTTATGATTGATTTTTTTAAAAAATAGCTTCTCTATTGCCTCTAAGTTATTGTTTTTACTTAGTTCTATGTTGAGCATGATGATCTGCGAGGGTTCTAGTTATTATTACAGGTTTAACAGATTGTATCATGTTTTCCTTATATTTAGCAAAAAAATTATCTATACAGGACGCACTACCAGCTTGTACCCGTGTGGCTTTGTTTATCAAGCTACAACATCCATCACCACTAAGCACAGTTAGATAGTCATTAACCACTCTAGACCTTGTATCCAATAAATCTATGTTAATATCTCCGCCTAAAACATACATTCGCTTCTGATCTTTTGTGTTTCTGTCTAAGATATAGTTTAGGTCAAAAATGAAGGTTTCACTGTTGGTAGAAGGAGATCTATAAAGTCCCAGGATATCAACAATTTTATTATTTTTGCAAATTGAAACCTTTAGACATTTAACACTATTAATTTCTATAGTACCATGTTCTTGATAAATCTCCTCTTTTACATATATTACATATCCGTCAAATTTGTTTACATTTCCGTTATTCCAAAATACTTTATATCCTTCAATATTAAAATCAAAAATATTATTTTTGATTTTAATATTGTGTTTCTGATAATATTATCGCATCAAAATTTTTATTAGTTGATTCTAAGAAGACTAGTAAATTCTCGAAGTTTTTATAGAGACTTCTAACATTCGTGTGAATTACATTAATGTCCCTTAAGGGGTTATCAAAAAAAGGTACCTGTGTCAGTTTACCACAGACAATAGTTTCATGGTCTAAAATATTACTATTTTGATCCATTAATATCTATTTAATATTTATATTTACCTGAATATATGTACCTAACTAAATGTACTTACAGTAGGCACATGATCTTATGTCACAAAATTGGACATTGTATTCTAGTCTCTCTCGTGCCCATTTGCATTTTTTTGTGAAAACGGGGAATTTACTTTCATCCTCGCTGTCGTGGTCACATTCATGCACCTGATTATACTTATTTTTGATATCACTACAGTTCACACATTTCATTACCCGCTTGGTGCAATTGTATCTGTCATGTCGGCCACCACAGTATGTGCATACTTTTTCACGGTCACAAAGTATTTGTTTATGTCCAAATCTAGCGCACTGAAAGCATCTCAAGATATTTAGGTCTTCAGTTACCTGGCATTGGTTCCATCCCATATCTAATTGCTTATTAACAAGTTTTTTAAATGTACAACCCAAAGTTTTTACATATACAGTCTATTTTTTTGTTTTCTTAGATTGCCTGGTGTAGGTGATCTTCATTTTGTCTTGGTCGCTAATGATTTTACTATTTAGCAGTTTTATACTGCCCAAAAGTTCTTCTCCATCTTTATACTCTCTAAGTAGTCCTGTTATCTTCAGGCGAGGATTGTTTTGACCTTTTACTTCAATGTTATAGTCATTTTTCAATTTATCTTTTGAATATTCTAGTAGTTTGTTCAAATTTTCCGGTTTATTGCTCTTTATAATCACGCAACCTCGGTTGTTTGAACTGAAGTATTTTATAGGAGCACATACAGCTATTGGATCAACTTTTTGTTTTATATCTCTTAGGCTATCCTCCCTGGTTTGTTGTTTCTTTGGTTTTAAAATAAGAGTTTTTTCATGTGACACATACTCTGTTGTTTTCTTTGATATGTTTCCATTTTGTTTTGCAATGTCAGCATAACTTTGTGTTTGATTATGATTTCAGTTCTTCTATGTGAGCATATTGCTTCTTTGTACACAGGTAGCATGGTACCAAGATTGGCACGCGCCCTCACAAATTATTCCCAATTGGTTATCCAACACTCTCTTGCTGCATTTCTTGCAGGGGCAATTATCGTTTGTTGCTTGTCCCGACCCTGACGACGGGGCCATCGTCGCGGCAACGCCGCTGCCGATGCCGCCGCGCTTTAATGAAATGCGCTCGCTGACACGAGGTAAAAACTATGTGGGATACATAGCGCTGTTTACAGTTGAACAAGACGTTTTTTTTTTAAGATTTTGCACAATTTCGAAACACCTTTTGCGCTTTATATCAACTAGTTACACCAATAAACAGAGGGAAATAACTTTTTATAATTTGTTACTCTTTTTAACACTTATAGGCTAAAATAACTAGACCGACAATTCTCACTACTGGCACGCCATGTTGCCACCATACATAATATACTGGCTCCCTACCAATATTTTACCAATTTGTACCTATGCCACACTTGATTTTGGGCATAATTTAAAATTAATTCAATAAGTAGTTTTTACATTGACACACACCGCGATTTTGTTACGTCATGTTGAATTCTCACCAGTTTATTTTTATATCATATTTAATTTTTCTCCAAAATTTACAGTCAATCGAATACTAGCCTATTTCTATATCACACTTAATGGTTGCACAAAATTTGAAATTAATCTTATAAGTAGTTTTTTCCAGACTGATTTTTTAAATACTTTATTAGACCGCCATTTTGTTTTGCTATCTTATATTCATACCAAATGGTACCAGTTCATTCTTATGTAACCCTTGAGGTTTTTTGCAAATTTTGAGGTAAATTGGATAATTAGATTTTTAGTAATAATATTTTAACGGTTCACTAGGCCGCCATCTTGTTCTGGCATATTGGAATTTTACCAAAATATTACCAGGTCATCCCCATATGAGTCTTAATTTTTGTCCAAAAGTTGAAATAAATCTGATGAGTAGTTTTTAAGCTATGAAGCGATCTGACGGACAGACAGACAAACCGACTGAATTGATAAAACATATTTTTTGGCATCTAGGGACGCTAAAACGCAAAAATATAGGTGGTTTTTTTTTTATTACAAAAGTTTTATTTAGCCGCCATTTTGTATCGCCATCTTGAATTAGTACCACAATTTTACTAGTTCATCGCTATACTACAATTAGTTATGGCGCAGAATTTAAAAATCAGTACGTTAAGTAGTTTTTTCAAGCTGAATTTCCAAATATTTTATTAAGCCACCATTTTGTTCCGCCATCTTGTATTCGTACCAAAATTTTATCAGTTGATTCCTACATAATACTTGATTTTTGTGCAAATTGGATAATTAATTTTTTAATTAATATTTTTCATAACGTTTCACTAGGCCGCCATCTTGTTCAGGCATATTGGATTTTTACCAAAATATTACCAGGTCATCCCCATATGAGCTTTAATTTTTTTCCAAAATTTGAAGTCAATCTGATGAGTACCGTCAACCGGGGTTAAGTGGATCAAAAACATCGATTTTTTGCAGTGACGCCTTTGTGGTTCAATTTATTTTAACCAAAAAAATAATATAGTATCTTTTAACATCGAGCTATGGTTTACGTTATTTACGATATTTTTTGAACTTGTAGTTTTTTTTTTGTTAAAGAGTGATCCGCTTTACCCCTTACATTAAAGTAAAGTGGATCACCGGTTAAAAACCTCTTTGTATCCACTTTAAACTAATAATGGGGAAAGTGGATCACTAAATATTAAAAAAAAAACAATACATAAATGATTTTTTTTTAAATTTGAACAGCATTTGCAGTGAACTAACTTCTAAACAGTTTAATTAAAAAATTTTGAAACAGTTTAACATCTAAATAGCTAGTAATACTAAACATTAGTACAAAAAACTTAAAACATTTCTAAGGGGTAACAAAAAATAAACTCAAAAAACTCTAAAAGTGCAATTAGCACAAAAAATGACCTATTCTAACAAGTTTTTATCTGTGGGATTTATGTAAAACTGGTGACGTCCTCGTTAGGTTCCTTTTCAACTATTTTCATGATTTGTTCCAGAGCGATTATAGAATAATCTGTATTTTGTGGATAAACAAAAAAATATCTTTTTGGCCTTTTTTCCTTAGGGCGTTTACAGTGTATTCACTTCCAGTTATACCCTCTATTTTTGCTATAAATAAACGATCACGTTTATTTGTTTGAAATTTGACAATAACAGAATCACCTATTATGGGACACACACTACTTCGGGTGTCTTGAGATGCAGCAGAGGATTCGCCGATTTCGTATTCTTCACTTATTGGATCATCTATCAGCTCTACTTCACTTATATCTTCATCTGATTGTTTTTCCCATACGTTAATTGCCTCATTTTCGCTCTCGCTGCTACTTTGCCTCCTTTTTTGTTTTTTGTTCTTATCTGTCGTTGATTTTTCGATTGTAATATCATTCACGGACACACTTTTTCCTGCTGTTACGTGATATTTTTTTCCTCTCTTTGGAGTAGTGATAGTTATAGTTTTAAGTTCTTTTAAATGATCTATTACGGCAGCTTGCCATGAGGTTCCCATGGTTTGATGAATTAAATTACTTTTTCGTGGAATTTTATAGAGCACAGCATTAGGGTAAAATGGGACAATTCCACATGCTTTAAATCCAGCGATAGAGTTGGCTTGTGATTTAAGTCCGACACTTTCAATTGATTGTTTTTTTAAGCATCCTAGGGAATAGGGTTTTTGGCAGTACACCTCCATTTTTTAATTTCTACTCTTCCAGGATAATTCTCCATTTGGCCTTTAATGGTCGAAAATATACCACGACCAGGGGCTATAAGAGGTGAGTGGAGTTTGGGGGTAATAACACGAATTGAATATTGTTGTTTTCTGGATAACATTTATTGACACGTGACTGTTAAGATTATCTCCAATGATCACCTTTTTGCCTTCTAAATTTTTGAAGTACGGCAGAATAATATGGTTGAACCAATCTTCAAAAATAGCAGTGTCGAACCAGCCACTCATCGTGCGATTTTACCTACTTCCATCTAAACCTCCTTCAGTCCATCCTTGATACGAATGCTTGGCCCTATACACTACATAGGGCGGAAGTAGATCGCCATCAGCCGATATAGTGAGCATCACTGTCGTGCTAGTTTTTGAGCTGTCCAAGGTTCTGTATGCATGTTTAGTTCCTTTTTTCAGTACTACTTTTGAAGATCCCGGATCATCGACGAAGTTGGTTTCATCGTAATTTATGATGTTAGAGGCTGGTACATCTTTCACAATGTCCTCTAAGTTACTGCAATATTCAGCAATAGTTTCATAACTTAAAGCTGCCCTTAACCTTTTTGTGTTTTCCGCTAGTTTAATGGCAAGATTTGGGTGTCGTGTCATAAATCCGTCAAACCAATCAACGCCGGGTAAATTATGTTTGAACCGCTTTTCTGTTGTACCTCGTCTTGTTAAATACTGTTGTACTAGTTTTCTAAGATCCATGGATTTAAATGGGAGCCCCCATTCCGCACACACTTGCAGAGCATCTACTAACTGCGCTTTCTCAGCTTCACTCAGTGCTGGCTGTCGTCTTTATTTCAGAATGTTTTGCCATGAACCTGTCTGTTTAATGTGGTATACGGAACCGCAAACTGTTCCGAAGCAGCTCGGACTGATATGTTATTGTTTTTTACCGCCGCCACCGCTCTTTCAATGTAAACTTGATCATAATTTTTGTTTCCTAGTGCGCCAAGTTTTTTCTTATAATGTCGTGGCATCTGAAAAGAAAACAAATCATTTATTCTAAAATACAGACGAAAAAAAAAAATCTTGCATATATGCCCTTCGCCCCATTCGCCCCACAACCTACTAGAATAAAATACATTTTCAGAATATAAAACAAAACATCAATGTAACTTAAATCTCTAACTTTAACTTAAATTAATTTACAAGATAAATATATTATCGTTAATATTTTACCCGAGAATTTAATACTTTTTATACAAATGACTTGTGTTTTAAATTCAATCTTTTTGTTATTAAACATACTATCAAAATATAAGGATAAAACGTACGAAAAAGTTATTACCATTTCCCTACAACTAAAAGATTTCATATTTTATAAAACGAAATTATTAATTTATTTTGAACACTAACTTACCTTCTCACGCAACTTCAAACCACATACTAACCAGTGCTGCCAATCTCAAATTTCGGATTGTACGGGGTGTGATTGCGAATTACCCACTTTTACCCGCAGCCTAATTTCTAATTACCCGCAATTTTACCCACACGAATGAAATTAGAATTTAAAGTATGGAATTGAGGCAATTATAAAATTTTATTAATTCATTGACAATAATAAAACTAATTTCAAACGAATTATTGTGGTCGATGTCGTTTCGAGGTCCCATAGGACGAACGAAAGGTTAATTTGCATGGACCATACCAACGTTGCCAACATTTTCATTGGGATAATGGGATACCATACCAAAGCACATGAATGATAAACATATTTTGTGTATCTCAATAATTGTACATTTAAAAGAAACTTTTATTTTAATAAGAAAAAACATTGTTTTATAAACTTAAATTATATTTTGTTTACGTAGCTAAAGTAGGTACATATCGCAAATACAAATTGCTTATGAAGGATTGAAATAAACCATATAAGCACCTAAATACCTAAGTATGATTAAGGACTTAATACTTTTATTAAGCATTTATCCATGATTACTAACACTATCACAAACTACAATATAAACAACGTGATGAATACAATATATAAAATTAATCAAATATGAATATGACTTATAAACACGATATCACGACATGCTTACACCACTTACAACTTGTTTCAACAATAGTAGGTATTAATAAACAAAAGAAACCATCAGCCTTCGAGTCAAATTAATATTTTTAACTTAGTTTAATAAAAATCGAGAGAATGAACGAGAACGACAAATGACGAAATAGAAATTCAACTACAACAATAGCATACATTTCTAGAATGCTTAGAGTCTTACCTAGTTACCTATGCCATACATGCGCATGTTTTGGCTGTAGAAAGAGGCATTAGACACTAACATACGTAACAGAGGCAGAAAGTGGCCTCTTCTAGCAGTCTAGAGATTTACGTCGATGAGTACAACCGACAATAGTGCATTTCGACGTTGCCATGAGTATCTGAAAAGAAAATCTAGCTCCACAAAATTAAAACCTGGGATTTTTGCTTGTGGCTTAGATTCCTGAATTACCCGCTTTTACCCGCACGGAAATTCTTACCCGCAAAGGTGAGCCAATTACCCGCAAAACGGGTAATTACCCGCACATTGGCAGCACTGATACTAACCATCTTTAAACGCTCCAACATGTTATACCGGCGTTGAAACTAGTTATTATCAAGCGGTTTCGATTGGGCAGAGTAGTAATCTGGTTAAGGTAGCGTTGATCCATTTTACCCTGTGTGATCCACTTAACCCCGGTTGACGGTATTTTTAACCACTTCCGCGAACTGACAAACAGAAAGATAAACCGATAGACGGACCTACGGAATTTATAAAACATATTGTTTGGCATCTAGGGACGCTAAAACGCGAAGATATCTAAAACCGGAGAGGGTGATTTTTTTCAGATTACAAAAATTTTATTTGGCCGCCATTTTGTCCTGCCATATTTAATTAATACCACAGTTTTACTAGTTCATCTCTATACTACAATTAGTTATGGCACACATTTTGAAATCTGTTCTTTAGGTGGTTTTTTCAGGCCGAATGTTTAAATATTTTATTAAATCGCCATTTTTTTCCGCCAGCTTGGATTCATACCAAAATTTTACCAGTTTAACTAGCACTTGATTTATGTACAGAATTCGAGACAAATTGGATAATTAGTTTTTTTAGTAAAAATGTTTTTAACGTTTCACTAAGCCGCCATCTTGTTCCGGCATGTTGAATTTTAACCATAATATTATCAGGTCATCCCCATATGAGCTTTAATTTTTGACTAAAATTTGAAGTCAATCTGATGAGTAATTTTTAAGCTATCCCGTGAACTAACAGACAGGCAGACAATCAAACCGACAGACGGACCGACGCCGACGGAATTGATAAAATATATTTTTGGCATCTAGGGACGCCAAAACGCGAATATATATAAAACCTGAGAGGGTGATTTGTTCAGATTACAATAATTTTATTTGGCCGCCATTTTGTTTCGCCATCTTGAATTACCACACTTTTACTAGTTCATCTCTATACTACAATTAGTTATGGCACACAGCTTGAAATCCGTTCGTTAAGCAGTTTTTATATATTTTATCAAGCGTCCATTTTGTTCCGCCATCTTGGATTCGTACCAAAATTTTACCAGTTGATTCCTACATAATACTTAACTTTTGTGCAAAATTTGAGATAAATTGGATAAGCACTTTCTTAGTAATTTTTTTTTTAACATTTTACTAGGCCGTCATTTTGTTTTGCCATATTGGATAAAATTTGAAGTCGATCGGGTAAGTAAGTTTCTAGCTATGCCGCGAAAAGACTGACCGACAGACAGACAGACCGACAGAATAGAGAAAACATGTTTTTCGTCATCTAGAGACCCTGAAACGTAAAGATCTGAAAAAATCTCTGAGGGTGATTTTTTCACGATTACAATATATCCCTTTTATGATCGAAGTAAAAATGGTTAAATTGAACAAATGTATTTATTTATATTTAGATGAATATTTACATTAGGACAATTTACAATATCAAATAATCGATTTGTTTCGTCGGCAGTATGTTCAATGACGCTACTTGTAGGTGTACATGCGACAGTTCTGGATACTTCGTTAGAAACTTGTCTGAAAGTGTTTCTTTAAGCTCCAATTTGGAATGTATTCACATCACTATGTTCAAAAATTTTTTCGGCTATAGTATTTTTATTATTTATGGAGTTTTCGACGTACTCCTCGGCGACGGGTACCGGTTTCCATCCTCCTTGCCTTTTTAAAACATCCACAGATGCATCAGCGTCAGCTAATAAAGAGGCAGTTGTTTTTTCGAAAACAATGTCTAGTTTATAACGATGGATTTGGTAGATTTAAGAGTGCTACTACTTTCTGGTGTAGTTTTCCAAACGTATTTTTACCAACTGACAACTGACTGCGTAATACATTGATCGTTTTGATAACGATCGCAAACGAGTAGTCTCAGTTTTTCTTAAAGTTATATACTTCCGGCATATTTCAGTAAGGTTGACAGTAAAGTGCGGGACACGATAGAAAGCCGGGCGGAGTCAATCGGTTTAGGAAGGTCGGCCAAGAAATCTCTTTAAACCAGTGGTGTCCCGTCGTTCTTTAAATAATACTCCTTTTTGACTATACGCACTTCAGATAATTAAAGAATGTAACTATGCTTAATGAACCTTTATCTATATTTGTCTGTTTTCTTTCGTGTCCCGCACTTCTATATCTCTTTTGTGTTGCAAAAACGGCGAACTTTCGAATTTTAAAATGATTTAATTTTTATTTTTCTTGATCGATTTACCTATAAATATATTTTTTCTTGAGTTCTGTCATTAACGGTTCTCGGGCTACTGCCTACGTCCACTATTATTGGACCACCCAGTATAGTGATACACGATTTACAAGTCCAGATTTTACAAGGGCAGCCAGCATCAGATCTAGTGAACGAGATTTATCAAAATTTTAATTTATTCAGTTCGACTTTGGGCTAGTCGGATATACTAAAAGTGGCCGTCTGTCTCCGTTTGTCATATTACTTTATACAGGGGCTGTCATTGTTAAGTACTATACAGGGCGTTTGCTAATTGCGTGCTGATGTTAAAGGGGGTGTTTTTATGTCCTAAAAGTCTTAACTTTTGAGATACAGGATGGTAAAGTTTAAAAAGAAAACATTTTTTTTATCCCAACTCTGATGGTTATTGTAGATAACTACATGAAATTTGATATACGTCTTCTATGCATTAAGGAGCATACGGATTTACCCAGTTTAATTACATATGCACGCCACTGGTAGAAATTTCAAAAATTCATTGTTAATAAAAAATGCCCTTTTATACATAAAAGACGTGTGTCAAATTTCACACAGTTATTTACCTATAATAGCATCAGAATTAGGATTTAAAAAAAAATGTTTTTTTTTAAATCTTTTATCTCCAAAGTTAGACTTTTAGGTTCATATTAAACTTTTTTCTTAAAAAGGTCCAAGAATCACCCCTCTTTAACATTAGCACGCAATTAGGAAACGCCCTGTATATTACTTCACAATGACGCCCCCTGTACAAAGTAATATGACAGACGGAGACAAACGGTCACTTTTGGCATACCCAAATAGCCCAAAGTCGAACTGCATAAGTTAAAATTTTGATAAATCTTGTTCACTGGAATCAGTGCTGGCTCCCCTACTATAACTACATTGATGTGTTAATTTCGGAAAAATATGAGTTCTGTAGTTTTTCAAATACTAATGGCAATATTAGATATTTTTTGACACCCGGTATTGAACAGAAAATTAATTTTTTGAAGCAGTTTATTGGCAGCTAGTTTATGAACAATTTTACAAAATATATGAAAAAAACTAAGCCATTTTTGAGGTTGACGGCTGTGATTCTAATGGTTCGATTCCTTCTAAATCGTTGTCTTCCTCTGAAAATGATGAGGTTTCGTCGTCACTACTTGAAGATCCCAGTGTGATAACTAAATCATCAATAACCATTTCAATTTTGCCAGCTACTTCCCAGTATTTATCTTCAATAGAACGAACATGTCCAGCATACGATTTCCAATTTTCAGCCGATATTGAGTCAATCGCTTCTAATGTTATTTTATTTAAATCTTTAATTGAAAGTTCACCGGTGTTGCGCTCTCGAATATATTTTTTTACTCTTGCCCATGCAAGTTCAATAGGGTTGAGGTCGCACATGTATGGACGCAGTCTTAAAGGTGTATGACCGAGGTTACGTAAAAGACCGTCAATTTTATATTTTTTTCTCTAGGCTTGTTGGCTGATATTACTTCATATAACTGATATTTTCTCCATGTTGGATCACATACTAGATTGTTCGATTTAGCCACGATACCATATGCGATTTTGTAGAGTATTTACTTGGCACCTTATCTTCTACGTGAGAATGATAAGACACATTATCCATTACCACGACTGATTTGGGAGGAATGTTAGGTAGAAGCTTCTCGAGCAACCACTTTTCAAAATTATCTCTATTCATCTGTCCATGATAGTCTCCAGTTGTTAGTCCCGAGCGAAAAACTAAAGCAGCACCTGGAACAAATCCGGCTTCTGAACCAGCATGAACTATAATAAAGCGATTACCAGAGCGGATTCCCTGAACAACACCTGTAACACTTTCACTCTGCCAGCATTTGTTCACTGTCATATCATTATCTACCCCGCTTTCGTTTAGATACACAATATTGCGTCTTTCTTGCCTATATTGCCTTACAGTTGATAGATATTTCACTCGCCAGTGAAAAATATTTGGTCTCTCAATGAGCAATTTTCGTTTATTTTAGCACTTGCGCCAAACAAAACCATTTGATCGTAAAAGCCGATTTAAGGTTTTATACCCGTACGGAAAATCTAGTTTGTTCTTTATAGCAAGAAGTAGGGGTTTGCAGGTCGGAACCTTCTTCAAGTTTATATAAAAATCCTCTATTGTTCATCGAATTACTTGAAAATCACCATAGTCAATTTTATCTTTGTATGATAATCGGGGTCTTTTTTTACCAGGAGATTTTAAAGGTGAAGTAGAACATGAGCGATCATTATGTTCTCTTTGAATTTTTCTTACACTACGTTTCGAAACACCAGTTTAAAATGCAGCGCGTTCTGTTCGATTTTGAATTGGAATAGTCAAACTATTATTTTCAGCTTCTCTAGTACAGGCCTCTATAACGCTCCCAATAACTTCACGTGCACCGCACGAAATGAAAACAAATGCTCGAAATTTATAGGCGCCACTGGAAATAGCTAGAACCTTCTAGCGACAAGAGCATGGACACTCTAGGCACATCCCAGTTACAAGTGGACCAGTGCGAAATTTACTAAATCCTCGATTAATTTTCCCTACCGCTTAGCTGGCGCACTTTATAGGTGAAACGGCAAACTATTACAACAAATAAAATAACATAAAATTTATTTGCGTACAGAAATTTTACTTTTCCGCTTGCTTAAGACTATAAACCTTTATTTTAAGGAACGCCCGATTTTCTTTTGTGTCCCACACTTTATCGCTACCTGAATTTTTAACAATGAAATTTCTGTCAATTTTGTTTTTGGTAGTTTTCAATCCAACAAATCAGTTACGTCTTCCACCGTCAACTCAACTAACCCTTGAATAACAAACTCTATCGCGGGATTAAATGAGTCACTTTAGACCCTAGTTATTATAGGACTATTACATAACGCTAGATAAAAATGTTATAGATGTTTTTATTTAGAAGTTATTAACCCTTGAAATTATAAACAAATTAATGCATTTCTTGACGTTTTGTTTTGTAATTTTTCACAGTGAAAATAATTATTGTATATTGAAGTGTCAGTAGTGACATTTGCAATAAACCCTCATTTTTCATAGGTTTTTTGCAATTTTCTTAGAAATTACTTAACGCTTCGCACACATCTCAAAAGGTAGAAATATCAACAACTTAAAAAAAAACAATTTTTATAGGAACCTGTTTTAATCTAGACGGAAAAAAATCAATTTTCGGTACTTTAGGCAATTGTTTATACATTTTCCCCAATGATTTTTTGAATTAACTTTTTTTTTTAAATAACATTCTTTATATGTTTTTAAAAAATTTGCACAAACCTTTTCCTTATAGCATATCATAAATGATTTATATTACTAATTAAGGCTTTTAGAAACTAATATGAACGATATTTTTAATGAGCTTTTTGTAATAAGGGCTGGGGAAATTGACATTGTCTCCTACTCCCCCCCCCCAAAAAAAGTTATTTTACCAATTTTACAACTACAATGACAGTGCTAACAAACAAAAATCTTTTTTGGCTTTTTCGCAACTGAATAAAAATATTTAACTTTAAATTAATTGAAGCAAATATTTATTATACATTACATACCTCAACATGTAGACTAGTCTGTCTACGGAATGTTTCGATACATAACATAAACAATATTATTTAAAAAAGCATAAGAAATTATGTCATTTACCTTAAGTTTTTATAGACACATAGTAGTTGTACAAATACTTACATCCTAAATAATAAGGTAAATGATTTCTTATGCGTGTTTAAATAATATTGTTTATATTATCTATCGAAACATTCTGTAGACAGACTAGTCTACATGTTGAGGTAATTTTATTAAATATTTGCTTCAATTAATTTAAAGTTAAATATTTTTATTCAGTTGCGAAAAAGCCAAAAAAGATTTTTGTTGGTTAATCTAAACGCAACAAATAATCTGAACACATTTAAAAATGACAGTGCTCTTACGAAATGCAAAATAAACTTTGTTATTTGCTTGTTTTTCAATTAGATACATGCGTTAGCGTTACCGTTACCGTTACCGTTGTTTACGAACGGGTGATTATGGTCAAGTTTTAAGAGCGATCCCCTGGGAGTCAGGTGTCTATGATATTAGACGCCGGGATCCGAGCGACAATTAGATTAACGCTTTTCGTTTGACATCCTGGATGGCAACATATAGAAATATAAATAAAAATTGGAATAGAATATACTACTGTGTCTAGTGTCTACGTCTAGTAGAGTCTAAACATAAGATGTACAATTTATAGCAAAGTAGTCAAATTTTTGACAAGTCGTTGGAGTACAGTGATTATAAAAGGAACATGGATCAAAAATTAATTTTATCAATACATTTACAAATACTGCTGCCATTTTGATTAAAAGCTCGTTCTTTAAAATTATTAATGTTTATTACATCTATTTTTACTTCTCTTATTAGAGGAAAGTACTGTAATCGTAAAACAATTACCCTCCCAGATTTTAGACCCCGAAATTCGTTCTATAATATATCCGTCGTTCTGGTGCGGCATTAAAAAAAAATGGTACATTTCCTTTACCCAGAACTTCCATCGGAATAGTCAAAAGCAGTGTTATCGTGCGGGTCATACGATTTATCAACGACAAACTTTTTAAGTTTGTTTTTCTTTTATTACGTGTGATCATATCCAGGGGCGAAGCGTCCATTAAGGCTGTAAGGCGCAGCCTACCCAAAATTACTTACATAATTAAATACAAAAATAATAATGAAATTCGATCATTTCGCATTAAAATTAAAACATTTATGATATCCATATTTTATATAACATATAACATTTGCTGCAGACGGAGGCATGGCGATTGGCGCTCGACAGAGAAGGCTATGCGAGTTTAGCCTTAATAAAATAATTACCCGTGGCCCTGGGTGATCGGCATTCGTCGCGTCGGTCCGGCTTTTCTGTCATATATGATGCGGAAAAAAGGATTGCAGACTAGCAGGCATTTAGGCTCGCCTGGAGAACAGCTTTAAGACATATTTGAGTTGACGGAGAGTTCGCGGTACTATTTTGTTGTGTTTGTCGTTTAGTTTGATGGTTCTTTCGGTTTTACGAACAGTATGGAGTTGATTAGCGGTTTAATGTGTGATGATTTAGTGGACTTTTTGTTAAGCAACGTAAATTATTTTTCGCATTTATCTTTAGAGGACAAACTAAAAATAAAAGAGAAAAAACCGACTCCAAATTTGATAATGGAAAAACAGGAGGGAAATGGTAAATTTATGCGTCGATTTCAGAATGTGTGGTATCAAAAATATAAATGGTTGACAGGAAGTGTTAAGAGAAATAAACTGTTTTGTTTTTATTGTTTACTATTTTCGTCAGGTGAAAAAGAATTTTGTAAGGTAGGCCTTGGGGTTGAAAGCCTAAAAAATATGATCGCAAAATTTAAGAAATACGAAAGTTCTGCAAGCCATATTTCATCTTCTATTAAATTTAAGCAAATCGGAAAGGTAAGAATAGACCATGTTCTGTCTGAAAGTGCCCGTTTAAGTGCTATAAAACATAATGAAAAGGTGGACCAAAATAGACTAACTTTAAAAAGACTCGTTTCAACGACATGTTTTTTAGCACGACAAGAGCTGGCGTTTCGTGGGCATGACGAGTCAGAGGATTCCTTAAATAAAGGAAATTATTTAGAAATTTTAGATTTTTTGGCGGAAGAGGAAACACACCTAAAAAATCATTTAATTCATTCCACTGTATTTAAGGGTACCTCATCGGACATTCAAAATGATTTGATTGAATGCGTTACATGTGTAATTAATGAAAAAATCTTAACCGAAATAAATAACGCATACTACGTTTCAATTCAAGCAGATGAAACAACGGATGTTTCAGTCGAAAGCAAGCTTAGCATAATTTTTCGGTACGCAAATATTGTAAATGGGGAAATTGAGGAAAGATTTGTTGGGTTTTATGACGTTTCTCAGGATAAATCGGCACAGGGATTAGCAATGGTAATACAAGGTGTTCTGGAAAGCTGGAAAATAAATAAAAATAAATTAATTTGTCAAACATATGACGGGGCGAGCGCTATGGCTGGAACAACGGGAGGAGTTAATACTATCATCAAACAAACTTATCCACATGCATTGTTTATTCACTGCTATGCTCATCAGCTAAATTTGTTATTAATCCATGCTTGCAAATCCATAAAAGACGTTAAATTGTTCGTAGCTAGTTTAACAGCTTTTCATACCTTCTTTAGTCGCTCAACAAAAAGAAGCATGCTCCTTCGGGAAAAAGGATTTAAATTACCTCACCCTTGTGAAACTAGATGGAATTATCATTCTCGCGGTGTTTCCACTATAATTGCCCATTATTCAGAATTAAAAGCGGCATTTCAAAGTATTCTTAATGATAGCGGCTGGGATAGTATATCTATAAATTCAGCAGTTGGGCTGAAAAGAAGTCTTAGTGATCCTAAATTTGTATTTTTGTTGCATTTATACAATTATATATTTGAATATACAAGTGTTTTTTTTGACATCTTACAAAAAAAATGTATGGATATCAATAGATGTAATACTGAGGTACAAAATTGCTTAAATTCAGTTAAACTATTAAGAACTGATGAAACAATAGAAAAATGTGTTATGGAGGCTCAAAAAATGTTATGTATCAAAGTTAATACTCGGGAAAACACAGAAAGTGAAGATGATGGAGATGAAAGAGCAAGTAATTTAAAATTTAATGACAAATTAGTTAGGCGCCTTAGAATTCTCTCATTTGAAATACTGGACAATATTATTGTCAATATGGAAAATAGATTTAAGGAACTGGAAAAATTAGATTTCCTGGAGCTTTTAAATGATAAAAAATTTGAAAGTTTTAATTCACCCCAGAATTTTCCCCACAAGCATCTAAAAAAACTCATCACAGTTTATCCATTTTTCGACGAACTAAAACTAAAAGGAGAACTTACTTATATTTATGGAAGTGCCGATAAATATTTGCCCCCTAAAGAGTTATTTAAAGTTTTAATTACTAACGAGCTTCAAGATAATTTACCTGAAACTACAAAACTGCTATCACTAATTTTGAGTATCCCGGCAACATCAGCATCATGTGAGAGAAGTATGAGTACACTGAAGAGAATAAAGACTTTTCTGCGAAATAGCATGTCCAATGAACGCCTATCAAATTTGTCAACATTAGCCATTGAAAAAGGACTTGTTAAGGATTCTTCCAAGCGACAAGAGTTTCTTACGCGTGTGATAGACTTATTTGCCGAGAAAAAGGATAGGTGAATAGAACTTGTTTACAGAAAGGTATAGACTTCAAAATTACCAACATTTAAAGTTTTACAAACTAATATTTGAATTTTGTATTTTATAATGTTTAAAGGAACAAATACTTGTGTTGTGTGTTAACTGGTTTTTTAGTTTATTAAAATCTGGAATAATTAAAGTAACGGTAAGTTTTATTTAATGCTTTATAACTTATTGCGCTTAATTTAATTCTTGGTATAGCGAATATTGTTTATTATTTATAAGCAAAATTTTTGGGCATGGCACTTCAAAAAATTTTTCTTATGGTGATGCCTTTGCTATGTCCCACTCAGCCTATCCATCATAAAAAATCACGCTTCGCCCCTGATCATATCCTCCGCATAAAATCCGGAAGATGAATTAGATAGACCTATGATATTTTCATATGAAAAAAGAGGACAAACATATAAATACCAGCAGTAGCAAAAATCTTTGAGCGATGTCACATCAAAGTCAGATTGACAAGTCAGTGACAAAATGAGTAATAGAAAACAATTTTCGGGTTCTAATAAAATATTAAGAAAATAAAAATTCACCAGCCAATATCCAGGAGACAGTAGCAAAAGCTCTGGGAATCGGTATAAGGACTGTGCAGAAAAT
Source organism: Kuschelorhynchus macadamiae (assembly GCA_030620095.1). NCBI lineage: Eukaryota > Metazoa > Arthropoda > Insecta > Coleoptera > Curculionidae > Kuschelorhynchus > Kuschelorhynchus macadamiae. The sequence continues at coordinate 500,365 of JAUTXW010004874.1, forward strand.
TGTGCTTGAAAAAAAGCATAATTTACTACCGAAGAAGATTAAGAAATGTACACGAAAAAAGCCAAAGACAGAAGACTTAAGTGGCAATGTAAAAATGGATGTTCGTAATGCAATTTACGATTTATACACATCAAAAACTAATATAATCCTTCAAGTTTTAAAAAAAGCTTTAAAAAATCGAGGCATATTGGAAATTTGACAAAAAAAGTTGTCAAAATTAATAAAAATGTTGGGTTTTCGATATAAAAAGGGCTGTAATCGAAGATTTTTATGCGAGTTGCCACATATAGCAAGTCAACATATCTAGTTTTTAAAGAAATAGACGGAAAATGTTAACTTAAAATTTAGAAAAGTGGTATTTTTAGACGAGACTTGGATATTTTCTAATGGAAGTGGTTCGGAATCTTGGCAGGACGGGTCTGTAAAAAGTGTCAAGAGAAAAAAGGGATGTGGGATGGGAAAACGGTTCATCATTTTGCATTACTGTTTTCTTCAACATCCAAAAGTATGGACTACCATGATAATATGAACTGTGAACTGTCTGAAAAGTGGTTAAAACAACAACTGATTCCAAATTTAGATGCTCCATCTTTAATCATTCTGGACAATGCATCTTATCATTCAAGAATCTTAAATAAACAACCTACTTCATCCTGGAAGAAAAGTGATATTTATGTTTGGCTAATAAAACAAAAACAAAATCCTTTATCCAATATGCTGAAACTAGAACCTCTTGTAATGGCAAAATCTATTAAAAAACTAACAATATATGCCGTAGATCAAATATTACGGGAAAATGGACATGAGATTTTACGACTGCAGCCATACCATTGCCAGTTTAACGGAATAGAATTAATATGGGCTGGGGCAAAATCATATTACGAAAAACACGTGAACGATGGTCTTACATCAGATGAAATGCAAATTGTTGAATCGAGAACGAGTTCTAGATATCGAAATAGCACCAATGATCATTGCGCCGTTTGAGGACGACTCAGAAGATGAGGGAGATAAATGATGATGATATTTTTTAGTCTATAAAATTAAAAAGTTTCTAAAGGATTATATTAGTTTTTGACGTGTATAAATCATAAATTGCATTATGAATATATAAGTGAATTTAATTTTAAAAATTTTATTATTAGATTTGACACCATTTTTTGCTTACTTTTTTATTACATTTGTAGTTTTGTAGGCAATAAATAAATAATTATAGAATACTTGTTCCAATTTTAAAGCGTGTTTAAAATAAGTAAATTTTTTTATTAATTATAAGACAAAATTTGATATATAAAAATCGGTATTATCGCTTTACCAGAAACTCGGAGCTAACGAAAATTACAGTATATATATATATATATATATATATATATATATATATATATATATATATATATATATTTATATATATATATATATATATATATATATATACAGTGTGTCCCAGATTCGCCTTTCTATACAGGGATCTCGGCTCCTATTATACCTACAGCAAAGGTTAAATGGGGAAAGTTTTAGAGGAAACTGATTGCATACGATATCCGGCTTCAGATTTACGATCGATCAATTGTTTTTGGAAATATCGGGGTAAAACCGAAAATGGCGGATTTCGTTTTTGGCCAGTATATCCAGAACGGTAAATTTGACAGCTGCCAAAATGTGACATTATTGGGACACATTTTTAAGACAAATAAGATGCTGTATACGACACGTCTTCATTGTTTTTTGTTAACCCGCAACCTGCCTCAACTTTCATTTTTCTTATGGCCGCCATATTGGATTTTTCGATTTTTGGAAAGAGCTTAAAATTTCCAGGCTAGTGATAGTTCATAAGTGCATTAAAGACTTTAGTATCATCGAAATATTACACTTCGTAAAGTTAGGTTTCAGTTTTTTCTAAGGAGGCCATGATTTATCTGTAACAAAATTGGATTTTGACTTTGACGTTAAGTTAAATAGTTGAAAGTATCAAAGCTGTGTTTTAATAACTAGTAGGTACGATTTTATCCCAATAAAATCATAAATCCGACACATAAATTGTCAAAACCTATAGAAAATGGCCGGCATTCCGTATTCAAATGAAGAAAAGGTTGACATGTTAGCTCTGTACTTTCAATCGTACAGAAAAGCCGACGTTACCTCAGGTACCTCAAGGTATTTGGAGACGTACCCCGAACGACGGCAGCCTCATAAAACAAAATTCAGGAAAATCGTTGTTAATTTAATTAACCATGGTGCCTTCGAACAACCTAGAAGCGGATACAATAATAACTATGAAAATCGAGACAAAAACATTTTACAAGCTATCAACGAAAACCCTAGTACATCGGTAAGAACTGTAGAACAGGAAACTAATGTGCCATAATCAACAGTACAGAGAGTTTTAAAAAAGAATTACCATCCATACAAACCTATAATAGTACAAGGACTTAAGGAAAGTGATTTTCCAAGACGACTACAGTTCTGTGAGTGGTATACTAGGAGATGTAATGAAAATCCTGATTTTATAAATCATGTCTTGTGGTCCGATGGGAGCAGGTTCACGAATTGTGGAGTCTTTAATAGGCACAATTGTCATCATTGGGCTGTGCAAAATCCTCACGAAGTGGCAGAGAGACGTCTACAGATCAGATTTGGAAGCAACATTTGGTGTGGGATCATTGGTAAGTTAATCTAACCAATCTTTTTTAAATAGGCAGCAAATGATGGTCAAATAATAATTTTTTTTTTCGCTTAGTTCTTTAATGATACTAAAAGAGTATAATCTAATTAAAAAAAAGTAAAACGTTCTATTCTAGTCAGTCAACTTACTTTTTTGATGTTTTATTACATTTTTATTCAATCATTTTGTATTGTAGTTTCGAAGAACCTATAAAAATAGAATTCGGTTCTATAAATTTATTAACACTATCTAAATTTTCTGCAGATTTAGCTAATTCTCTAAAATTATTTTGATTGTCTGAATTTAATGATTTATTATTACCCGGGAAGCCTAGTTCTTGCGTTATTAAAAAAATACTATATTAATCAAATGTCGAATTATTTTTTGATTTTCATTATGATTTATAGAAAGGCGTTCAGCTGTATTTGGGAATAATTTAAATTTTAAAGCACAAGGGGTTTGTTCTTTTGATATTTTATGTTTTATTAAGGCACGGTGTACTTCTTTAAGATTTTTATATCACTGAAATAAATTGATTTAGTATTTCCGAAATTAATATGCAATGCAAAATAATTTATTACGGCTATTACTTCCCGCTAACCAAATATGTTTTTCTTTTTCATAATAAAGCTGAATAGGTTTCAACTGTATACAAGCTCATTCATCATGGGATGTTTCGATAAATATTTTTGGAAAGAAAATATCTACTTTTTAATAAAGATAATTTTCCCTTAATAATTTATAGTTTCTAGTACCATATTAACCGAAATACACTTACCAGGGTTGTACGAAAAACAGTCACCAATTTTCAAAAATGTCTCGATGCAAATGGATGTCATTCTGCAGATTTGTAAATTAATGTTACCCACATACAAAGTAGTTAAAGCTCATTGGAATTTTTTAAGTCGTTATTTACGTTCATTTTGTATTGAAAATTCAATGCGTTCAATACATTACTTACTTATTAATGTAATCTTGTGACGAATAAATCATGGCCTCCTTTAAAAACATTGAAACCTAATTTACGAAGTGTGATATTTTGATGACACTGAAATCTTTAATGCACTTGTGAGATATCACTAGACTGGAAATTTTAGGTTCTTTCCAAAAATCGAAGAATCCAATATGGCGGTCATAAGAAAAATTAAAGTTGAGGCGGATTGAGGGTTAACAAAAAACAATGAAGACGGGTCGTATACGCCATCTTATTTGTCTTAAAAATGTGTCCGAATAATGTCACATTTTGACAGCTGTCAAATTTACCGTTCTGGATATACTGGCCAAAAACGAAATCCGTCATTTTCGGTTTTTCGCCGATATTTCCCAAACTTATTGATCGATCCTAAATCTGAAGCCAGATATCGAATGCAAAACTTTCCCCATTTAACCTTTGCTGTAGGTATAATAGGAGCCGAGATCCCTATATAGAGAAGCGAATCTGAGACACTGTATATATATATATATATATATATATATATATATATATATATATATATATATATATATATATATATATATATATATATATATATATATATATATATATATATATATATACATACATATATATATATATATATATATATATATATATATATATATATATATAGCCTGTATTTTTCACATGCATGGCCCTTAATTTTTAGACTGAAATTTAAAGAAATCCGATAAGTAGTTTTTTAGCTATGCCGCGATCAGACAGACTGACGGACAGACATACCTACAGACAGACGGAAGTGAGAAAACATGTTTTCCGGCCTCTAGGGACCCTTAAACGTAAAGATCTGAAAAAATCTCACGAGGGAATTAATAACTAATTATCTTGTGTTTTTAACAAAAGTGTATAAAATTTTTGCAAAATAAAATTTTTTTGTTGTCACAATAGAAAAAAAAACAAGTTTTCTTTGCACAGGGGTGACCCGCATTTAAATAAATGACACTGTATAAGTGGTTAGATTTTTAGGTCAAACGGGGCTCATAATTTTTGGTGATTGATAAAAAAATCTCACTTTCATTAAGTGACTGTATAAACAGAACATATCCTGATTGTTCCACTGATTCGAACCGCCTTCCGACTTTATTAAGGCGCTTGCCATTTTGTGTATTTTTGTTTTTGCCAATCAAAAAATTTTAACCAAATACATATTTAGCGAATTTTCTTATTTAGTCCCTCGGCATTTGATATATAAAATAATATTAAGTGGCTGTCTTAATAATATTGCGTAACATAATAAAAAAAAACTATTTTCTCTCTCCCTGTATATTTGTAAATAGCCCATCGAGATTTAATAGCTCGATAAAAGAATCACACAATATTTTAGTATTCACTGTGTTTTCTGATTCGATTCATAATGTTCCGCATTCGACTATACCTGTTATCGTAACAAACATAAGAATGGGATTAAGTTTATTTTTAATACATCGAAACTTTTTATTATTACCCCTTATAATAGGTAGTAGTTTATTCATTACGTTTAGTAGTTTGTTTACTATGCTTAAATTTATACTGGTTAACTTATTATACTTGTAACGAAGTTCCTTTGTAGTGTATTGATATGTAGTTTTTTTTGTTACGATATATTTCCTACATGAATTTGGATACTTTAAAAGATATTATTTTTCTTATCCATTTTTTTCCACGCAGTGCCTAGAAAAACTTAATTTTTTCTCCTATGGGCTATGGGCCGGTTGCCTGGATACCAGGGACGAACCCGGTACTTCAAGAGCCTCGGTTCTACATATAAAAAATTCATATTAAGTAAAAAAAATATTTAACTTTCATTTTATAAAAATCATAATTTTAAGCAAAAAACTATTCTTTATTCGTTTCCAAATAGATTTTAAATGATTTCCTTTATATTTTCTAAAAACTCGATTTTTTACTTCTTTTCGCGTATTCTTTTAAAGAATTTCGTTGGTAGGGCTTACGGCCGAAACACTCCATAGTTTGCCAATTATGCTTGTTCCAGATCCCTGCATTAAGCGTTTTCTTTCGTACACCCTCTTGAGTCTAGATGTCGCTTTGTTTCGAAAATTTCGCTGCTTATCGGAGAATCCCTGAACACAAGGCTGGTAAACAACGTTTTAATAAAGTTTGTGGAGTGGATGTACTGGATACGTGTTTCGTTTTAGTATTTGGTGTTTTTAAATTAGATCCTATTTCTAATTATTAAATAAATTCTATCTGGGACTGGTAGACTGTACTACTGGAATCTGTGAATAATTTTATTAAAGGTACGTATGTAAATCAGTATATTATTTTTTATTTAATACGGTATTTTGCTATTTTAGAATGAGCACCTATAAGCATAAATCTGGTGCGCAAAAGCGTAAAGAACGCGATGCATTACAAGAAAAAAGCAAAAAACTCCCTAGAATAACAATCTTTTTTAGTGCCTCAACATCAAAAAAAGGTAAGTCTGTTTTGTTTATTGTAGTTGACAATAGTTACAACTTAACCGAGATTTATCAGTTAGAAACGGCGCCGACGCACAGTGCTTCGAACAATGGACAAAAATAGAAAAATAAAACATGAAACTTTTAAAATCCTTGTTTTTGTTTGTTTTAGTAAATAATATAAATTTTATAAACATGTAAGTTTTTCGTAAAAGTCCTCAAAAAGCGTCTTTTTTTTATTGACTCATTTGATAATCCTAACTATGTTGTTTTAACAAACGAAGTCCTTTTTTGCCGAAACTTGCCCCTTACGACAAAATTCTTTATTTTAGGTAGTACTGTTTCCATAAAAAATATCGACTTAGTGGACTCGTGGATTTCGGCTCCAAAAAAAGGGAAAAAATATCAGTGTTTGAAAGAATAGTACAATTGTTGGATATTTGAACATCTATAAAACAAGTCAAAAAAGCTGTTTTGAAATCCGCTGGTATTTTTTGCGCACAAATGGATACGAAATGGAAAAAAAGTAATCGAACGAGAAGCAAGTTTGAAACTCAGCAGAAAAAAAGGCTTAATGCTGAAATTTTTTTGATCAAGTCATTTGTTTGAATTAGTGGAAGGAAACCGCCTGTACCTTCCCCAAGAATTACCTGTGGTAAACCAAGAAACAATTTCAAGGAAAATAGCCAGAAAACGACGAGTTGCCGATTTGGTGTCCAACTATTCATTAGAACAACTGTCTTTTGCTGTGCACGAGTCAACCAGACAAAATACGAATACGGTTCCAACCAAAAAGTCTCTATCGTTGCAAGATACTTTGGCACTTTATCTCGATTTGGATCTTTCCAAAAGGAAATATAATTTGCTCTGGTCAGTAATTAATAATTTACATGATGACTGTTTGGCTAGCCTGCATAAACTTGTGTCTTTTCGAAACGAATTAATTCCACAAAATATAGTTTATACAGAACAAGGGTCAGAAATTGCGAGCTTTTATTGGAGAACACGCTTAAGAGCATTTTAAAGATTTTAGAGACAAAATCTCAAAATATAAAGCCAAACTCAAATCTTACCCTTGTTTGTAAATACGGGTTCGATGTGAGTTCAGGACATAGCAACTACAAACAAAAATTTAGCAGTTCCGAAATGGCTGAAGAATATTTGTTTTTGGTTGCTATGTCTCCCCGGAAACTCATTAATGAAGAAGGCGATATTTTGTGGAAAAATCCGCGAACTTCTTCCACTTTCGACAGCAGGCCAATAAAATTTTTGTTCTCAAAAGAAAATGCCGATCTCGTTAAAAGCGAAAGCATAAAGCTTCAAAAGCAAATTGAAAATTTAAAATCTTTTAAGATCCGAATTAAAGATACAGATGTCATTGTGCAATATATTCTCCACTTTAGAATGCTAGATGGTAGCTGTATCAATACTTTATCAGAACCAAATTCAACGCAAACATGCTTTATTTGCGGTGCATCTCCCAAGGAGATGAACACAGATAAAGTTCTTGAAAGGGTGGCAAAAACTGAAAATTTAAACTTTGGTCTTTCTTCCCTTCGTTCGTGGATCCGTTGTTGTGAATGTCTATTACATATTGCGTATAGACTTCCAATTAAATGTTGGCGAGTCAAAGGCCCTGAAAACAAAAAACTTGTTGAAAACCAAAAACAAAAAATACAGAAGGATTTCAAAGTTCAAATAGGGTTAATTGTTGACAAACCAAAGCCAGGCTATGGGTCCACGAATGATGGGAATAGGACTAGAAGGTTTTTTCAAAACCCAGAGTTAAGTTCTTCGATCACGGGCATTAACAAAGAATTAATTTTAAAATTTTCACATATTTTAAGAGTTGTGTCTATAGGGCAAAAAAATCAAGTTGGTTTTGTCTCAACAGCTTTTGAAGAACACAAGGGATCTTTACATTCGTTTATGTCCGTAGTACTATATGCCTTGTAGTGTCCACAAACTTCTTGTACATGGATCTGAGATTATTCAGAATTTTGAAGCAATAAAGAAGTCCGAAAAGTTCGTCTGAATCATACTAGAAAAACTTCTCGAAAAAATACAAATAAAGATATTATAAGTAGTCTTCTACTTACCTCAGATCCATTTATATCATATTTGACAAAGACTACAACTTCCCAATCACGAGAAGATAACATAAATGATATCATAGAATATTTGGAAATAGAGCCTCTTTGCTTGCAACATTATTCAGATGTTTCCTTCAGATTTTAGTGAACTTGATTTCAAAAAGCACACAGTTCTGACCTTTCAGATAGCGAGTAATTTTTTTATATATTTACTTCAGCGTAAGATTATGTGAAACATATGATATTTTCAGTTTAAAAAATACTTGTTTTATCCCGGTAGTTTTAACAATCTATTCAAAAAACTTAATTTTCTAATTCATTTTAATTTTGGATTTTTTTGAAGAAATCAGATATACATAATATATAAAATATATGTATATCCCGTATACTAACTTATATTGTGTGATGTTTAGCACCAATGATAAAAACGTGTTTTTTTTTTGTTAAAGAATCTTATGTTTGATTTCCTTATAATATATGTTAATTAATTTTTGTCGAATTTATGTCCGACTTTTGGTCCTTAATATGTGTGAAGGTGTTTGGGTGTAAGTGCTGCCATTTCTTACAAACACAAAAAAGTTTTTTTATGTCAGATGTAGCTCAATTATCAAACTACGTAACCGTTTTTATTTGGTTTAACTACAATAAGAGTAATGATTTTTGTCCCATTATCTCGTTTACTCAAAGCACTGTGCGACATCTGAAATGCACACGCATACACAAGAATCACAAGAGGCATGCACTGAGCAATCCAAGCACATTTCTTCGATTAGTTCTGATACGAATATTAATGCTGATCAGAGTATTGACTCTACTTTAGACTCGTTGGTAAGTGAAGCAGACGCTATTATTAATGTTGTGTAGACGAAATCCAGACTGATAAAGGATATTATACACGAGAATTAACAAGTGATCAAAACGAATTATTACAGAAAATAAGCCATCACGACCATTAGGACTATTAATTCGAGACGAGAAAGATAGAAGTTTCTCTACATTTTTTTATACTAAAATTAATAAATCTGGAATAAAAACCAAACGTCTCTGGTTACGTTTTTAGCCTTGCTGGTTGTTTTCTAGAGAAAAAGATAGTATTTATAATGGATTTAATGACTGGTTCCACTTAAATCAGGCAATTACTAGGCACGAGCAGAAGCAAAGCCATAACGAATCTTGTGCGGTTTATGACCGATGGAGAAGGAATGATACAATGGACCATGAGCTTGAGTCAAAAATTTTACTGGAAGTATCCGTATGGCGACAAATTTTAGAACGTGTTATTAAAGTTACACTTACGTTGGCTTCTAGTAAAATGCCATTCAGGGCACGTGACGAAAGTTTGGATTCCTCAAATCCAGGACCATTTTTATCTATTATAAATTTGCTTTCTGAATGCGATTTGGTTTTTAAAACTTTATTAAAGAATAAGAAAAAAAATCAGTTACATATTTAAGTCCTACAATACAAAATGAAATAATTGGACTATTAAGTACTGGTGTAAAAAATGAAATAATTGATCAAATAAAAAAACATGGTTTTATTCAATTATAATGGATACCACGCAAGATATTTAAAAATTGATTAGTTAAGTGTTGTTATCCGCTTTGTTACGGTTGAGTACGTAGAGGAGAAGGCAACGAAAATATTAATAAATGAGTCATTTTTAGGATTTATACCAGTTGAGAGTCAAACTGGAACGGCTTTATCCAATACTATTTTAAGAATATTAACAGAAAACGATATACCTTTAGAAAAACTTCGCGGTCAGGGATACGACAGAGCTGCAAACATGAGTGGGTTATACGAAGGTGTACAAGCTCAAATATCAACAATTGTTTTTAATGCAGTATATGTACATTGTTCGGCTCATAACCTAAATTTAATAATTAATCCTCCGTTAAGTCTGTTAATGAAATTCGAAATTTTTACGATTTGGTTGAAAGTGTTTACATTTTTTTTAGGACACAACATAAAAAGATGATGAGCCTTTTAAATAAATGTTTTGAAAACTCTGTCAGTAAAAATAAGACGACCCTAAAAAAACACGTTGGTCATCGACACACGATGCATTGGACGCCCTTAGGTTTAGATTTGTGAAGTTTTATCGCAAATTATATTGACCTCTAATAATAAAAATGAAGTCGATGAAGCTAATTCTTTAAAAAACAAACTTGAATTATTTGAAACGGTCTCTTTAATAGTTCTCCAATCAAAACTTTTAAAGTTAACTGACGCTCTTTCAAAACTCTTGCAAAAGAAACAGCAAAACATTGAACATGCATCTAAAATGTTTCTTACTGCGCTTGAAAATATCAAAACGATAAGAAATAATTTTGAATTAGTGAACCAAGTAGTTTGGCTGCGGAATGGAGGATCAAAGCGGAATTTTCAAAAAAAAAGAATAACTAGGCCCAAACGGTTTTTTAATGAAAAGAAAAATCATTTTCAAATCGAATCTAACGAAGACTGGTTTAAAATAAACGTTTTTAATACAACGTTAGATATTATAATATCTCAATTATAAAATAGAACGGCCGGGATAAGCGAAATTTATAAAACTTTTCGCGGAATATCAGCGGAAGTTTTAGATAATGATTCAGTTTCTGATGATGAATTGTATGCGGTGGGTCAGGAATTGTACGTCAAATATTCCGATGATATTGCCGATATAATTTCTTCACAACTAGTTTCTTTTAGAAGTTGTTTTAAAGGCGATTTAGGTAGGATCAAATCCATTAAAGACTTAATAGAGTTTATTTTAATTGAAAATTTTACTTCCTGTAGTAGTTTTAGCGGAATTTTGACGGCTTGCTACATTTTCCTAAGTATCCATGTATCGCTAGCAACAGCCGAACGATCATTTTCTAAGTTGAAATTAATAAAAAAATTTCTCAGAAACACAATGGGACAGGAAAGACTTTCGGGGTTGTCAATTCTATCAATTGGGAACCAAATTGGGAGGAAAATAAACCTCTCTTCCATTGTATCGGTTTTTGTAAATAACAAGGCGAGAAAAAAAAATTAATTAGATCAGTTATTTCATTTCTTTTTATATTTTTTGTTATGTTGCTTGTACCGATTTAATTTTTTGTGATTTTGTTATGTTCGTTATTGTTTTAATAGTAAAATTATAGATACTTCGTTTTTTATTGGGTAAAGGGCCCGGCGATCCCATGGAACACAGGCCCGAAGCGGCATCACTACGCCCCTGCTGGGTACTATGGCCCGCGCCGGTCTGAAAGAGCCCATCCGCCCCTGCGATACGGTATGTCTAAGCGCATGTATAGCTCCATCTCTGTCGCACGAATGACGTCAATAGGGAATCAAAATTTCCAGTAGGAACGTATTTTAGAATCGTTTTTAAGCTTATAATGAATATTTTGAAATAAATAATTAGATATTTGCTATAATAAATGGACTAAAGAACGCAAATACATATGTTTCTTATACTTTTTAGTTAAATTTGTTTCTCATTTTGAATGGATAAAAATAAATCGTACTAATATTAGACACCCAATTATAAACAACGCAAAAACATAAACACACAACATAACATAAAAACCATTTGATCATAGACAGCTGTCAAGGGAAAATCGATATTATGATTCCAAGATGAAGCTATGCGCAGACTCGAACGAATTTGAATCGACAAGTCAGCATACTGGTGTATGTATATCGTGGTATAGACTAATTATTAACAGACATGAATGAGAGGCTGTGTGAGTCTAATAGGGTTAGCCTCATTTGGGTGCCTGGCCATCAGGGCATTGAGGGTAATAAGGGGGCGGATCAGCTGGCTCGGGAAGGTAGCAACACTGCTTTCACTGGCTCGCAACCTACTCTTGGAATTGCTTCTTCAGCTGTCAAGGCTAGGATTAAGAATCGCACTGTCGAGAAATTCCATGCTTAATGGCACGAGCTAGCAGGACTCAGACAGTCTAAGGTCTTCAAATCAGGTCCTTATAGCCGTTCGAGTCTAATATACTTGTAAATTTAAACTTAGAACCATTACCAGGGTCCTAACTAAACACTGGGTGGTGCAATATTACCTGCATAAGATTGGACTCGACAACGATCCATACTGCAGATTTTGTGATGAGGTAGATGAAACTACCGACCATCTAGTCTGTCGATGTGACGGTTTAGTCAACGACAGACTGCAATACAATACAATATCTCTTTATTCAAAAAAGTGCCATAGACAATTGAATGAAAGGGCGTCACAAAAGTAGAAAATACAGTCATATAAAGACGTTAAAACATAATTAAAAATTAGATTAAAATAGAGTAAAACTTCTACAGGATACTACACAAACGCTCACATCTAAAATTACATTTATAAGACATACATACTTTAAATATGATGTTTAAAGAACTCTTCATGTTTGTAAGGTTCTATATCTACGAGCATGCTGAGGACATGCTTCTTAAATACTTTAAAGCTTGTTTCTGCCTTTAAACCCTTGGGCAGTTTGTTGAAAAACCGAATACATGAATATGTGGGACTCTCAGTCGCAGTCAGTCTGTGCATAGGCATATTATACTGGATGGATCTTGTATCAAAGGGATGGTTGATTTCAAAGTCTGTGAATTTCTCAGGGGTTTTGAATAGAAACAGTAAACATTGAAACACATACAAGGCTGGGAGGATAAGAATACCCAGTTCTTTAAATTTTCACCTGCACGAGTCCCTCCAACTCATACCAGGAATGATGCGCGGTGCTCTCTTCTGGCCCACGAAAGCCTGCCGAATTCCTGAGCTACTTCCCCAGAACATAATGCCGAAGCGTAATACTAAATGGATGTTTGCAAGATAAACAGACTTAAGATAGTCAAGAACTAAATACTTTGACATCCATAATGTGTGTGGACCAGTCAAGATTCTAGTCTATATAAATTCCAAGAAATTTAGCACTCACACCTAAATTCACCACACACTTCAGGAGAAGTTCCACTTGTTCTGGTATGACTGAGTTCTTCTGTTTAGGCCTAAAACAAAGACAATGGGTCTTTTCAGAGTTCAGAGCTAGCTAGCCTGCTTTGCGCAAACCACCTGTGTGTTTCCTCTAGACGATCATTTGATATTTGAAGTAGATTGTTCAGTGTCTTGCCAATTACTAAGATGATCGTGTCGTCGGCAAAATTAACAAGATGGCGTTTTGTGACTAACTATGTTCAGAGCTAAGTCATTTCTATAGAATACAAACAGTAAGGATCCCAGCACACTACCCCGTGGAATTCCCATTTGTAGAAATCCTGCTTCAGAGCAGTACAGTATAAAGACGGAAATATGGCTAAAGTGGGGAATAATAATTTGTCTGTAATGGGGCAAAAATGGCCAATTGGCAATTATACGACCCTGTCTTTTGATTTTATGGTTGGTTTTATTAGCTATTTTTTTACTTTAAATTCGAGCTGTGAGAAATATACTTAAATAATTTCTCATTTTTTTGCCTCTTATTCATTTATATAATAAATCATCAATTGTTTCAAATTATGTAGAAATAGTATTGACAGAGCCAATCAGTGTAAGAATTTATGAGCCAAGAGGAAATGCAATAAAAATAAATCATGGTTTGACTGTTGGTAGGGTCAAAAAACACTTGCGAAGGAACTTTTACTGTTAAAAGAATCTAAGATAGGCATGTAAAACACGCGCCCCTTCTTGAAACTAAAAATTTCAATTTCTACAATTTTTTTTTAGTTTGGAAATGTATTTTACTAAGAAAATTGATTAAAGGGTTCATGACGTAAAAAAACATACATGAAAATACGTATTTATAGGTAGAAAGAATATATTCGTTTAAAGTGATCAAGCAATGGTTGCTGGGAAATTAATTTAATTTTAATTTCAATCATGGCGGGTCATAAAAAGCTTTGGGCTAATTTTTAAGCAAATATTCCTTTAAGTTGGCCACTTTGTAAGCAAATATTTATCAAATGGCAATAATTTTCAAATGTAGCCAAAATGTAGCAACATTTACTAAAAATTTGCCAACAAAAATGCCTACTTGATTTACCTTTAGTACTCGCTAAAAAATGGCTAATTTAAGACCCAGAAGCCATGGTAACAAAATTAAACGACGATTACCCCAAGACGGCGCGCTGCGTTTTTTTATGATATGTGGCGGAATATTCAACGTTTTTATTAGACATTTTGTATGGTAAAAAATTTATATTTCGTTTTTCTAAATATATCTTCAGTTTGGTTAAGTATAGTTTTTAGGGTTATAAATGTAAGTTTAAAAATGTGGCATATTTTGGCAATATTATAGCAAAAATAAGCAAAATAAAACAGCCCAATTTCAGTTTAATTTTGAAACAAAAATATGATAATAAAAGCCATATTTTTTCCTCTCAATTTTTGTTGTCTTAAAATGTCATAATCTGGCATTCTTATATAGCTATTATTACTATAATTAAACTTAAATACTTGCTAAAATATGTGTGGTCGAAATTTGGGAAAAATGCCTATTTATTGATTATATTCTCACCTCGATTTCTATTGATTGAAAATGCCTAGCATTTTAAACAGCTATGCTTACTATAATTTAACTTCAATACTTACTAGAATATATCTGGTTATGTTGTGGCAACAAAATTGATGATGATAGATATTTCTACTTTTTGGCCATCCAATATTACAAAAAAAAAGTTGGAGGTTTAATTACCCCATAAAAGATATTTTTTGGTCAAGTAATTATGATATAGCCTATCTACAATAAAAACTGCTACTTTTGGAGCCAAAAATTTGAAGCGAGCTTTCATGGCTACAAAACGAACCAAGAATCATTTGCCAAAATTTGACAAATCTCTGGCTTTTATGTGTCTTTTATGACTATGATTTAATCCAGTTTAAAGGATGCCCCGTCATATGGGGCTCTAGCTTTTCTAAGAGTATCCAATAGTTCAGACTGTCAAAAGCTTTTGACAGGTCTAGAAATATACCCATGGCTAAGTTCTTGTTTTCCCACCCCTGCAATATCTTTTCAATGAAACTATACACTGCAGTTGCAATTGATTTGGCCTTGAGATGAGTGGCTCAAAAGTTTACAGCATAAAAGAAGCTCAATAGTCCAGCACTCATTATCATTTTAAAGATTTTTGGGAATATTATTAAACTTATGGGTCTATAATTTTCAATCAAGATAGGGTCACCCTTTTTATATATTGGTTTTACTAGAGCTTGTTGGGGAAGAGACCAGCCTTGAATGAGTTGTTAATTATTTGTGTTAAAGGAATGGCTATTTCTTCAGCACATATTTTATTACATTACTTGATAGCTCATCAAACCCAGCGCTCATTTTATTTTTTGAGTTATTTTATTACACCCACTGTTTCATGAACCGTTACAGGATTTAAGAAAAACGATTTCTTATTATACGGAATATTACAGGTAAAGTCACCTCTAAAAGGATTATTTCTTATTTTTTTTTAGTAGGTCTGATACTTCATTAATAACAAAGTTGTTAAAATTATTGCAAACTATTTTGGTTCTCCAATAATACTACAGTCCCTTTTTTTTTTGTCCCCCTGATTTCATTTATTATATTCCACACACACTTTGTTTTTGTTGTCTCCATACATATTCTTTCTCGCATCCACGCTCCCAGGCCCCAAATAAATGGGCCTGGGGTAAGGCAAAGGGGAATTGGTCAAGGATAAACCATTGCAGACAGGCAAAGGAAATGCTGCCCAACCCATGCAAGTCCAGGACATCTTGGCTGATGTCAAGGAGCAGACAGGCGATTGGAGACCTAATTGGCATTTTGACAGGGCATTGTATACTTAACAGCCACATGCACCGAATGGGGCTAGCGGACGGCCCTAGCTATCCTAACTGTGGGACACAGCAGGAGGATCCCTATCATCTTGTTGGTACGTGTGAAAAGTGGACAAGACTACGCTAGAATACCTTCGGCGTCGAGTCCCTTTCCAAGGAAGAATTACAACACCTCGACTGGGGCAAGTTGCTCTCCTTCATTATAAGAACGGGTCGCCTTTGTAGGGGAGTGGTGTGAGGTGGGTGGAGCCGGGGTTAGTGAATAGGGCCTTTGAGGCCTAGTTCCTGGGCTTGTCCCCCCCATCTTACTACTACTACTAATACTTCTCGCATCCACAAGCAGTCCGTTATACCTACACTTTGCAATTTTGTACTCTTCCCTAAACCTATTGTCAGTTCTACTTAAAACTAACATATATCAGATTTTCAGATTAGATTTTATTTTATTATTCTTACATTCTGTAATTTCAGAATTTTGTGGGCGTATTTGTTTTTTTCCTCTTTGCCTAAAAGGTCGTAATTGAAACCAATTTTCAAAAATAGGTGTTAAGGTTTGCATGAAAGAATCCCATTGTTAATCAATGTTAGCCTCTAAAAGAGAGAGAACACTCTCCCAGTTCTGTTGAGACAAAACTTGCTTAAAAGCCTCTTTATTCGGATTACTAAACACTGTCATGCTTGTCCTATCTGTAACCTGATTGTTTGCTTATATCTGAAAAGTTATTTTTTGTCCTCTGTGGTCTGATACACACATATCAGTACCGAGTATCGAGTACCTGAGCTTGAAGGAAGTCATAATTCGTTAGGCTATTGTCACTGCAACTTTTTGAGGCTCCACACACCCTTATATATAATAGATAGACGTATATTAAATGACCGACATAAATACAGAAAGTCGATAGAACTTCTACTGTTTTCCTTGATATTAATATTAAAATCACCCGCTATAAAAATAATGGTGTAGCGTGTATGTGAGCGATACAAACATATTATTATTATTTTACAATTATCAGTCTCTATTTCAATGCTAGCACATTCAAATACTTGGTCCTCAGAATGTCTCGATATATCAAGTCGACTCTTCCACTTAAACTCATCCTTAACATAGATAGCAGCTCCTCCATGAGTAACTGCTGCTCTACAGTATGCGGATGCCAGTTTATACTCCAAGAAGCTGTAATTGGTAAGTTGGTTTTCCGATTTCCAATGTTCCGTCAAACATACAGCCATACATTTTTCATAATCCTTTATTATTTTCTGAAAAGCGTTGAAACCGTTTACAATTGACTGAACATTTTGATGAAATATTTCTATTTTTTCCGTAAGTTTATGTTTGGTTTTGTTTCCTACTCCCTGTTTTTGGATACTAAATTTCTGATGTTTAAAATATTATTTGCTAAAACTCCTTTAGGCCAAAAATTGGCAGCAATGACACTCTTTTTTCTCCATTGGCACTCCCAACTCTAAACGAGCTTACAAGATGTTGCCTTTTAGTATTCAGTTTTTCACAGACACTAGTATCTACCTCGTTTTCCTTAAGATAGTTTTTTACTTCTTCACATAAAGGTTCGGATGCCAGACCCGAAACAAATAACCAGGAGTTTGTGACATTTTTGGAGCTATTTAGCTTCTCGATTTCCTTTGATAGCTAGAGGTCGGAAATATTTCCTAAATCCCCTTTTTTTCTGGTTTTCCCATTTTTGGTTGTTTACGTCTCGGACTCGGTCTCGATGCTTTAAGACCGAGACCGAGACCTACTTAGTCTCGGTATTGGTCTCGAAAGTCTCAGTGGTCTCGAAAACAAAATTTTAAAAATAATAATTGTTCGCCGAGATGTTATTTAGACGAAAGTACATAGAAGCCTACGTTCGAAACCCAGAGTTTTTCTAATCTTAAAAATTTAATGAAAAAAAACCTAATGTTCGAACATTTCAGTAAAGTAGAAAAAATTTAGGTATATTTATATAAAAAATTATTCCAAAAATCTATAATTCGAAATGATGTTGCCAATAGATGGTACCAGTAAATGAAGATTTACGGACAATAGTAGGTGTATCAAAATAAATATCACATATCCCTTGTTCTTTGGACATCAATAGAAGGGCCACTCACTCACTAGAGTTACTTAAACAACCATCCACAGAACAATAATTATTTGACATTTCGAAAGATATACAAATGGAATAAGATATATTAAACACAAAATAAGGACACACTGTATAATGCTGCCGAAGTCATGCAAGCAACGTGTTGGGCATTCTAGGGACAGACGTTATAATTCAATAGGTAGAAAACGATCGATGGCCAAGTAAAGCACCCACAGGTATTCTGTAAACTTTGCTATTTTGAACCAAACTTTTATTACTTTGATGCGTATTTACTTTCTTAACCAGGACCGTTTTTAGAGGTCTGCACGTTGTGCTTGCACAAAGGCGGCTGTGGTTCATAATACTACTTGTGAATCAACTATTTTTGTTCTTTGGTAAATTAACTATAAATTTTAAAAGTGGAGTAGCTTTTAAAAGTAAATTTATTTATTAAACAAAAATCTACTTGTTCAATTTTTCTCCTGAAAGATCAATCTGTAACTATAATATATATAATATAAATGTACAGGGATAAATATTATATTGTGCTTGCTGAATCACCAATAATATAAAGTTCCTCAAGCGATGATAACTATGACATCGATTATACATCACTATTTGAAAAAAAAAGTGATTCCGAAAATTGGAGAAAAGAAATAATAGAATATTTGCAATTAAAGCGCGCCCCCAAGGGTAGAGATATTTTAGAATGGTTGAAAGCACACGATAAACAATTTCCAAATTTAGCCAAAATGGCAAAAGATCTTTTGTCTATATAGGCGACCTCTGTAGCAGTAGAGCGTTTATTTTCACAAGCAGGGTTAATTAATACAAAACTAAGAAGCGTGTTAATTTATGAAACTTCAAACAAATGCTTATTATGTATTCATTCATGGTATAACAGTAACTTGAAAATGAAATTATAAAATATTAGTTTAAATTTTCTGTAATATTTTTAGGTTTATTATATAGGTTGAAATAAATTCTAAAAATATGCTTATAATGTATGTTTAGAAATTTAAATTTTTACTTTGTTATTAGAACAGTTCGTTATTTTTTAAGCGTAATAGTTGAATTCTTTATTGATCATCTATTTAAAATCCTAAGCCAAATTCTACTTTGTATTTTGTTTGTTGAAAATCTTGTCCGTATGTATATGTATTATTTTTATTATACACATATAGTTAAAAATTTTATATCGTCCATTATTTTCAAATGCAAACAAAATCAATACAAAAATATTGTTCTATAAAGCACGTACCTTCTTTAATTAGCAAGACATCGAAGCGATTAAAGAAGAAAATGTTAGGAAAAATTTTCACTGATTTTTTTTAACAATTTTTTTTAATTTTAATTCGGAAAATTTTTAAATAAAAATCACCATAATTATTTCTGTTGGAGACTTTACCGGATCTATACTAGTTGTTACAGTCTATTAGTTATTAATTATTCAACCAAAAAACTAAACATTTTTTGATTTTAGTTACTTTCAATAATTAAACATAAAAACCGATTATAAATTTCAAAATCCTATATGGTATAGTTGTGATTAAGTGTCTCTTTTTGAGAACAGGGTAACAATTTACGGTTTTCGACATGTGATGTGGAATTTCGCTACTAGAATTTCTAAATTTGGGAAATTCTCATGACTATTTCACTAGTATCATTATTATAAGAACATATACAATGCTAGTATAATATAATTGATTATAGAAAAATTATTTTTTGCATCAATTAATTTGCCCCCAAACATATATTTTTTTAATTATTTTGTCAAAACAAATAATTTACGAACATTAGTTATTTTGCTACTTCACTTTGAGATCGAGACCGAGAGTCTCGATAGGTAAGTCTCGGTATCAGTCTCGGTCTCGAAATACTTTTTCGAGTCTCGGTCTCGTTTCGAGACCAAGACTAGTCTCGTGGTCTCTACCGTTTTGTCCATTTGTCGAGTCGAAACGGATTCTTGCCTTTCTGTTCTGTTTTGGACGCTTACGTTCACGTCGGGAGTATCTTGAACCACTTTCTCAGAACCGTTTTTTTGATTGTCCAAAAAAGTTATTTTCTCTTCCAATAGTCTTTTGTTTTGCTCCAAAAGGCTGTTTTTTCCCTTGACCTCATCAAGCAGTTTCCTCAAAAGTCAAATTTTTTCATTTTCTTCAAGCTGTTTTTTAGGGGTTATGTCATGTTCGAGACAAAAACAAGCCTTGTTTCATCAATGATATTAACTTTTTCTATCCAATCTCTCTTAGCACAAGATTTATCAGACACTTTTACACATTCTATACAAATACAGCCGCTAAAAGCCTTTGTTTTACAACAATAAAGATAACTTTTTCTTCCGCGATTTTTTGATCTTCATTCTCCGCCATATTGGATATCGAAAAAAACCCGAGTTTGTAGGACGTGCACGACCTGAAAGGGTTCTTTCCTTTCTAAAAGGGAGTGGGCTCTTGGTCTGACACGCCTACTTGGGGGGATAGCACAATAGACCCCAGTGAGCCTAAGTGCTGCCTTTGTCGGGCTCCCCATCTATGTCTAATGTCTATATCTAACAGACATGAATAAAATACATATAATTAACAAACAAAAATTTATTCAGACGTAATTAGCGTTCATCTAAAGAAATATATTACAATATAAGCACTCTATTATATCACCTTGGGCTCGGCACTATCCTTTACTGGTTGAAAGTCTGCTAGCCAACAGACACGATCGTTTGTAGTCGACGCATTCTTGGAAGGCTTGTACTATTCTGGCACAATTCATGGGTTCATCCGTATTATTTCTGAAAAAAAAAGTGAGTAAATGGTAATGTATATGTATATATATATATATATATATATATATATATATATATATATATATATATATATATATATATATAAATATATATATATATATATATATATATATATATATATATATATATATATATATATATATATATATATATATATATATATATATATATATATATATATATATATATATATATATATAATATGCGTTATTTATCGTGTGCTGTCAGTGATAAACTAAATCTTCTAAATCGAAATTTTTGGATTCTTTAGGATACTCAAACATATTTTATGTTCAATGATATTCTCAATATATTTTATATTCATGGAGAATGTTATAAAATTTTGGAGAGAACGTGTCGTGTGTTTAATGAACGCCACCCTAATTTGCCGCCAATGAACAAGTCAAAATTCAAGAGGATTGAAACGAACTTTTTGCGTTCTGGTATACAAATTTTTAAAGTTACAAAAAATGTTTCGAAACCAGTGACAAATGCCGAGGATAACGTAATAAACACATTATTTTTTTATTTCCACGCAAACCCGCAAAGTTCAATACCGTCTGCAGAAAACGATTTGGGAAAACTTCTTCATATGTCCAAAAAATCTTGAGTATAAAAGGAACATCATATGCACCCTTATTCCTTCCAAAACGTGCAAGCCTTGTGATCTGGTGATGACCTCCGACGAGTAGAATTTTGCGAATTCATGTTTTTGAAAATTCAAGAGGACCCTCAATTCCTTTCAAAAATATTTTGGACCGATAAAGCGACATTTTCTAGAAAAGGAATAACAAATAGAAGAAACGTACATTTCTGAGCAGCAGAAAATCCGCACGCTTTACGCGAAACGCGTTCTCAAGAGAGGTTTAGCTTCAATGTTTTCGGCATAGTATTAAATGATCAGGTGCGGTACTGTATTTATGAAGACAATTTAAACACTTTTTTTTTTGATAAGTATTTGGAAATTCATATTTTGCAGACGGGTAAATAACGCTTTCTGAATTTATAGAAGAAATTTTTATTGGTGAGCTGCAAAATTATTGGTATCAATTAGATGGTGCACTATAACAGCATTATCAAATTCTGCTGCAGTTTATCTCCAATTCGTAACCATTTTCGAATTTTTGTATATATTCGCTTAAATGATTGGTGAGCCATGGAAAAACAATTGGCAATATCCAATATGACAGAGATGGCCGTTATTTATCGCTGAGTGATCGCCTAAATGAAATTTAACACAAACCTGATATTCTCAGATCTATTTTTATTTATGGAGGATTTATCAAAGGAGAAAATCGTGTGTTTAATGAACGCTGATTTGCCGCCAATGAAAATAACCAACAAGACTTTTTGCGTTTTGGACAAGGTTAAAGTTACAAAAAATGTTCCGAAACCAGCTTTTGCCGAATAAGAAAACGGACAAATTCAACGGGCGCACAGCAACTGTACAAAGAAGAATTGAAATGTATCTTCAAATGAACGGACAGCATATAGATAATCTGTTATAATTCAATTTTTTTATTTTATTTACTTATTGTTGATTGTTAGATTGCTATATTTTTTAAGTTCACTAAAACAAGTTTAGAACAGTCTCGAACTTAATAGATATGGTTAGAAATAATGTAAACAATGTATTACATTTTTTATAACTTTAACTTTTCCGAAACGAAAAAATTTCGTTTCAATCCTCTTCAATTTTCTCTTGTTCATTGGCGATAAATGATGATGTTTTTCATTAAAAACATGGCACGTTCTCTCCAATATTTTGTAACATTCTCCGCGAATATAAAATAAATTCAGAATATCAGCTTTTGAGTGTTATTTTATTTTAATTTAAAAGTTTCAAATCAGCTGTTATGTTGAATAGAAAAGCACAACAATTGTTTTTCCATGGCTTACTACGGGAAGGTGTAAGCATTTAACAAATACATATGACAGTTTAATAAAAACCTGATTATTTCGAAAATGGTTACGAATAGGTATAGGGAACCTTAATACAGTTCGATAGAAAATTAAATTCTACATTTGATAGTGCATAAAGTTATAGGGTGTCCCATTTAAAAAAACGGACTTTAGCGGCTTTGAAAATGTGAATGTTTGCCGCTGAATTTAGGACACCCTGTATTAAAATAGACAAATTCAATAAAAAAATAGAAACCTAAGATTGTTTACCGATCGTCTGCAAAATATGAAGATTATATCTTCAAAACTTACAAAAATATGAGATTTTAAAATTTGGTACCCCGAAGGCTCATTTTTGGTTCAAGGTCAAGTATCTTAAGAACGCTTGAACCTAGGTATAGGACATGCTACATAAAATAGCATTAAAATTCTCCGTACAATCCAAAAATATCATAATATACAGGGCGTTCCATTTAAAATAAGCAAGTTGTGACAGGAAGTTGAAAATATTTAAAAAACGAAGTACCCCTTGACCTTACCTTAATTCCAAAAGTTGAAATTTTTATCTAAATGGCATCATCAAAAACTTTTAATGAACGGGTTGCGTGAATAACCCTGTATATATATATATATATATATATATATATATATATATATATATATATATATATATATATATATATATATATATATATATATATATATATGTGTTCATAAAATTAAAACGATTTTTTAATTATTTGTCATATTTAATTTAATTTGACGTTTCGACAGGTAGTTCCATGTCTCTTTCAAAAATGTTTTTATTATTTCTCCTAAAACAGATTGCAAAAAAAATAAACAATTTTAAAAAATCAAAAATTATCTTAAAAAAATCAAAAATCAAAAGGTCAATAACACTAATAAACATTTAAGCAAAATAAAATACACATAGCACATTGTCATTTTGTCAAACAAATACAAACACAGAACATCTATTGCAGACTAACTGAAATATATAGTGTAGGAATTCATTCTTATCATAATACTTTTTTAGTGGTTACCGGAGAGTTTTTATTATTTAAATATTTATTTATTTTAAACAAAGTTGGGGAAGTTAGATGGTGTTGAAAAAAAATTTGTTTACTAAATTAACATCTTTTTTGTCATTAATGGCATTTTTATTTTTCCCGATTTCAATAGATTCATATAACTCTCTTTTCCGTTTATGAGATTCCGTTTTTAAAATTCTTACCTTGGAAAAATTAAATTTATGGTGGGTTTGATTTTCGGGTTTAGTGAGCGCTATGGGGTTCTCTTGTCGTATTTATGTGAATTTAGCCTTGATTTTAAATACTGAGTAGTTTGTAAATGTAGTAATGTAAATTATTAAGATGCAAAAATGATAATTTGAATCTTACGTTCCTAAATTTTAATTTTAAGCACATTTCTTTCACAAATGTAAACATGACACGTAAATTTGAGGATTCTTTCGTGGAGCAGTTCCGGAAAAAAACACTTAATTTATTAATTACAGATACCACTTTAAACCTAAAAAATATCGAAAAAGAAATATTAGCACATGAATTAAAATTAAATGAATTAATTGAATTAATCAATGCACTTAAAGAATCGATTGTTAAAAAAACTGAACGTTTATTCTTAAAAACAAGGGACAGAAACTTGAAAAAAATTAATACTCAATACCAAAATATGCACACCTAACAAAAATAATAACTGGGTAGAAAATCTAACGAATACCATAATTCCCGACAATGCTAATGAAGTACTAAGTTTGGGTCCAAATTTTGCAGCACCCTTGGAAAATTCTAAACAACTGCCAATGCCGGACTTCATATGCAACGTTGAAAACACTATAACTAATCTAAATATTACCATCAAAGAAGAAATAAGGACAAAAACTTGTAACATATTAACAAATTTTCCAGACCAAAAAATAAAAAAAACTCAAACCTTTCTTAAGCAAAATTCAAATTTAATTATATTAAAACCTGACAAATCTAATAAAACAGTTATAATGGAAGCACAAGAATATAATAACAAAATGAATAACCTCCTAAATGATAACACTACTTATAAACAAATAAAAATTGATCCAACTTCTCGATTACAGAAAGTGAACAACGAATCAGTTAATAAATGGGATAAAAAAGGATATATATCGCCTGACACTGCTAAAAAACTAAAAATAAATAATGCTAAGCGAGCTCTCAAAATTCCTAAAAAATATTCTATCAAATGTTATCAATAAAAACCAATATTATATTATGGACTCTTTTCATTTTAAAAATGAAATTAAAAACATCAAACTGCCTAATAACTACATGTTGGTATCTTTGGATGTCATATCGCTTTACACAAATATTCCCTTAAATCTTGCAAGTAACATAATTGAAAAAAAAAACGGATGAAATCAAAAAATATACTGTTATTAACTACTAAATTCAACGTATTTTCTTTACAATAATAATTTTTTTCAACAAATTGATGGTTGTGCCATGGGTTCGAGTATCTCAAGTGCAATAGCCCAACTAGTTTTGAAAGACCTTGAGGAAACTATAATTCCCCAATTAAAATTTGAAATGCCATTTTTTTATCGCTACCTTGATGATTGTATTTGTGCAATCACCCAAAATGAAGCTGAGTATATATTAAATTACCATCGAAATCGAACAAAAAAATGAAATAAACTTCTTAGATGTCACTTTACACAGAAATAATACAATCAGAACAGAATGGTAAACTAAAAAAACCTGGTCATCAAGGTACACAAATTATAAATCTCAGCATCCCCTCTCGCAAAAAAAATCTGATATCATTGCTTTAGCTGATAGAGCAATTCAACTGTCAGATGTTGAATCTAGGGAAAGTTCGTTGAATAAAGCCAAACATGCGCTCCTAGAAAATAGTTATCCTCAACATTTAATTAAAAAAATTTTTAAACAGAGAATACTTAAATTTTATAATAAAACAAATGTAATTTCCAAAAAAAAAACATTAAAAGCAATTTTTTAACATTATCACATGTATAAGGTTTGTCCGAACAGATGAAGCATTTATTTGCCAAATATAACATAAATGTGGCTCATAAAGGTTTTAATTTACTTAATAAAAATGTTTGCGTTCTAAAAAGCAAAACACCCAATTTAAAAAGAAGCAACGTTGTGTATGAGATCCCATGTAGTGACTGCTGTGGAGTTTACATTGGCCAAACTACTCAGTATTTAAAATCAAGGCTAAATTCACATAAATACAAGGGAAACCCCACAGCGCTCACTAAACACGAAAATCAAACCAACCATAAATTTAATTTTTCCAAGGTAAGAATTTTAAAAACGGAATTTCATAAACGGAAAAGAGAGATATATGAATCTATTGAAATCGGAAAAAATAAAAATGCCATTAATAACAAAAAAGATGTTAATTTAGTAAACAAAATTTTTTTCAACATCATCTAAGTTCCCCAAATCTGTTTAAAATAAATAAATATTTAAATAATAAAAACTCTCCGCTAACCACTAAAAAACTATTATGATAAGAATGAATTCCTACACTATATATTTCAGTTAGTCTGCAATAGATGTTCTGTGTTTGTATTTGTTTGACAAAATGACAATGTGCTATGTGTATTTTATTTTGCTTAAATGTTAATTGGTGTTATTGACCTTTTGATTTACGTCTCATGATAAGATAATTTTTGATTTTTTAAAATCTTAGATTGTTTATTTTTTGCATTCTGTTTTAGCAGAAATAAAATAAAAACATTTTTGAAAAAGACATGGAACTACATGTCGAAACGTCAAATTAAATTAAATATGACAAAAAATTAAAAAATCGTTTTAATTTTATGAACACGCATCCTAAGAAAAGAAGTACTTAATTACAATATATATTTAAAGATTCAAGAAAAATATTTGCGATATATATATATATATATATATATATATATATATACAGGGTAATTCATAAAGAATGGGCAATCTCTAAACTGGAGATATTAAACCACAAAATATTATGATTGAGCTCAATATGCCTCACTCATACCAATGTCGCTGCTTTCGGAGATGCAGGGCGTTGAAGTTTAAATTTTATTCTGACATTTCTCAGTAACCTTTTGTTTTCTTGGAAGCAAATGACATTTCCCAATTTTGTACGCGTATATAAAATATAGCGCTAGTTTTTTGTATTTATTTATTGTGTAAAAATATATTTGTATTATTATGGAGAAAACCAAACTTTCCAACATTATGAAAAGTACGATGTTAGCTTGTTTTATATTAAGTAATGAAAATGTTGAAGCGGCTTGTGAGATGTATTTTAACAGGTAAATGGTTAATTTTTAGGTATATTGAAATACTATTGCTTAATTTTTATTTAGATATCCAGAAAGGAGGCAACCTAATATATCCACTTTTTATCGGATAAAAAAGAATTTACTTAATCACGGATCATTTATCAAACCTCGTACGAAAACATATAATAAAGAAAATCGGGAGGCTGAGGAAATTACGGTTTTGGCTAATGCAGAAGCTTACCCTACAAACTCTTGTAGGGCCAGTGAAAAGAGTATAGGGATTCCAAAAACTAGAGTTCAAGAAATTCTAAAAAAGCACAAATACCACCCATACAAATTTAGGCTCGTGCAGCACTTACAGCCAGGGGATGCAGAGCGTCGGGTAGTCTTCTGCAATTGGTTTCGAGAAAGATGAGATATGGTTAGGGATTTTGAAAGGAAGGTTATATGGTCAGACGAAGCACATTTCAGTAATTCTGGTATAGTCAATAGGCACAATAGTAGATTCTGGTCCCAGGAAAATCAACACCAAATATTTCCCAGAAGAAAGCAGAGCAGGTTTGGTCTAAATGTGTCCTGCTGCATATTAGGAACACATATAAAATTTTATATATTTGAGGGAAATCTAACAGCCAATCGCTATATAGAAATTTTAGAGGCAGCTATACCTGAATTACTTGACGATGTTCCTCTAGCGCAAATTAACGAATTTTCAACAGGACGGTGCTCCTGCACACAATTCTGGAATGGCGAGATTATTTCTGGACAATAATTTTACGAATCAATGGATCGGAACAAATGGACCTATAAGATGGCCCCCTAGATCTCCAGATTTGTCGATTTTAGATTTCTTTCTATGGGGATATCTGGAAAATAGAATTTACAAAGACCACTATGATAATGTCCAAGATTTAAGAAATGCAATAAGAAAAAATTTAAAGAAAAATACGAAAATTGTGCGAAGCATGCATAGAACAAAATGGAAATCAGTTTGAACAGTTCTTTTGATTTCCTTGGTTACCGTAGTTCTTATACGACAGTTGATTTTTGCTGAAAGGCTTGTTACATAATAATTTATTACTGTTTTGTTCTTGTGTTACATAAATCTAGATAGGTGGTACTTTTTTGGTGCGAAATTATCAATACATATTTTGATAAATAGATTTAATTACATATTTATTTTGATTTATTGTTAGGATTTAGATATTGTTAACGACTTTAAATAAAAGGCAGCATTGTTTTGCATGGCCTACTGCAAAATTTGGGATAATTATAAAAATTAGGATTTTTGTTATTGTTTATTAAAATAGACCCATACTATTATATATTTTTGAGAAGCTTTTAAAAGGACAAATCAATTTCTGGACAAATACACAGGGTGTCCCATTTAAAAAAAACACAACTTTGGGTGATATCTAAAAAATAACAACTCAAATTAAAAATATGACTGCGTCACTAGATCCAGCGTAAAAAACTGCATAAGCAGCAATTTTTCCTTTTGCGTTAAGTTAAAGGATAACCGAAATTTTCTATTTCTCCCTGTATCTCATAAACGAAGAAGGCTATGAAAATTTTGTTTACGGCCTCGTGAGTTTCACAAAAAATTAGCTCAGGTTCGTCAAAACCGCAAGGTTCTGTCTTTAAAAATAAGCGAGAGATTTAACTACACTACAATCTTTTAAAATGTAATCTAAATTCAAATGGCTATAACTTGTAAACAAAATGGTTTATCAAAATACAAGAGTTCTAACCACACTACACCACAACTTGTTACGTTTAGAACGCGCGTTTCGCTAACCAAGTTAGCATCATCAGCAGATGATATAAATTAAAGTAACTTATCCTAACCGAGACTATTTATAGGTAAATGTGATCACACATGATTGCACCCTTGTCAAGTAAGCAATAGAGGGGACTATAGAGAATAGGCCCTCTGTCTTTATTTAGTGCTTTCTTACCACATTTAACTATTTCTATACTCTCAAATGCATCCAAAAATCTATTATTAGATACATTTTTAATTAACTTAGGAATATTTATTCCTATTTGGTGATTGTTTTCCAAAGCTAATTTCATAGATGCCACTCCTCTCCTTCAAGTCGACTTTGTCTTTAGGGTTTCCAAGGACATTTTTCAAACTGTTCTCCGTTTTGTAGGCTACTCTAAAACCTACGCCTTTAAATACTTTTTCTAGACTTCTCGTATATCTGGGATCATATGGGATTACTATGAACTTATTGGGAGCCTAAGGTGCTTGAAGAGTAGTGGCATCTTTTAACATTTTCTTATGCTTATGTCTATTTACTAATTTATGTACAAAATTAATCATTATATCCATTACTTTTAGCTGTATTTTTAATTCTAATTCATTTCATTGTTAAAACGTTCTTTACTTAATGGAAATTTGACTAATCTGTGAGTTAAGAAATGAAATGCTGCTATTTTGAGTTGACGGCAATGAAATGAGTCGGATGTTATATAACTATCTGTATTAGTAAATTTCCTATAAATATCAAATTCTAATTTTTGTTATTTCTAATAACTAACGTGTGGAGAAAAGGTGATTGCCCATTGGAAGGATATTTATTGTTTAATGTTTCTAAGAAAGGGTCCAAATTTTCTGTTTTAATATCAAAAATAGCAAATATATCGTCTACATATCTATGCCCACACCCTTGGGAAATACTCGAGTCCTTTTTTGAATTGGGTTTCTAATCTACCCATAAACAAATTTGCAAGGAACGGAGATCGCAGATCCCGCAACTTGTTTATAATATTTATTGTTGAACTGAAACAAATTTTGATTCATACATTTCATATTAAATTCAAGTAGTTGCTTTAGGTACTCTAAAGCTAGTGGTATGGGTGCACTAGGAAACAATGAGCTTAAATCGAAAGATATTAAAATTTCACCTTCTTTTAAGTGAATATCCTTAATTTTATCTAATAATTCTTACGAGTTAGTAACCTCAAACTTATCGTACGAGATATTTAATTTGCTGAATTCTTCTACTAACCATTTTGAAATATTGTACGTTGGAGATCCAACATCTGAAACAATAGGTGTTATGGACTTCCCAGGTTTATGGATTTTGGGAAGGCAATACAGTTTAGATAACTGTGGGTTACTATGTGTTGAATTTTAGTTTATCGGACACAAGGTTTTTACACTGTTTTAAGGTACTTTTTACTTCTGTTATCATTTTTGATAACGGGTTTTTTCTCATTTAAATCGTAAGGTCCACTTTGAATTAAATTGTCTATTCTCTCAAAATAATCTGTTTTGTCTAGTATAACAACCTTATTTCCTTTGTCAGCTTTTAAATAAAAACATTCTTTTTTCTTCAGTCCCCGAGTAAATATGAATGAGTTTTTCAAATTAATTGCAATGTTAGATATTTTTTGACACCCGATATTGAACAGAAAATTAATTATTTTGAAGCAGTTTATTGACAGCTACTTTATGAACAATTTTACAAAATATATGAAAAAAAACTAAGACTTTTAGGTGACGGCTGGGATTCTAATGGTTCGATTCCTTCTAAATAGTTGTCTTCCTCTGAAAATGATGAGGTTTCGTCGTCACTACTTGAAGATCCCAGTGTGATAATTAAATTATCAATAACCGTTTCAACTTTGCCATCTACTTCCCAGTATTTATCTTCAATAGAACGAACATATTTAATTAAATTTTCAGCCGATATTGAGTCAATCGCTTCTAATGTTATTTTATTTAAATCTTTAATTGAAAGTTCACCGGTGTTGCGCTCTCGAACATATTTTTTTACTGCTGCCCATGCGAGTTCAATAGGGTTGAGGTCGCACATGTATGAAGGCAGCCTTAAAGGTGCATCGTAAAAGACCGTCAATTTTATACTTTTTTTCTCTAAGCTTGTTGGCTGATATTACTTCATATAATTGATATTTTCTCCATTGTTGGATCAAATACAAGATTGTTCGATTTAAGCCACAATATCATATGAGCTTTTGTAGAGTATTTAGATGGCACTTTATCTTCTACGTGAGAATGATAAGACGCATTATCCATTACCACGACTGTTTTGGGAGGAATATTAAGTAGAAGCTTCTCGAGCAACCACTTTTCAAAATTATCTCTATTCATCTGTCCATGATGGTCTTCAGTTGTTAGTCCCGAGCGAAAAACTAAAGCAGCACCTGGAACAAATCCAGCTTCTGAACCAGCATGAACTATAATAAAGCGACTACTAGAGCGGATTCCTTGAACAACACCTGTAACATTTTCACTTTGCCAGCATTTGTTCACTGTCAGATCCATTATCTACCCAGGTTTCGTCTAGATACACAATATTGCGTCCTTCTTGCCTATATTGTCTTACAGTTTATAGATATTTCAACCGCAATGCCAGTGAAAAATATTTGTTCTCTCAATGAGCAATTTTCGTTTATTTTGGCACTTGCGCCAAACAAAACCATTTGATCGTAAAAACCGATGATTTAAGGTTTTAAACTCGTACGGAATATCTATTTTGTTCTTTACAGCACGAAATAGGGGTTTGCAGGTCGGAACCTTCTTCAAGTTTATATAAAAATCCTCTATTGTTCGTCGAATTACTTGAAAATCACCATCGTCAATTTTATCTTTGTATGATAATCGGGGTCTTTTATTACCAGGAGATTTTAAAGGTGAAGTAGAATATGAGCGATCATTATGTTCTCTTTAAATTTTTCTTACACTACTTTCCGAAACAACAGTGTAAAATCCAGCGCGTTCTGTTCGATTTTGAATTGGAATAGTCAAACTATTATTTTCAGCTTCTCTAGTACAGGCCTCTATAACGCTCGCAATCACTTCACGTGCACCGCTTCGTATTGTTTTTTCTCTTTTGCTCGCCATCGTTACTTCGAAATAATAATTCAAATTCAACGCAACGCATTTATATACAAGGTGTTTCAAAAAGGTCTGCCAAAATTTCTAGGACATATAGTACATCAAAAAATAAGTGTAGTTTACTCTATAAACCTATGTCCGAAAATGCACCCCTAGGGAGTTACAGCCCCTCGAAGATGACACGCGAAAATAGTTTTTTGGCATTTTCTTTAAAACTATTAAAGAGAAGTTAATGAAATGTTGCATAGGGGCCTACTTTTTAATGAGAAATGTAACCAATTTGTCAGATTTGTCATATTTATTCAGGGGCGTAACTTACGAGGGGGCTGAAATGCCCTAATGACCATATTTTTTTTGTGGGTTGTATTTTCTAAAAAATACATCAAAAATATCAAATTCTGATTAATTTTACATAAAAAGGTACTCTTGTTAAAATGTTTTAAAGTCGATAGTTTTCGAGTAATTTACAGTTAAATGTTGAAGTGTTTTCCCAAGCTTTTCAAATTGCTTGTACAAGATATCTTAGAAACCCTTTTAAGTAGGCCGTGGTATGATTTAAACAAATGAGCGCATTCTTAGAAAATAAAACTCAAAGTATTCCTAGATAAAAGTTTATTGAATAAAATTTTAAAAAAATAAATAACACTAGTGAACTATACCAAAATTATAACAGATGCTCAAAATGTCCTCCGTTTTCTTGAATGCATAAATTTATTCTTCGGTTTAAATTATTTATTAAATTTAAGCTTTGACCATTATTTTGAAGAAGTGTACATTCATGAATTATTTTGTCTCTCAATTCTTCAACCGTGTTAATTTCATTTTCATATACTTTTGCCTTTAAATCTCCCCAAACATTAAAGTCCAGTGTATTCATGTCGGGAGACCTAGCAGGCCAGTGAATTGGAGCATCTGCACCGCGTCCGATCCATTTGTTTGGAAAATGATTATTTAACCACTATCGCGCTCTTCTACTAAAATGTGGGGGTGCGCCATCATGCATAAAAACAATGTCCCTTCTAAGATTTAACGGTACATTTTCTAATATTTCAAATAGGTTATTTTCTAAAAAATCAGCATACATATCTCCGTTTAAATTACCATTAAAAATATGAAACCCTATAAATTTATTTCCCAAAGTAGCTGCCCAAACATTGATTTTAAATTCATGTTGATAGTGAGACACGCTAGTGACTCTTGGATTTTCTTCAGCCCACAAATGCGAGTTATGATAATTAAAAACGCCCGCCCTTGTGAAGGTTGCTTCGTCCGTAAATAAGATTTTATTGAAAAAATTTGGATCAATACGTTCTCGTTCAAGCAGTACTTCACAAAAATCGGCCCTTAATGGCCTATCCTCTGGTTGTAAATGTTGCACTTGTCTAAAGTGGTAGGGGTGGAGTTGCTGTTCTTTTAGAACTCTGAACGCACTTGAATGGGAAGTATTCGTTCTTAACGCCAATCTGCGTGAACTAATTGTAGGCTCACGAAAAACGGTTTCTAAAACTTGTTCCTCAACTTCTACCGTTCGCGCATTTCTGGGACGTCCATTATCTGTGTTTTTTATTGTAAGTGAACCATTTTCTCGTAACCTCTGCTCTATTGCCAAAAATGTTCTGCGATTCGGTACATTTCTACCAGGATATTTTTCTGAATATCTTCTCACCCAAGGTTAAAATCATATCAACTTGTTCGGAAAATGTATAATTTGCCATTTTTTAAAAGTAAATGAAGTAATTAATAAATAACAGAATTCCATCAAAAGTCAACTTGACGTACAGCTCATTTGTTTAAATCATACCACGGCCTACTTAAAAGGGTTTCTAAGATATCTTGTACAAGTAAAATGAAAACCTTAGGAAAACACTTCAACATTTAACTGTAAATTACTCGAAAACTATCGACTTTAAAACATTTTAACAAGAGTACCTTTTTTATGTAAAATTAATCAGAATTTGATATTTTTGATGTATTTTTTAGAAAATACAACCCACAAAAAAAATATGGTCATTAGAGCATTTCAGCCCCCTCGTAAGTTACGCCCCTGAATAAATATGACAAATCTGACAAATTGGTTACATTTCTCATTAAAAATTAGGCACCTATGCAAAATTTCATTAACTTCTCTTTGATAGTTTTAAAGAAAATGCCAAAAAACTATTTTCGCGTGTCATCTTCGAGGGGCTGTAACTCCCTAGGGGTGCATTTTCGGACATAGGTTTATAGAGTAAACTACACTTATTTTTTGATGTACTATATGTCCTAGAAATTTTGGCAGACCTTTTTGAAACACCTTGTAGAAATGAAAACAAATGCTGGAAATGTATAGGCGTCACTGGAAATAGCTAGAACCTTCTAGCGGCAACTGCATGGAGACTCTAGGCACATCCCAATTACAAGTGGACCAGTGCGAAATCTACTTAATCCTCGATTAATTTTCCGTACCGCTTAGCTGACACACTGTATAGGTGAAGTGGCAAACTATTACAACAAATAAAATAACATAAAATTTATTTGTGTATACAAATTTTACTTTTCTGCTTGCTTAAACTATGAACCTTTATTTATTTTAAGGACCCGGTTTTTTTTCGTGTCCTGCACTTTAATAATTCTATGAAATTAAAAAACCGTCCCGAGGTTTGAAGTTACTTTTATCAAAAATAATAAGAAAAAGTACAAATTCCCTTTAGGGAATTCAGGAGACAAACTCAAATTTAAAAAAATAAGAAAGATATATAACGGTCTGAAAATATTAATTAGTACGACCCTTTTACTTTTTTTCAAGACGTCCTTGGAGAAGCCAAAACTATTAAAAGAAGAGTCTTTTTAATAAGAGTGTTTAATTTAGGAAGAAAAAAGTTGAAAAAAATTAAATAAATCAGATAACAAAATTTTCAGAAATTGGTTTTTTCCTAAGAACCAATTTATTAAATATATACATATAAAATCAAAATAATTTCAGATTTGCAAATTCTCGCTCTTGACAAGTTCGTGTAAAAAAAAAACTACTTTGTCTTATCCCTCGTATATACCAGACCAAAGCAACCCTTAAAACACACATACCACAAAAATATTAACAAAACATAAGCCTACAAAATGTAAAAAACCGTTTCTAAACAAACCATTTTGTTTACAAGTTATAGCCATTTAAATGTAGGTTAAATTTTAAAAAATTGCCCTTCACTTGCAAAATAGTGTATTTATTTTAGGTTCAATTTTTTCTTAAAAAAATATCCTTACAACAGCGAAGTTCCAGTAGCATCCTTAAAATCGGCTTCAAATTGGAAATACGAACAAGACCATTGTCAGAATATCATACGCTTGCCGAATATTGCATGTCTGTTCAGAAAATAGCTAAAGTTAATTGCATAATTAACAAATCTAAATTACAGACCTTAATATTCCAGATGTGAAATATGAACACTATTTCTTTTCATACCTTAAATTGTAAACGTTTTATAGTATATTTGTGGATAAAAATGCACCTTTCTTTCACCTACTCCTAGAAATTTTAGGGATGTTTCATTTTTCAGCAGAATTCTTATAAAGAGAAATAAAATGTCAACATCTAGACTTGGCTGTACTAAAATGCTCTTAACATGAAGCTGTGCAATTCTTACCTGTAGCAATCCATAACAGCTTTCTTCGAATCTAGGCAGGGAATTTCTTTTAATACTTGTGCAGGTTTTCCTGTTTTAAATTCATCTACCTAGAAGCAAAAAATTGTAATAAGGTAATATACATCTAATTGTTATTTACACACAGCATGAAAAGTCTTGGACCCCTTTATAAGCAAAGCAATGCTTTAAGACCCCATATCTTCAGTAATAACTGGTCCAGCGAAGTCTTCATTCTTCCCTCATTATGAATCTTTCCTTTATTAGGAATATAGTCGAATGCGGTCTTATCGTGCGGGCCCAAAGGTCACCAACATTATGAATCAAATCAGAAAACACAGTGAATACCAAAATGTTGTGTGATTCTTTTATCGAACTATTAAATCTCGATAGGCTATTTACAAATATACAGGGAGAAAGAAAATAGTTTTTTTTTATTATATTACGCAATATTATTAAGATAGACACTTAATATTATTTTATATATTAAATGCCGAGGGACCAAATAAGAAAATTCACTAAATATGTATTTGGTTAAAATTTGTTGGTTGGCAAAAACAAAAATACATAAAATGGCAAGCGCCTTAATAAAGTCGGAAGGCGGTTTGAATCAGTGGAACAATCAGGATATGTTCTGTTTATACAGCCACTTAATGATGAGTGAGATTTTTTTTTCAATCACCAAAAATTACGAGCCCCGCTTGACCTAAAAATCTAACCAATTATACAGTGTCATTTATTTAAATGCGGGCCATCCCTGTGCAAAGAAAACTTGTTTTTTTTTGTATTGTGATAACAAAAAAAATTTATTTTGCAAAGATATTATACACTTTTGTTAAAAACAAGATAATTAGTTATTACTTCCCTCATGAGATTTTTTCAGATCTTTACGTTTAAGGATCCCTAGATGCCAGAAAACATGTTTTCTCAATTCCTTCTGTCTGTAGGTATGTCTGTCCGTCAGTCTGTTTGTTCGCGGAATAGCTAAAAAACTACTTATCCGATTTCTTCAAATTTCAGTCTAAAATTAAGGGCCATGCATGCAAAAAATACAGGCTATATATATATATATATATATATATATATATATATATATATATATATATACGAGCCCTAACAACTATATGTTGGAACAAGCAGTTAATTTGGAAATAAAATGCCAGTTTACCGAAATTCATTTATTCTAATTTTTTTTAATTCTAAATATGAAATTAGCAACATTTTTTATGATGTATAGAATTATCTTTACGGTTTAATTATATATTTTATGTTGATTACTATTTAATTAATTGTTTAATATTCAAAAAATGCTGACAACTTAATATTGGAACAAATGGTTTTTAACAAATTAAAACAAAAATTAATAAGGCGAAAGCTTTGATTTAACCCAATTATAACGATTTCTTTTTTGAGTTTCCGTCAACAACGGTTTTTCTTTGGCCTACGAGTATAAAGTAAAAAATAGAAAATTTACACCGCAAAGAAGTACCTATCAAACATACCTTATAAAAACCAAGACCGCTCTTGTGGATATATTTGCGACAGCATTCTCTTGAAATATTCATCCCAGTTTCTCTATTCCACCTTGCAGTTACTTCTCGTAGTGTGTTTCTTCTTCCTGCCTTACATATTCTTATTAAATGCCTTACACTCCTTTGAGAAACAACTTTTGGACGGCCTGAGCTTTTACCGCGAACATCAGTACTGGCAGTTTCACCATATTTTTTAATTATATTAAAAACAGTAGTTGTTGCTATCGTCAATTCACTGGAAATTTCACGCATTGTTTTCCCTTTATGGTACTGATGAATAATAATTTCCCGCACTTTTGATTCAGTAGGTTTTCCACGTACCATTATTGCGTGTTTTACTCGTATTAAATCTAACAATACCTACTTACTATAACTATTAATACTCAAATGACGTTTTAAAATCTTTGTTGACAACCACTTATGTTTTATTTCAAAGCCTCCTTCGCGTCAGAATGATAAAACTCACGAAACGTGAAGAAATGCAAAACATGTTCCAATATTAAGTTGTCAGCATTTTTTGAATATCAAACAATTAATTAAATAGCAATCAACAACAAAATATATAATTAAACCATAAAGATAATTCCATACATCATAAAACATGTTGATAATTTCATATTTACAATTAAAAAAAATTAGAATAAATAAATTTCGGTAAACTGGCATTTTATTCGAAAAATAACTGCTTGTTCCAACATATAGTTGTTAGGGCTCGTATATATATATATAAATTTACTTATTTTAAACACGCTTTAAAATTGGAACAAGTATTCTATAATTATTTATTTATTGTCTACAAAATTACAAATGTACTAAAAAAGTAAGCAAAAAAAATGTCAAATCTAATAAAAACATTTTTAAGTTAAAATTCATTGGCTAATATCCAGGAGCCAGTGGCAAAAGCTCTGAGAATTGGTATAAGGAATGTACAGAAACTTGTGCATGAAAAAAAAAACATAATTTACTTCCGAAGAAGTTTAAGAAATGTACGAAAAAATCCAAAGGCAAAAGACTTAAGTTACAATTCAAAAATGGATATTCATAATGCAATTTATGATTTATACACGTCAAAGACTAACAGAATCCTTCAGAAACTTTTTAATATTATAGACCAAAAAATATCATCACTTAAAAAGTTCTCGTCTTCTGAGTCGTCCTCAAATGGCGCAAAATCATTGGGTGCTATTTCGACATCTAGAACTCGTTCTCGATTCCACCAATCCCATATTAATTTTTCCGTATGTTCCACAGATTTCTTCCAGTATTCCGGCGTAATATAATTTAATGAATTTTGCCAAACAATTTGAACTTCATCTGATGTAAGACCATCGTTCACGTGTTTTTCGTAATATGATTTTGCCCCAGCCCATATTAATTCTATTGCGTCAAACTGGCAATGGTATGGGGGCAGTGGTAAAACCTCATGCCCATTTTCTCGTAATATTTCATCTACGGCATATATTGTTCGTTTTTTAATAGATTTTGCCATTAAATGAAGTTCTATTTTCAGCATATTGGGTAAAGGATTTTGTTTTTGTTTTATTAGCCATAAATATCACTTTTCTTCCAGGATGAAGTAGGTTGTTTATTTAAGATTCTTGAATGATAAGATGCATTGTCCAGAATGATTAAAGATGGAGCATCTAAATTTTAAATTTGGAATCAGTTTTTCTTTTAACCACTTTTCAAACAGTTCACAGTTCATATTATCATGGTATCATTTTGGATGTTGAAGTAAACAGTAAACTTGCACCTGGAGAAATCCTGTTGAAGAACCTGCATGCAAAATGATGAACCGTTTTCCTGTCCCACATCCCTTTTTTCTCTTGACAGTTTTTACAGACTCGTACTGCCAAGATTTCGAACCACTTCCATTAAAAAATATCCAAGTCTCGTCTAAAAATACTACTTTTCTAAATTTTGAATTAACATTTTCCATGTATTTCTTTAAAAACTTAAAAACCCAACATTTGTATTAATTTTGACAACGATTTTAGTCCAATTTTCAATATACGTCGATTTTTTAAAGCTTCTTTTAAAACTTGAAGGGTTATATTAGTTTTTGATGTGTATAAATCGTAAATTGCATTACGAACATCCATTTTTACATTGTCACTTTAGTCTTCTGTCTTTGGCTTTTTTCGTGTATATTTCTTAATCTTCTTCGGTAGTGAATTATGCTTTTTTTCATGAACAGTTTTCTGCACAGTCCTTATACCGATTCCCAGAGCTTTTGCTACTGTCTCCTGGATATTGGCCGGTGAATTTTCATTTTCGTAATATTTTATTAGATTTAATACCATTTTTTTCGCTTGTGGATGCAAAAAACCCGAAAATTGTTTTCTATTACTCATTTTGTCACTGACTTGTCAATCTGACTTTGAAGTGACCTCGCTCAAAGAGTTTTACAACTGCTGGTATTTATATGTTTATCCTCTTTTTTCATATGAAAATATCATAGGTATATATAATTCATCTTCCTGATTTTATGCGGAAGCTATGATTACACGTAATAAAAGAAAAACAAACTTAAAAAGTTTCTATTGTGCGCCATTTTGTTCTACCTATGCCACACTTTTTTGGACATAATTTAAAATAAATTGAATAAGTTGTTTCTTATTTTTAAACACCGCCATTTTGTCCCGTTTAATTTTTGTGAAAAGTCAATTGAATAAGACGATTTTTTTAAACATTTTATTTGACAGAAATTTTGTTCTGCTTTTTTGAATTCCTACCACAATTTTACTATATCATACTTAGTATGTGCACGAAATATGAAATTAATCTAAAAAGTAGTTTTTCAGGCTGGATTTATACCAAAATGTTACCAAGTAACATTCGCCTTTTGTGCAAAATTTGAGGTAATTTGAATAATCATTTTTTTAGTGATAGTTAATAGTTTTCTACTAATATTTTTTTAACATTACACTAGGCCGCCATTTTGGATTCGTATGAAAATTTTACCAATTGATTTCTACGTAATACTTGATTTTAGTGTGAAATTTCAGACAAATTGGGTAAGTTGTTTTTTAGTAATAATTTGTTTAACATTCCCCTAGGCCGTCCTTTCGGTCTGCCATTTTTCGAAATCAATCGGATACAGTGGCGGTTCGGGGATTTAAGAACGGGTGAAGCGCATTGTAGCTAGGTGCACAGGTCTGCAGGCAAAAATAACGCCGCAGGTGAAAATTTTTCGGAGTGCCACGCCCAAAATGTCTGTTTTTTAATCTTTTTATGATGTTAATTATTCATAGCTTTGGAGCGTTTTTTAATACTTAGGAGAAATAATATGAATTTATAAGATTTTAAATATATTTTTTTTTCTTAAAAAACAGTTATGTACCTATATGTTAAAGCTAATTGCGATTCGATTCGATCGATGCAAAACTGCTTCCGCCTCCGATGAACCGAACGCATTAATTTACATTAATTCTGGGCTTATGAATATTCAAAATAATGTTATAATTAAGTAAATAATGTGAATTTATATAAAACATACTACATTTTTATAATAAAAATGTAGATTATAAAATGCTTAATATTTTAAAAATATTTTTATTTTTATGTCAATTGATTGGAAAATGAAAGTGCCGCGTACACACGCGAGCGAATTGAAAAAATATGCTTTTTGGCATCTAGGGAACATGAAGATCTATAAAAACCTGGGAGGGCGATTTTTTCACGATTACAATACTCCCTTTAACGAGAGAAGTAAAAACAATGTCAACAAAAAACAGGGCTACCACTGCCCCGTAACTGGGACATTGAATTATTGTGATCAGAATGCTTTACACGATGTTTGAAAACTAATTAATATTCGGTGCATTTTTATATTTTTTTATTATTATTATTATTATTATGGTTATTAAACAGTAGGCGGTTGTAACCGATTAACTGCCATTATTATGTCCATGCACTTTAAATTTAACTATCCACACTTTATAGTTGTGATTACACCCCAGTACCAACATAATTGTCCAGTCTGTTCTTAAAAGCATTTCTACTGGGAGCAGTTATGACATCCTCAGGGAGCTCATTCCACTGTTGGACTGTGCGATTAGTAAGAAAGTATTTCCTCGAGAGTCTACAACTCAGCTCTGCTGTCAACTTTAGAGAATGTCCTCGGAGATGTTGATTGGTGTTTCTGTGAAAGAAATTTATGTCACATTTGTAGTGCCCATGTAGGATTTTAAAGGTTTCTATTAGGCATCCTCTATTTCGCCTCTCCTCCAGTGTGCTAAGCTTGAGCGCTTTAAGCCTGTCGTCATAAGACAACCCTCTCAACAGAGGTGGGATTCTTGTCGCGCTTCTTTGGACCCTCTCTAGAGCACCGATATCCTTTTTGAAATACGGACTCCACACAACAACGGCATGCTCCAACAATGGTCTTACATATGTCTTGTAGACTGCAAACAATTTGAGAAATAGTTCCGGTGTCATGTTGCGGAAACATCTACGAATTAGATAGATTGTGCAGTTTGCCCTTTTCACAATGTTGTTTATGTGATGCTCCCACTTCAGATCATGTGAAATGCGAACACCAGGAGGTCCACCTGTTCAGTGACTTTCTTTAGTACGTTATTATCAATATGATAATCATGAAGTGGGTTGTTATATCCAATGTGAAGCACTGCACACTTGCTAATATTTAGCTCGAAGCAGCCAATCCCTCGTCCACCTCTCCAACTCAGCAAGATCCTCCACCAAACTACCGTGTTGACTTGTGGGATCACCATATATTTTAGTGTCATCTGCGTACATACTAGTCATACAAGACATGTTCATTGCTAGGTCAGATACATATATTATAAAAAGGAGAGGACCCAGCATAGATCTCTGCGGAACACCACTAATAACTGTATGCCTTCCAGGGAGCTTGCCATTTATTCTGACTTGGTAATACCTATCTGACAGATAATCCCTAATCCAGGAGAGCAATGGACCTCGGATGCCAAAATGGTTAAGCTTACATAGAAGTCTATTTAAGGGAACGGTGTCAAATTGCTATCAGGCACCCACTGTGATATGAAGTTATTTATTGTGATATAATCGGCCTTCTAATAGCTTTTGCGTTGTTGTAGTTTCCTTGTAAGTGGTGTTAACATAAGCTGAGCGGTGGCTAATATGGTCACATGATCACTTTTACCAATTGGAGGAGCAGCCTCCACCCCTGTCATAAGTCTCGCATCAGACACCAAACATATGTCAAGAAGGGATGGGTCAGTACCCTCCCTAAACTGCATGTTAAAATTTACCAACTGGTACAACACCGATTTTTGGTAAGCCCAAAGAAACTCCTCAGCAGAGGGATTATGTTTTGTCACTTGACCCAGGGTCCAGTCTATCTCAGGATAGTTTAGATCCCCAAAAACTATTGATGTAATATTAGTATCACTTAATTCAGCAAGCATCTCCAGAATTTTATTGTTTTCATCCACTGAGCAATTGGGTGGTCGGTATATGCATCCCAGTAATAGATGGACTGCCTCAAGCTTGACATTCAACCATATAGTGTCTATTTGAGTGGAACCGACTAGCATCACCCGTTTATTACAAACAACCTGGTGACCGTGAATCTCGCTCTTGACATAAACACATACTCCTGCACCCCGCCGTACAACACCCTGCTCATTTGTAGTTGACCGGTCCTCTCTAAACAAAACATAGCCGGGAATAGAGATCAGAGCGTCCAGTATGTTGGTAGTTAACCATGTTTCAGTAATAAGAATGAAGTCCGGCTTCCTGTCTTGGATTTCCAATAAAAATTCATCAAATTTGGCACTTATTGAGCAAAGGTTAGTGTACAGAAATGTTATGGAGGTGCATGTCTGAGTGTTTAGTTTTTTGAGTCCTTTTTTTTCTAAACACTCTGTAGCGCATTCTGATCACAGTTGAATGCTCTAGATAAGTCGCAGGGATAGCCCTGTTTTTATTGACATTATGTTTTTTTAATCACTTCACTATGTAATTATTACTGAAGATACGCGGTCTTGAAGCAAAGTATATTTGCATTGCATCTTATGAAGGGGTCCAATGAAGGGTTGAGGGTATTTATTTATTTTAATATAGCTTTAAACCTGAAAAATTGTTGTTTTTATGAGATCAGTTTTTACTCACAGGATATATTTATTAAGTTTGTATAGAAAAAAACACAAAGCGGCTATCTCGCGAGAGTGGCAATGTCACTTGTGCTCGAATTACACACATGATTTTTTCTACAACTGGCGTATTTGTGAAAATGTTTGTTAAAAAAATGTATTTAGTGCAAAATAAAAATTACAATTTGCATCTATAACAAAATCTAAATATTGCTGGAATTCTTCTAACGCACTAAAAAAAAAAGATGAAAGTACAATTGTCGCAATTTGGATGACAATTCCAGTGCCTCTGATGAATGTATCGAGATGTTTTCAGAATTGCTCACTTCTACAAAAACTGTTGATTATTTATTGTCGGTCCCAAAATCGTTCCAGCCACAGCAACTTTGCTACTAAGACATCCATCATTATAGCATTTTGCTATATTGGTACTTTTCCATCCTTCATGTTTTTTTAACTAAGTGATGTCTCCTTCTCCATTAAAAATAGTGGTGGAACTTTGCCTAAAGCAATGACCGGTATACTTTCAACTGGAAATCTCACGTACTGCGCTATGCCTTTTAGTATTTGTGGAATGGAATTTATTTACACACACCAATTTATTAAAAATAATTGTGTAGTAGTAGTATACATAACAAGGATAGTACAATGGATAAGCACCTAACAGCTGTATCTGCTGTACGTAGAATAGGATAGGTTATTCCTAAGTTTTCAAACAATCATTTGTCTTAACGACTTGATAACAACACTACATTTTTTTTTGTCCAATGCTTTCTCTAGATCTGTGATAATTACATTAACCTGGTTTTTCTTATTAAAAGTTTCATGCACGGAATTCATTCCAACTACTTGGTTTTTCTATGTACCATTAGAATACTGTAAAGATAGTCTACGGGTCATAAAACTATTGAGGCTTAGATACTTTCAATAAATTGAAACATAGTCCAGTTTTGTGTTATTGTCACAGTAAATGTTCTGCTGCTGTTGATCTTAGAATTGGGTATATGTACAATGAGGATTAAGTGTTTATCCTCCATGTCCTCCAGTGATATTTTGACAAGTTCGTGCCTGCAACATACCCCAGCAATACTGAAAATCAAGACCATTTTTTTCTCTAAATATATCTTATCAGGAGCTTCAATTAAAAAGGTCTGAACTTCCTCCAAGTTTAAGATTTTTGACTTTATGATTGTTTGTCCAACAGCTTAACATTTTAAGAAAGCTAACAGTTTTTTTTTGTATTCGCTGATGTTTATGTCACTTTTTATTAATATCGTGGATCTCAGCATTGAGTACATCAACCATAGAGTAGATGATTTCAAATATGCAAAATACACATGTAAAATATTTTCTGATAACTTCTGGGTTCCTTTTGATTTGCACCATTTACTGAATAGTTGATACTGTTTAGAATACTTGTTTCTTGACTTCTATGGAAGCAAATTGACCTCTACTTCGGAGAGCAAGAACTATCTGATGTTCATTTAAATAAATTTAAAACATAAAAACAAATTATATAATTTCAAGATAAAGGTATATCCTTCAAACCAAGATGGCCAATGATAGACCCAAGCAATAAAGATGTGGAAGACATTTAGTTTTATATAACTTTAAAAAATACTTGATTGTCAATTCAACTTGTTAGTACAGGGTGTCCAACTTTGGTTGTAAATGCAAGGTATCTCCCTTATTTGCAAATATTTAGGGTTGAGGTTTTCGCGACACT
This sequence comes from Kuschelorhynchus macadamiae, assembly GCA_030620095.1. Lineage (NCBI taxonomy): Eukaryota > Metazoa > Arthropoda > Insecta > Coleoptera > Curculionidae > Kuschelorhynchus > Kuschelorhynchus macadamiae. Next base: position 545,228 of record JAUTXW010004874.1, read on the forward strand.
GCAATTTAGGTTTGTAATAATATCTATCTATATTTTTCATACTAGGCCATGGACTGATTGTCAAAAATAGCTTTGTCATAAAGTAAATGAAGTTTTGATGTTAATACTAACAGATGTGTTAAATTAGTTACTTTTTAACAAATGGCTGCAAATCAATTATTTGAAAACTTTGAGCAATATAATATGCTGACCTGTTTCATAGAGAGTCATGAAAATATGAATGCTGCTTCTGAGCTTTATTTCATTAGGTAATGTTTTGTTTTCATAATTATTATTGCAATCTTTTTTAAAACTTAAACTTTTATTATATAGATATCCGGAAAGGAGGCAGCCAAATAAATTAATATTCGATCGAATTTAATAAATTTTGGCTCTTTCTGTAACGTCCTATGGGAAAAGGAAACTCCGAATATTACGTGTATTATTTTATTTCCCTATAGACGTACCTACATGTATTCCATTCCGATCTACACTGCTTTGCTAATAATAGGAATGCAGAAATAAGAGGTGGGGTGACCGTGACGGTACTAACGTGTGTCATGATGCGTTATGTTTAATAAATAAATAGATACAGGGTAAATAGAAAAGACAATCGTCACACTCTCTCCTCCTTAATTTCTTTGCATTTCCAATTTATAATAATATTATTTAGTTAATCTAAACATGTAAATGCAAAATATTTTAATTTTATTATAGGTAAGTATACCAGTTTTTTTACACAATATTTAATATTTTAATCTATCTGGCGATTTTCGAATACGCTTAGGTCTATTTTCTATTAATAATGAAGTCCGTGACGATGAAGTGCTCGGTTTATTTTCAATAAGCAAGGAAAATGGATTATTTGTTTCAGTAGGAGGATTTAATTTATTTTCTGTTATTAGATCGCTCTCATCGTCATTTACCTCAATAATTTCATTAAGGTTACGCATTTCACATTTCCGTAACTGATTTTGATGTCTTTTCCACACTAATTTTTCATTTTTATACACTTTCACCAAGTACACATTTTTACCTAGTATTTTGTCAATATGACATATTGTCCAAGTTGGTTTTACGATATTACGATAATCCTTTGCATATACACATTGACCAACTGAAAATTTCTCCTCTCTCTCCCCCTTAAAATACTTCTTATTTTTATCTTGAGCATTCTTGAGGTTTTCAATAATTTCAGAAGCATTTTTAGGTGGTTTTTCATTAATATTACAAGGGTTTAATAAATCAAATCGAGAACGAATTTGTCTACCTAAAAATAAGCGAGATGGAGTTTCCCCAGTTGAGCAATGTTCTGTTATTCGGTAGGTCATTAAAAATCTATCTAATGAACGATTAAAATTAATTTCATTATTATACATGTTTAACTCCTTAATCAAAAAATTCTTCACAGTTTTTACACTATTTTCTGCAGCTCCGTTGGATGCTGCATGATATGTTGGTGAAGTTATATGTTTAATATTATTTTCTGACAAAAATAGTGTAAATTCCTCTGATGTCAACTGCCGACCATTGTCCGAGCAAAGAGTTTTAGGTAATCCATACCTAGCAAATAGCCCTCTAAGTCTATCAATGGTTTGTGTTGACGTAATACTGGACATAACAAAAACTTCTAGCCATTTAGAAAACACATCTAAAACAACTAAACAGAATTTTCCATTTATAGGTCCTAAAAAATCTATATGTATACGATCCCAGGGATTTTCTGCAATTGGCCAAGAATGCAAAATTCCCTTGTTAGGATTTTTCTGATAAATTTGACAGACAACGCAAGACTTACATTACTCTTCAATTTTACTATTTAAACTAGGCCACCAAACGTAGGAACGGGCTAATGACTTCATTTTAGCAATGCCCATATGGGTGTTATGTAACATTTCCAAAACTGAAGTCTGTAAGGATTCTAGTATAATTACCCTTTGTCCCCATACAAGAACATTATTTGTGATTGATAGTTCGTCGCGTTTGTGAAAATATGGTTTTAAAATCGGATTATTTATTTTTTCTGGCCAACCTGACAAAACAAAAGTAAAAATCTTAGACAAAATTTTATCTTTTTGCGTTGCATTTTCAATTTTAAACAAGTCAATCTTTAAATCAGAACATTCGTTTAAATAATTTATATGTAGGGAATCAAAATTATCGATATCATTATTTTCAGAAATTTTTATTGGCATTCTTGAAAGGAAATCGGCAATATTTTTACTAGAGCTAACGTATTTTATATCAAAATCAAAACCGCTCAAAAAACAAGCATATCTTTGGAGCCTATTGGCTGCCATAATTGGTATGCCTTTTTTGGTCCAAAAATGGATACTAGTGCTTTATTATCTGTAATTAAAGTAAATTTATTTCCAAATAAAAATTGATAATATCTTTTTATGCCAAAAATAATGCTGAAGGCTTCCTTATCGATTTGACTCCAACGTTTTTGTTGATCATTTAATGTTTTGGATGCAAAACAAATTGGTCGCTCCACACAGTTTTCAAAAACGTGAGATAAGACTGCCCCCACACCATAGTCAGAGGCGTCGACAGTTAATCTTAATGGAAGTTCAGAATTAAAATGAACTAGGAAATTATTCGATTGCAAAATACCTTTAACTTTTTCGAAGGACTCTAGACATTCGTTTGTCCAATTCCATGGCACATCTTTTTTTATTAAATTATATAAGGGATGTAAAATAGAAGGAATGTTAGGTATGAATCGATTATAGTAATTTATTGCCCCAATAAAAGATCTTAGTTGCGATACATTTTGTGGTACAATAGCTTCTAATTTCGTTTTGGACTTATGCAATCCATTTGCACTTATATCAAATCCCAAATAAGAAACAGAATTTGCGAAAAAATTGCATTTCTCTATTTTTACCGTAAGACCACAATCTTCTAAAATATGTAAAACTTTTTCCAAATTTTGCTCATGTGCAGCGCGATCTTTTCCGGTAATTAAAATGTCATCCAGAAAGACAGATACGCCCTCTACATCTCGGAAAAGTTGATCCATTATTCGTTGAAATTGCCCTGGAGCACAACTAACCCCATAAGGTAATCTATTATAAAAAAATAGCCCTTTGTGCGTAGAAATAGTGGTTAATTTCGCGGATTCCTTTTCGAGAACAATTTGTTGGTATGCAGAACTCAGATCAATTTTTGAAAACTGCTCACCCCTACTTAGTTTAGCATACAAATCATCAATTCGCGGAATAGGGTACTTGTCCGCCACTAAAAATGGGTTTAAAGTGATTTTATAATCCCCACAAAGGCGAACAGAACCATCTTCCTTTAAAACAGGAACGATTGGGGTGCCCCACTCACAATGTTCTATAGGCGTAATTATTCCTGAATCCGCTAACCTATCTAGCTCAGTTTCAACCTTAGATTTAAGTGCATATGGCAAGGGTCTGGGTTTAAAAAATTTAGGCACCGAATTTTCTTTTAAATATAATTTTAATTCAAGTTTGTTAAAACATCCTATTTTATTAGAAAATACCTTTGGATATTTTGCTGCTAATTTGTGTATATACTGATCGTTAGAGACGTAATTAATTTGCTTAAATTCCAGGTTAAACTTACAAATAAAATCTCTGCCAAGTAAGGCAATATTACTCTCTTTGATAATATAAAATTTCAAATTAGATATTTTGTTATTGTATTGAACAGATAATTCAATTTGGCCAATTGGAGAAATTCTCCCGCCTGTAAAATTTACCAAAGTTACATCTGTTTTAATCAACGGAACATTTTTAAAACATTTCTCATACATCACGCCAGGAATACAAGAAAGTGCTGCCCCCGAATCTAATTCAAAATTAAACAACCTATTGTTTATAAATATATCAATTGTTATTGGTTTAGAAACATTATTTTGAAGAGTATAGACCGGAAAATCATTCAAATTCAAACCGGAGTTCAAAACATTGTGATTATCAGTAACATTTTCAATATTTAAGCTATTTATATTTTTATGTTTACAATTTGCTGTATTGTGAGTTTTTGTACGACAATATCTACAATATTTATTCGAGTTACGATAAAAACACTTGCTTTCTAAATGCTTACCTTTCCGACAAATAGAACACAATTCACTATCACCTGTTTTGGTATTTCCAACGTTGCCGGATGAACCTGAGGTACCAGCAGTCGTACCGCCTGAAAAGCGCGCGCTGCCTCCCTGATGGTGACCTTGCTGTGACCTACCTCTGCCCCGACTTCTTTGGAAACCTTGAAGTCGGAAAATTTCGGGAGGTTCTTGCTTCACGAAAGAATTATTCCCCATATTTAGGTTGATAGCACTGGTTTCAGCTGTCAATGCTATATTTATAGCTGCATCGAAGGTAATACTGGATTTTTGTTCCAACATTTTCTCCAAAACTCTTCCGGAATTTAATCCACAAATAAATCGATCACGGAGAATATTTTTCAATTGTTCTCCAAATTCACATTTTACACATAAACTCTGACTCATGAAGTCTGACGGCCCAATCTTGAATACTTTCATTCGGTGACGTATACGCGGAATAAAATTTACACCTTTCGGCAAAAACAATGGTTTTTCCACTATAATAGCCATTTAAATGTTGCAGGAGATCTTTGTAATTAGCCTCAGAAGGCTTTGTAGGAAGACACAGGTTTTGTAACAAAATGAAGGCATCTTGAGCGAGTCCATTTAGCAAAATAGCTCTTTTTATGGATTCGTCAGTTATAGTATTTGCCACAAAAAATTGTTCCAAGCGATTTATGTGCACAGTCCAGTCATGTATTTTTGGGTCAAATTCCAACTGCAAACCAACGGTCGCCGCCATTTTTGACACACACTATACACACTTACTGCTTTAACACACTACTTTACTGTCTTTATAAACACTAAATATTAAATCGCGAGTTCAATAATTATCCAAATTCCTCGTCGCCACTTGTAACGTCCTATGGGAAAAGGAAACTCCGAATATTACGTGTATTATTTTATTTCCCTATAGACGTACCTACATGTATTCCATTCCGATCTACACTGCTTTGCTAATAATAGGAATGCAGAAATAAGAGGTGGGGTGACCGTGATGGTACTAACGTGTGTCATATGATGCGTTATGTTTAATAAATAAATAGATACAGGGTAAATAGAAAAGACAATCGTCACACTTTCAAAAAGCTCAGATCGAAGAAATATAACAAAGAGAATCGTGAGGCTGATGAAATTAACGTCTTAGCAAGTGTAAATGTAACGCCTGTAACGTTCTGTAGAAAAATAGAGAATGAACTGGGTGTAATCAAGTATCAGGTTCAAACGATTTTAAAGAAACATAAGTATAAACCTTATAAAGTCAGAGTTGTGTAAAATCTACATCCTGGAGATGCAGAACGACGTATTGATTTTTGCCAGTGGTATTTACAAAAAATTAATACTAACCAAAATTTTCGAAGGGTGGTTATATGGTCCGAATAGTATATAAGTAGTGCTGGAATATTTAATAGGCACAATACGAGACACTGGTCACCTGAAAATCAACATTTGATATTTCCACGGGAGCAACAAGGAAGATTTGGCTTTAATGTTGCTTGTTTCGTACTAGGAACCAAAATAAAATTTCATATTTTTGAAGGAGGTCTCACTGCTAATCGTTACCTTGAAATATTGCAAAATATATTGCCAGAAATCATAGATGTCCCTTTAGCACATGTGAATCAAATATATTTCCAACAAGACGGAGCTCCAGCACTTAACTCCCAAATTGTGAGGCGGTATTTAGAAGAGAACTTCCCCGAACGCTGGATTGGAACGCACGGACCTGTCCAATGGCCTCCTAGGTCGCCTGACCTGTCCATATTGGACTTCTTTTTATGGGGTCACCTAAAAAATTTAATTTTTAGTACCCGACATAACATAGTTCAAGACCTGTGTAACACCACTGAGCAGGCATTTTTGCAAATACAAGTACGCAATGTAGTCATTTCAAATGCACTGGGTAAAATTGCAAGAGTGTGTGAGAGATGTCTAAGAGAAAATGGAAATCAGTTTGAGCAGTTCTTTTGAACATGGCTAATTACGAAAAATAGATATACTTAATATATTCCTAAAAACTTAAACTGTAGCCTTATTTTTAAAATAAGTATAGATAACTATATATTTTTGAAAAGCTCATAATAAGACGAATAAGACTATGTAAAAATATACAGGGTGTCCCATTTAAAAACACGTAACTTTGGGTCATGTATCAAAAAAGACGGCCCCGAGTAAAAATCTGTCCACGCCACTGGTTCTACGTAAAAAACTCTATAAGAGCCAGTTTTTACCTTTTCGATAAGTTAAAAGATAACCGAGATACGAGGGGTGTCCCAAAATGCAATTTTTTTAATTTGGCCCTGTATCTCCGAAACGAGGCGGGCTATGGAAAATCTGATTACAGCAGCTTGAGTTTGACAAAAAAGTGGCACGGTGTCGCGAAATCCTCAACCCTACATATTTGCAAATAACAGAGATACCTTGCATTTACAACCAAAATTGAACACCCTGTATGTACAGGGTGTTCCAGCGAGGACTGAACAGGGACCTATTTTCGACCTTCCTTGTATTTTGGAAAAATTCAAAATAAAAATTATTTTTTCTTGTAGAATCCAAAAATATCATCGAAAAAATATTTGAACTAGAAACAAAAGAGTTACGCTATGCATCAGATGTTTTTTAAATGGAATGTATCGTTTTTTATACGATTTTTGGAAAGAGTGATGTTTTTATGTCCGGTCTGATTAAAAGATTTGATTTTGCGATAGCTGTTTATGTTACATTTTAATGTTTTACAAACTAAAATTTTAGCTTCACCTGTTTAAAATATACGATAGGTTGGTATAGGTGATCAAGGTAAAATGACGTTTGAATGCTTTGTCAATAAAAATTGACATTATTTTAATTATTGTCGAAGTCTTCACCTAAAAAATATATATTTGACTCTGATCGAAATGAAATACTCTTTGGACGAGAGACTACAGATTGTTATGCTATTTTACAAGTGCCAAGAAAAGGCAAGAGAAGCAAGAAGAAAATTTATTGCAAATTTTCATAGAAATATATCCATCAATACAATTCTAAGGATAAAAAACCTATTTGAGGAAAATAAAACTTTACATGATAGAAAAAGAAATATACGAAGAAGAAGAAATCGAGACCAGGCCATTATAAATTATTTTCAAGTTAATCCAACCAAATCTATTTCGGATGCAGTTCGGGAAGTTCAGTACGGTGGCGGTGTAAGGCGCAGAAGAGTTACCCGAGGGACTGTTGCAGGACTCTGAAAATTCATAAATTTAAGCCTTTTCGTATCCTTCCACTTCAGCACCTAACACCGGCACAAAAAGAACTTCGCTTCCAATTTGTTTCTCAAATGGTAATTCGACAAGAAAACGAAGACCCTAATTTATTCAAAAATATTGCGTGGACCGACGAAGCTACTTTCGCAACATCGGGAGTATTCAACAGACATAATAGTCACCACTGGGCCGTTGAAAATCCAAAAAAGTTCCAGACTATTAAATTTCAAGGGAGGGATTCTATTCATGTTTGGTGTGGGATAAAAAACAATAAAATTTTGGGACCAATATTTTTTAACGGGACTTTAAATGGGCACAGATATTATGAGTTTTTAGAAAACGAAATTGAAAATTTTCTGGAAGACTTACCATTGGCAGAATATCAGAATTTAATTTGGCAACTTGATGGGGCGCCTCCTCATGCCGTGCATGATGTGGTTCAATTTTTAAATCGGCGCCATAACGAATGGATAGGGCGAAATGGAACATATGCTTGCCCGCCCAATAGCCCCGACCTCTCAGTTTTGGATACATTTCTTTGGGGCCATTTGAAGAACGTCGTATACAGACAACGAAACGAAAATATTCAAGAGATCATGGGAAAAATTGTCGATGAAATAAACCGCCTTAACCAGGAAAATCATATTGTAACAGCAAGTTTAGTTACAAGTTTTTTACAAAGGGGTTATCGATGTTGTTTCGAGAAAAACGGCGGTCACATTGAAAACTTATGTTATTAGTAGTTTTATTTTATTATTTAATAATTATTTTTTATTGAATTTCTTTTTCTATCATGTAAAGTTTTATTTTCCTCAAATAGGTTTTTTATCCTTAGAATTGTATTGATGGATATATTTCTATGAAAATTTGCAATAAATCTTCTTCTTGCTTCTCTTGCATTTTCTTGGCACTTGTAAAATAGCATAACAATCTGTAGTCTCTCGTCCAAAGAGTATTTCATTTCGATCAGAGTCAAATATATATTTTTTAGGTGAAGACTTCGACAATAATTAAAATAATGTCAATTTTTTATTGACAAAGCATTCAAACGTCATTTTACCTTGATCACCTATACCAACCTATCGTATATTTTAAACAGGTGAAGCTAAAATTTTAGTTTGTAAAACATTAAAATGTAATATAAACAGCTATCGCAAAATCAAATCTTTTAATCAGAACGGACATAAAAAAATCACTCTTTCCAAAAATCATATAAAAAACGATACATTCCATTTAAAAAACACCTGATGCATAGCGTAACTCTTTTGCTTCTGGTTCAAATATTTTTTCGATGACATTTTTGGATTCTACAAGAAAAAATACATCGATTGGCTATTTTGAATTTTTCCAAAATACAAGGAAGGTCGAAAATAGGTCCCTGTTCAGTCCCCGCTGGAACACCCTGTACACTTTCATTTGTATACTAAACAATTTAAAAAATAAAATGGAATCTCCAGTCTTCTCTCTAGAAGAGTTTACACAATACAAAGAGGTCTCACTTCCTTAACTAACCCGTTTTCTATAAACTTACTGCTTTTTTATACTCCTCCTCCATGGTTCTGTTCATCTTCTTATGGTTCTCTTCCATTGCTTTGATCCTATTTTCCCAATAATCATCATTTTTCTTCAGTTCTGCTACATTAGCCTTAAATTAAATTAAATATGTATATTTAAATTATAGTCTTATTATACTTCACATAGACAATCCATGTTATAAGATTTGATGTGGTGTGGTCATAGTGCGATTTTGGTCTACTTACTTACAAATATTTTAATGTGCATTTTAAGGTCATTGGAGATCACAAACAAAATTCAGGGTTAAAATTGAATTTCCCAGAAAACCTTTACGGAAAGACAAAGATAAAATGTATCTAGGGGGGTCTTTTTTCATTTTTTCAATTGTCTATTTGAAGTATAATCATAGAAACAATAAAATTCAGAAAAAATACTGTATTAAATGTTAAGTAGGTATTACCTGTCGAATTTGAAGACTGGTTAGTGATGGTTCATACAAATATACAGGTAATGGTGTAGCTGCATGTGGTGTGGGTAGAACTGGTGTGACTTGTGAGATGGTTGCTTCTTGGTTCCTTACCGCTAAAGGTTAAAAAACATGAAATTTCCTTTAGATATTATATTATGCTAATGATTTAGTACCTAAATACAAATATATTTTCATGATATCCAGGGTTTTCATTATGCCACTGACTATCCATTTACATTTTATTATTCGACCACAGCGTCATTTTTTAAAGAGTACCTACCATCATTTAACTCGTCATTTATGATAAAAATAAAACAAATACTACACCTTTTTACCAGTTGCCATTATGAAGCAAAACTGGTGTTCATACACCCCTTTAGTTATCAACAAGAAATACTGATTCTTATGATTAAGCCATGTCAAATTCGAATTACTATCCGACGTTTCGCTTTCGATTACACTAGGTATCTTCAAGGATCTTTACACCAGTGGTGCAAGCTGATGAAGTCAGATTTGAGGCAACGAAGATCATTAAAAATTCTAAACCACCAGAGTCGAATCTCTCCACAGCCAAAAAAAAAACAGTGATGAAGATCTTAAATGAAAACACACACCTCCTGGTCCTTCTAGCAGATAAAGGCAATGTCACATCATGGAGAGATACCTGGAAAAGGTAACACAACTTTTGTACAACAACACCCTATAAGATTATGCAGCCAGACCCTACAAATAAAATAGAAAAACGCGTTACCAATCTGATTAACACATCCAACCTACTACCAGCAGAGAAGAAATCAGTAAAGCCAAGCAAACCCCCAGGTTCTATGGTTTTCCCAAGATACACAAGAACAATGTATGTACCAGTGCATGTTCTCTATTTCCAACACTTTGTTGACAATTCAGAGAAACCATAAAACTATTGTATACAATATTTTTTTATATATCTAAAAGTTAAGCTTTTTAAATATAACCAGACACCCTATACTGGTGCAGTGAGCAAAATCTTAAATTTTTGAGATGTTTTCAACACTTTTATTTTAATATAGGATTTTAGAAAAAACATTATTGATAGTTTTTATAAAACCCCTTATGATAATATTAATACAAATTCACTACAATAAAAATAAATTTTATTAATAAATAAATTTAGATTTTTAATACAATTTTTTTTTACCCTAGTTAATTTGTTTCAAAATTTAGGAGAATTTTATAAAAACACTGTCAAAACTATTTTCTTCAGCATGCATCAAATTTCATCAAAAATAAAATATAATTTACAAAAATAGAAATTTGTTGTTTTATTTAAAGATGTCGGATTAAGACTAAACAAAATTATAGACTCAATATCAAATACATACATACATATAAAAAAACAGTGTTTAATGCATTATGTTGCCCATAGAGTGTTTAATATTGCTCCAAAGCAAATGTATTATTTCCCTTAAATTTCTTACAGATACATTAACATTAACCTTTTCTAACAGATCAGAACATATTATATAATTATTTAATAACTTAAAAATGAGAAATTGATCACTATTTTTTGCACCTTTCCTTAAGGGTATTAAGCTCGGTTTTAAGATTTAACAATGTCAAAAGAGGGGATTCCGAATTGAATCCTGTATACCTAAAGAATCTGTTTTGCACATACTCCCGAACATATTCATGCACTGCAATGTGTGAGGACCATACAGAAGTAAAATTTTTCCCAGGGAGGCATATAAGGTCTTTAGAGACCATATATTCCTAAATTCTCTGGTACAGTTCTTCACAAATCCCAACTTTTTAAGTGCCTTATTGTAACATATCCCACTATGGCACTATGGAGTTTGAGGTGTGTGTAGCTTTTTTGAATAATACAGTAATGAATAACAGACTATATATTGTCTCTGTATATAGGACACCTGATAGTTGTGTTAAGGAATTTCTAACGCAGTTTGGAATATTTTTATTTAAATATTATAATAACAAGGATAGTTATGTAATTTGTGGTGATATTAACATAAATCTCTTGGCAAATAGTGAGAGTAAGACTGACCTTTTAAATTTACTCTTAGAATATGACATTCATCTGCATATTTTGGAACCAACACGAGTAAGTAGTACTAGTTCAACATGCATTGGAGGACGTGCAAGTGCAACCTATTTTTTATTCTGATCATATGTATCAAACATGTAATTTTAAATTTACTTATTGGTGTAGCCCTGTAAAAGATTATATAAACTGTAGAAATTTTAATAATATAAATATGGAAAATTTTTATAAAGCTATATTTTATGAACAATGACATGAAATGTATAACGCCAACAATTTTAAGGACATGTTTTCTGCATTCTATGACACATTATTATTTCATTACAATTGCAATTTTCCAGCTAAAAGGAAAAAGATAAAAAAAAGGGAGACTCAATGGTTTTCACCGCAAATAAAGGAAATACATGGCTTTCTCTGTGAAATGAAATCAGTAGAGAGACATCTCAATGATCCTAATTATACACAAAAATATAAAGAACTCTGTTCAAAATTTAAAAAAACAGAGAAACTGTCAAAGATTGTCAAATGCGGAAAATCTGTCACGAGAAAGTTGGAAAATAATTAATGAAAGTAGAAACAGAAATTGTCATGGTATACCTGGATGTGTAAATGATGGCAAGGGAGGTGTGATTGCGGATCCATTACATGTTTGTGACACCTTTAACAAATATTTCTTGAATGTCGCACAAAATTGCCCTGTACCAAATTCTCATAACATCAAATTTACTAATTTTGGCCCGATCAGTTTTTTTCTGCGACCTGTCACTCCATGGGAAGTCAGGGATATGCTTAGCAAAACAACTCGCAAGTCAGCCGCAGGTTTGGATGAATTACATGGTAAAGCCCTAAGAGTCATTCAAGATTTAGTATGTTACCCTCTTTCATACCTGATCAATGAATCTTTTAACTCTGGTGAATTTCCAGAACCTCTTAAGAAATCTAAATGTGTTCCAATATATAAGCATAAAGGATCAAAGTATGATATTTCAAACTATAGGTCTGTTTGTGTACAAAGCCAAATATCAAAAATATTTGAACTTTGTTTCTCTGAACGATTGTTAAGTTTTTTAGAGACTAATAACATTATAAATAATTCTCAACATGGATTTCGTCATAACAAGCACGGCCATTTCCGACTGTCTTGAATTTGTCTATGCTGCTCTTAATGGCAAAGAATCTGTTATTGGGCTATTTTATGATCTTAGTCGAGCATTCGATACTATAAGTCACGAACTTCTTTTAATGAAATTGTATGCAAATGGTGTGCGTGGAGTGGTATATAACTGGGTGGCTTCCTATCTTTGTAAACGTGAACAAACAGTTTCAATCAATGGAGTTAAGTCCTATGCAGGCCTGAATGATCTGGGAGTGCCGCAAGGCTCTATACTTGGGCCACTATTTTTCATCATTTTTATTAATGATGTGGAAGGCTCTTGTGGTGACTTAGGTCAGGCTGTTCTGTATGCGGATGACACAAATATACTGCTGAGCAACTCGAGCCCAAACCAGCTGATAGACAATTGTAATCAAATGTCCAAAAATTTTTCTGTATATTGTTGTAACAATGGTCTTGTTCTTAATGCTGGAAAAACTGTTCTTATGCAGTTCCTTCCAAAAAATGTTAGTGTCAATAATGAACTACTTATAACAATTAATGGACAATCTATAAATAGTGAAACGGTGATCAAGTTTTTGGGAATTTATATTGATCATAAATTAACTTGGGAAACACATATAGACAATATTTGTGTAAAGCTTAGCTCACTATGTTTTTTGATTAGGCAGTTAAGGGACTCTATAGAAGTTAGAACTTTGAAATGTATTTACTTTGGCTTGGTTCAGTCAGTACTGCAGTACGGCCTAATTTTTTGGGGCTCCTCAGCTCACTGTTCTAAAGTCTTTGTGTTGCAAAAAAAAATATTGCGATGTATGGAAAATGCACCACCCTACTCTTCTTGCAAAAATAGGATTAAAATGCTTAACATTTTAACATTGCCATGCTTGTATATATTGCAACTGGTAACCAATGTCACCAATGATCATACATCATTGTTGCAAAATTGTCACATTCACAATCATGAAACAAGGCAGGCCCAGAACTTCAGAATGCCATTCTCTAGGCTTACAGTAGGACAAAATTCGCCTTCATATATTGGAGTAAAATGTTTGAATAAATTAAAATCCGTATTGGGAAATGAGGAGAAACCAGAAAGAGATTTTAAAAGAAAAGTACACACATTTCTGTCTGAACATGCCTTTTATTCAGTTAGGGAATTTTTAGATTACAAATAAGTATTTTAATTGTGTGATATTAACAAGTCGTGCTTATGTGCTCTTATGTAGTGTAGTGTTTGCTTCTTAGTTTTATTTTATTTGTTTATTTCTTTATTTATTTTAGGATTTGTGTTCTCTTGTAATTTCTTTCTTCCTATCTGATCTCTGACTAGACCTATAAGGTGCTGTAACAGTAATTTCTGTGTTGAATAAATGATTTTTTTTTTTTTATGATCAACAAAAAATGGTTTAACATTAAAATTAAGTCCCAAGTCATGAACACACTTTACATTTTCTAAACCAATGTCATTTAAAAAGTACATATTTTACACAATTTAGGTGACAGCTTTCTATAAAATTGAATATTGACTATTTAGATTTATCTACATAGACTTTCATTTTAATAATATCACACCAGTCTTGTATCCTCAGGAATCCTGCATCTCCCTACTCACGTCATCTGAGTCAATTTTTTTCTTAAATATTAGTCATCTGCATAGAGAAATATTTTACAACTTCAAAAACAGGTTACAATGTCATTGACAAACAGATTAAGGACTGCAGGTGCAAGATAGCCCGATACACTCCAGATCGTACTTGAATTACGAGTATATCTGAATGGTATGACCTCGGGTATGACTTAAGCAATTTGTTTATGACCTAAAAGCATAGTAGAAATAAACTAGTCCACTCCTGGACAAATCCTTTGATCTATTACTGCCACATTTTTTTCACATTGTATGATCATGCGGCGGTCAGCAAAGGGAAGTCGGACATTAGCCAGAGATGTATTTAGGAAAATATGGGCACACAATAAAATACAAAATATTGTTTGATCATCAGGTGAAAAATTACATGAAAACGGAATATTGTAAAAATCTTTGATGTAAGCAATAGTATTTTGTGCATCTGCAAGATGAGAACAAATACAACAAAAATATTATTTTTTTATTACATAAATCGTCTTAAATGTCTTAACTTTCTCACAATGTGTAAAAACCAATTTTTATCAAAGAATATCTCAGTTATGTCTATTAGCTTACGAGTTAACCGGACTGATTTTGGGCATAATCAATGTAGATGAAGGATTTAAAAAGGGCACGAAATGACAAAAAATTATTTACTATTTTGTATTAAAATTGGGCTTTAGCCCGTTGAAATAAATAAATAAAAAGTATTTTCTTATTGCGGACTTTTGGGTATCCACACTTTTAATTCTAAACTTAGTGGTTTTTTTTTATGAGAACAATTTAGCATGTTACTTTTTAAATACTTCCAGCAAACATACAATTATATTTTAGAGCATTTAAAATTAATTAAACTATGAATTTTGGCCACCCAAAAACAGATTTATAATATGTTCAAGAAGTCTATATATATCATATCTGTGGATACACTACTCCCCAAGACTTTGGAGAGTGCCCGCTCATAGATCAATAAATTTGTAGTAATTGAGCATTCACAATGACATTTTTAAAATTGTTAGTTACAAAAAATGTTATAGATTAAGTTATATATGCTAGTAATACACTAATTGTTTTTTAAAAATTATTTTAAAAATCATGCAACACTCTCATAATCTTTCTTAAACATATGAACAATGCCTATTATTTTGATATAATACAAATTAAGACAGACATAAAGTAACATGAAAGAGACTATTATTTCCTCTAGTGAAAAACAAATTATTGTAGACATAAATTATCTAATGCTAAAACAGTTCATTTCCCAATAAAAATCTACGAGAAGTTGACGGTGGAAAATATATTAAAAGGACGTCAAGAGTCAATACAGTTTTAGAAAAATATTTCCTTTAAACACTGCCAAAAAGGGTATTATGTAACTCAGATTTACAAACAAAAAACATCAGTTAGCAGTATACTAAATTCGCTATCTAACGTCTAGAGGAAAAAACATAATTCTCATAAATATATTTATAAAAACTATTTTTTCACCCTCATATAATCCCTAAATAAAGAATAATGAGGTTAAGTCCTTACTTTGAGCTACTCCTCGAATTCTATCTACTACATCGTCGGACACTTTTATAACACTAGTTGGGTCGTCATTTTCAACCGTTAATTTTCTTGTCTTGCTTGGATTAGCTCCCATTTCTATTTTCTTCTTAATTTCCAAATATTTTTCGTTATTTTTTTTGGTTAAAGTTTTTCGCTGGATGTCATAAGGCCATTTCTTTGACATCTGAAAATTTATCCAACAACTGTGTAGTAACTCTACAACTTGACATACAAGTAGCTGTATATTTAGTTGCAGCATTTTCTCAAAGCATATTTCTGTGTGCTTTTATTTTTACATGGTTCTTTCTATTTGCATAATTGAAATTGCTTGACGGTTGACAGAAAATCAAAAAGTAAGGTTAAACATTCTGTCAAATTGGTCAAAACAAACAAAATTATACTTTATTTCTTAAAAAGTAGTCTATTAATTTTTCAAAATGAATGTTATAGGAGCAGTTAAAGCATATGTAGACAAAATGACCGATGAAAGCGAGCCTGGTATGAAAGTACTCCTTATGGACAAAGAAACTACCAGTATCATTAGTATGGTTTATAGTCAGAGCGAAATTCAACAAAAAGAAGTGTTTTTATTGGAAAGGATAGATTCTCCAAATTATGCCAATTCTACTGGCCTCCGTTACCTTAAGTGTTTGGTTTTCTTAAGACCTACACAACACAATATTGAATTGCTTTGCAATGAACTACGCAATCCAAAATATGGAGCGTATTATATATATTTTTCAAATATTGTTGCCAAAGCTGACATTAAAACGTTAGGTAAGGTGCGCTTTGAATCAACCTAATTTTATATATATTTTTTATGGTAACTAAATATATGACTTATATTTTAGCTGAAAATGATGAACAGGAAGTGGTAAAAGAAGTTCTAGAGCTGTATATGGATTACTTAGCAGTAAATCCTCATTTGTTTTCAATGGGTATTCCATGTTGTATGGAACGGCTATCTTGGAATCATAACTCACTGCAAAGAACAGTGCAAGGATTGGTTTCAGTACTTTTATCTTTGAAAAAATCTCCTATAATAAGGTATGATATTAGAAAACATTATTTTTTTTATGCTTTGAAATTTATGTTGACAAATTTCAAAAGAAAAATGAAATTACAGGTATCAGTCAAATTCAAAGCTTGCCAAAGATCTTGGCAGCCGAGTTGAAGATGTCATGAACAAGGAATCATCATTGTTTGCTTTTGGACAAAGTGGTCATAGTTTGTTACTTATTTTAGATAGAAGAGATGACCCCATTACCCCACTGTTAAATCAATGGACCTATCAAGCAATGGTTCATGAACTGATTGGAATTAACAATAATCGAGTTAATTTGTCAAACATTCCAGGTAATGGATTCAATTTCTTCAACTATTAAATAAGTACTGTACTATTGTTTAACTTATAGGTATCTGTGAGAATTCTACTTCTTCCAGATTCTGCTATCTTTTTTATTTTGCAAACACATCCATGCAAATGAATACCTACTAAACTGATGTTAAAAATTCATACAGAATTGCCCAAGCAAATAGTCTAGAAAAGTTTATATTTGATGCTGTTAATAACTGGCATAGTAATTAATTCACTGATTTCTTAACTTTGAGATTTTACTGTTTCCTCTGCTATCTTAGATTAAAGAACTGAAGATTTTATAAAAATGTCTCTTCGGAGAGACGGTAGCTGTGGTATTCTGTGACTTATCGAAGGCATTTGACTGTGTGAGTCACGGAATATTGCTGCAAAAACTCGAAGTGTATGGCTTTAGAGGCATCGCACTGGAGTGGTTTAGGTCATATTTAAAAGGCCATATGCAGGCTGTGAGGAGCAGCAGTGATATATCTGAACCTCTGGAGGTGAGCGCAGGCATATCGCAGGGCTCTGTGTTTATTTATTTATTTATTTATTTAAAGATAAATTCTCTGCTACAAGTGGGGCCCCCCAGGGGAGTAATCTAGCGCCGTTAATTTTCTCCATTTTCATCAATGATATTGCAATGGGAATCTCTAGCAAGACCATCTTATTCGTGGACGATATGAAAGTCTACAGGGTGGTACTTTCCAAGGCTGATTGCGAGAAACTTCAGAATGATCTGAAAATTATTACTGATTGGTGTAGCACAAACAAGCTTCCCTTAAATGTACAAAAATGTAAGAAGATGACACTCACCCGAAAGCATAATCAAATTCTGTTTCAGTATAGTATTTCCAATAATGTCCTACCTAACTGTGAATCGGTTAGGGATCTAGGAGTAGTTGTTGACAGGACCTTGTTCAATGGTCATATTGAGGAGATAACGCAATCTGCATTGAAAACTCTTGGCTTTCTCATTCGCACAACCAGTAAATTCACTGACAGTGAATGTGTTATAACGTTGTACAATGCACTTGTTCGGTCCAAACTAGAATACGCCTCTATAGTGTGGTCACCTATATACATGGTGCAAATAAACCAAATTGAATATGTGCAAAGAAAATTCTTAAAACACTTGGCATATCGGATGGATGGAGTGTATCCTGCTCGAGGGTTTGATCACTCAGCCCTGCTTCAAAGGTTTGTATTTGTGTCACTATCTGGTAGAAGGGCTTATGCTTCTTTAACTTTTTTATTTAGGTTGGCCAATAACCAGATCCACTGCAGTTCCCTTCTGCAGAAACTTAACTTTCATGTACCCCAACGGTATATGAGAACTACGACATATTTCTATCTTCCACTCTATCGAAATTATGGAGAGCACAAAGCCACACTGTTTCGGGCATGTCAGTATTTTAATTCTATCTCTGCAGAGATCGACATTGACATTCACGGTCTAACCTTCAGTAAATTTAGAAAGAAAGTTGTTGAGTATTTACATATGCATTATTGTTAAATAATTATCTTTGGCTGGGCTTTGGGGTGATTGTTACGCAAATATTGTTCCATTTATTTTGTAATTATACCAAGACTAGTTTGAATTTGGTTTTGTGATACTTATTTAGTTTCAATTGTATAATGTACTTAAGTTAATAATGATGTAAACTATATATATTAAGCTAATTTGTCTTGTAATTGGGTTTCCTGTTAGACAATAAATATTATTATTATTATTATTATTATTATTTAAGTATAGAAATACATTTGAAGTTTATACAGAGATTACAGACCTAACCTAACCTAACCTAAGATAATTCGTTTAGCTTGAGACTTGAATCTATCTTGCGATAAATTAAAGAAGTCAAAACCTTCATAGAATTTATTGACATTAGCAGATATTCTATTAACTGGACTAAATAATAAGTACCAAGTTCGGCAATATGGAATGTGCAGAAGAGACTTACTTCGTGTCCGGTAATTTTGAATGTGTAAATAAAAACACTGAAGACATTCTGAGCTTTTTCTGTGGTAGTTAAAGATATTGAAGGCAAAACATCAAAGTATTCCCTTCTACGAACTAGAGTAGTTAAGTCTAAATAAGTCATAGTTTGGTCATCACTGAGACACACACCACTCTGGAAAAGTTTGTACCTTGCAAATTTTATAAATTTATGTTGCACATTCTCGAGCCTATTGATGTGGGTCTGATAGTAAGGTGACCAAACTATGCATGAAGACTCAAGAACGGATCTGACTAGTGATGTATACAGAATTTTGATAGCGCATATACTTGTAAAGTCTCTAGTAGCTCTCTTAATAAAGCCCAACATTTTATTAGCTCTACCAATGACCGCTTCAAAATGTTCAGTAAACATTAACCAAGTATCTAAATATACGCCAAGGTCTTTTATAACAGAAACTTCAGATAAAGGGACATTATTTAAGTAATACTGAAAAGGATCTTTATCAATGAGTCTACTGAATCTTATATAACAACACTTGTTAATGTTGAGGGACATGTCATTAAGCTGACACCAATCATTTACAATATTAAGATCATTTTGTAGAATAATCATGTCGTGAGTGGACGTCACCCGACGATACAATTTCATATCATCAGCGAAAAGCAGAAAACTTGGGACCATTATTGTTTTTGATCTATGTTAGTGATTTACCATCACTTAGGATTAGAGCTCACTAACTTGTGAATCATAAAAATAAGGAAATCTTTTGTTTACTCTAAAAGAATAGGTAAGTTTCAGTGTCAAAACAAAAAATCCTACTACAATGGCTATCCATGGCACACTTGATAAAAGTAAATAATTGATTATCGAGTATTTTTCTTAGTAATATTTAATTTTTGAGCTTATTTTTAATCCAATCGCAAAAAAGTTAGTAGCCCTAGATTCCCAAAAAAATCCGCTTTTCAAAAAATGCTTGTCTAAAAAGGGTCGCTACTTGAAAAAAAAATAGTTAGACACAAAAATTTGATTTTATCAACTTCTCTTGTTCCTAGCTATCAGACTAATCACTAAAACTTAGCGATTGTGTTATTCTGTCATCATTTCAGGTTCTTAGGTTAGGTTGATTTGTGTCTGGTCATGGCCACCTAGATGCAATTTTAAAAATGGCTATAAAAAATCAAGTAGGCATAGAAAGTTTTGAAAATATCACATTCTGATTCAGAATTGTCTTAGGAATCCAAAAATGTAAAAAAATACAGAGTGTTCCATTTAAAAAATCGAAACTGGAGTCATTTCCGGTGAAACCGAAAGTGACCGGAATGGGAAAATATGCCAAAACTCTCCTCTGTATGTACCATTTGCTTATACCAAATTTCGTTTTGATACATCAAATACTTTAAAAGTTATGGCCTGTCTAATAGATTCGTTGACATCCGGTATATGCAGAGTTTTAGTCAGTCACCAATGGGTAATCCATCATTTCCGTAGATACTCACTTCCTTTTCATTGCCGCAGACTCGTGCGGCAAACCCGACTATTGTGTTTTTTACTATACTGTAGTAATAGCCTTTTACTTTTTAGGTGTGTCAAAAGAACTATCTGAAGTTGTCTTGTCGGCAGAACAAGACGCATTCTACGCCAAAAACATATTTATGAATTATGGTGACATAGGTCAAAATATCAAACAACTCATGGACCAGTTTCAAGCAAAAGCAAAGAGTCATCAAAAGATTGAGAGCATCGCGGATATGAAAAGTTTCGTAGAATCCTATCCTCAATTTAAAAAATTATCTGGTAACGTTACAAAACATGTGACCGTAGTGGGCGAATTGAGTTCGATGGTAAACAGGCACCATTTGCTCGATGTTTCTGAGGTAGAGCAAGAGATAAGTTCTCAAAATGACCATTCAGCTCATTTATCTAGTGTAAAAAAATTAATACAAGATGATAAAATCAGACATACAGACGCTGCAAAATTGGTGATGTTATATGCTCTTAGATACCAAAACCATGGCAACAATGAAACCTTCAGTCTGATAGAGCTTCTCAAAAAAAGGGGTGTGTCAGATAAGCTAATAAAAGATATAGTATATTTATTGGAATACGCTGGTTCTCATGCTAGGCAGAGCAACTTGTTCAATGTAGAGGATGCCGTAAAGATTACAAAAAGGTTCTTTAAAGGGTTGAGTGGTGTAGACAACGTATATACACAACACAAACCGCTTTTGCAAGACATTTTAGAAGAACTGATAAAAGGCAGATTAAAGGAGAACTTATATCCTGTTGTAGGCAACCATTCGAGTGGTTTGAGACCGCAAGATATAATTATTTTTATTGTTGGAGGGGCTACTTATGAAGAGTCACTGACTGTTCATACTTTCAATAAGAGTTACCCAAGTTTTAATATTCTTCTGGGAGGCACTACAATTCATAATTCTTCTAGTTTTCTTGAGGAAGTTGAGGGGGCTTATAGAGGGGAGGATATGCGGTTGAGAAAACATACCAAGCACCTTCGAAATGTTAAGTTTGATTAAGATTTTTTTTAATTGTAAACAAACCAAAAATTAGGTTTGACATTCCTTTATTAAATATTTTATATGTTTTTCTACTATTGATGGGCAAAATTCCTGGAAACTTTTCCAAAAAACTTGCTTCCTTAGATTTGGGTTTTGTATACAATATATGTCCCATCGAATTTGACAATTTTTGTTATAAAATAGAAACTTTACATTCTTTTAATTATTCCAAGAAAAAGATCAAAGCATGAACCATTTTTTCCTAAAAAAAAAGATTTTTTTTTTATTATTTCAGTTCCTTTCATTGAGAAAACTCTTTGTTTTAATAGATATCATACTTGACCTTGTTTAAATTTTCAGGTTTATCTCCTGATAGTAATACACTTGGCTGCTGGGTTTTGTGTTTGTTAAATCCAGTAATTTAGTTTGATATACTTTTTTACATTAAAACTAAAAAAAAACCTAACTTGGGGTAAGCAAAAATTGTTTGACACTATCCACTTTTAATCTATAGAGCATATTAATTATTTATACTTAAAAACAATCAATTTCTATGGTAAATCATCATACATTGCAGACGTAAATAGTCCCCCCCCCTTCTTACTTTTGAACGCTAAAGATTATTTTCTTGAAATTTTTGGTCACGCTGTATGCCACCAAATTAGCGCCAAATTGTACAAACATCTCTGACAATTTTGGAGATATTCCCAGAAAGTTTCCAAAATGGGAAAGTTTCCAAAGATGGAAAATTTCATCTGTCCAACACTTTTCCACTGTCCATCACTAATTTCTAGTCTAGTTACATTATATTAGTCGTTTTGAGCTTTTCTGATTTCGAATTGAAAATAAAAGTCTCTTCCTGCTTCTGATATTGCAAAATGTAGACACTTTAAAGCAATAATCCAAAAAGATATTTTATTTATCTTGTTTTATTTTTTTGAAAACATTTTATCTTGACCTGAAAAGAACCCTGAAGGAGTCTGTTAGAGAGTGGTTCTAGTTAAATCTTAATATTATGTTGTTCTTATTCTCTTGACGTGTATATACAGGATAGGTCGAATAGTTAATATTTTTTTTAAATAAAACACATCCTGTATTTTGTCTTTAACAAATTGTCCCTAGCTTGCTAATTATAAATAAGCCAGCTTTGTTAACTTTATCTTTAAGGATTCTCATTAGCATTCACCAGTTGCGGCTCGTGGTCAACTTTTCAGGGTGGTAAATATATATATTTTGTTTTTGTAGGTTTTCTTGGATCGTAACTTTTATATATATTTTTTTGGTTTTTTATTTTCTTGGGATTTTCTTAGGGTCCTTGTAAAAGTAAGATGTGTTTATGTTTTTATTCACATATTTATTAACGTTTCAGTCTATTTTGACCTTCTTCAGAATACATTGAAGTTAGAAACTAAAAAAATTTTAACTGTTAAATCATGTTCTGTATTGAACAATTTTTTACTTTCACTTACCTAGGAACAATCAATCTAGCAAAATGCATTGCTTCAGTTATAAACTATAATTTCCTGGATAATTTATCATAAAACACAAATTAGTTTTAGTCATTACACGTAAGTACATTTAACACGACATTTAGTATGACAATCCCCATAGTAAAATAAAAACTGTAAACATATATGGGACATTTTCAGACTGAATGTCGATGTGAAATTATTATTGTTATTGCTATGGGTGACTTCTGTAAATTTTATCTAAGATTTAATTAGATTATAAGGTATCTGCTACACAAAACTGGAATTCCTTTTAAATACTATTTTTTTAGGATGTAATATATTTTACTAAGATGTTTTATTTCGGTTTTTCAGTTTATAGCGTTCGGGTTATTTTTAATTTCAATCATTTCCAAAAACTCTCGCTTTTTTGTATGATTTTCTGTTCTTAATATCTTAGTGTTTTCATAGTTAAAAGTATGATTTTTTTCTTGACAGTGGTCAGTAAGGGCGGTCTTATTTTTTTTGTCGTATTTGTGCCTGTTAATTATATTTTTCAAATATTGACTGGTTTGACCAATGTACACGACATTGCAATTTTAACATGGAATTTCGTAAACTACGTGAGATTTTTTTTTGGGAATTTTTGATTTTAGTTGAATGAAATTATTTTTTAATAGTTGATATCCTTTATGTGCGATTGTAATGTTATGAGGCTTGAATATATTTTTTAACTTTTCTGATAGACCCTTAACATATGACAAAGAAAGATACTTATTTTTTTGTTTTTGGTGTTCCGAAGGAATTGTTTTTTGTAGTTGATTGTAAAAAATATGAATACGTTTTTTTGAAAATGGTGTTAATTAGACGATCAGGATAGTTGTTTAATTTGAGTGCATCTTTTGCTTTTTTTTATAGTATTTTGTCTAAATTCTGTGTCAGATAATTTAATTGCGCGATCAGCAAGTCCTATGATAACTGACTTTTGTGAAAGTGGATGTTGGGAGTTAATATTTAGGTATCTAGAGGACCATGTTTCTTTAGTTTACCATTCTGTTTGTATAAAATTGGTTTTTCAGTGCAACGTTAAGTCTAAAAAATTTATTATTTTATCTTTTTCTATTTCGATTGTGAATTTAAGTTTTTTATGGTAACTATTAAATTGTTCTAGTATATTTAGATGGTTGTTTTTTGGTATTGCTAATGTACAATCATCCACGTATCTGTAGAAGAATGGTATTTGGCAACTTACATTGTTTAATACAGATTCTTTGAGGTCTTCCATAACTAGCTGAGCAACTACGCTAGATATTGATGCACCCATTGCACATCCTTCCAATTGTTTATAAAAAGTCTCATTATACACAAAATATGTTGAATTTAAAGTCAATTCTACAGCTTCTAAGAAATCATTCAAAGGTATATCAGTATATGTACATCTAGAGATACTAGTATATAATTATAATACTAAAGGTCGTGTTAAATGTACTTACGTGTAATGACTAAAACTAATTTGTGTTTTTATGATAAATTATCTAGGAACTTATGTACAATACAGAACATGATTTAACAGTTGAAATTTTTTTAGTTTCTAACGTCAATGTATTCTGAAGAAGGTCAAAATAGACCGAAAAGTTAGTAAATATGTGAATAAGAAGAATAAGAAAAATCCAAGAAAATAAAAAACCAAATATATATATATATATATATATATATATATATATATATATATATATATATGTATATATATATTATATTTCACACCACAAAGAGTCATCTGAAAAAATCATAGACACGAAACAATAAAATGCCCTTATCCCTTTTCAATCGCATATCCAGTCACACAAATTGTACATATTTTTACTAAAATAACGATTTCCTTTTTTGTTTTTGTCTTTTTTATTTTTAAGTTCCGAATTTTAAGTTCCGGCAAAGGTCGACAACTGGCCTTAAATTCGAACGAGTCTTGAAAATAAAATAATTTCTATAAAAATACGCAATCGTAACCACAAATCTATCACACGATTTGCATTAAACGCATCAATTGACAAAAATGTATAAGTTTCCTCGGCGCGGCTGTTGGCCCAAAATTTGCTAAGGTAAGCCGTATATTACTTATGCGCCCCTGTGCGAATTCGATCGGGAACACTCGGAAAAAACTCGTCTCTGTTTATAAGCACTAGGTCATCGCGGGCCGGCAGCCTCGTGATCCAACGAAACGAATCCTCCGGAGATCCCTGCGCGAGGCATCGATAGTGCGGGTTCGAGGAATCAAGTGAGCGTTCAACGAGTTTACACGCTTAGAATAATAGAAGGAATTTCCAGATTTAAAATAAATTAAAAATATATAAATTATTTATTATTTTCTGTTTGGAAATATTTATTGGGGGTCATTGACCATATGACCTAATGGAGGAGCCGCCACTGACTCCCACTATACAATAAAATGTTTTCCGTCTCTTTCTAAAACATTGCCTCTATTGATGGATGCCATATTTGTCAAATGCCTTTAAAGATGAGGGTATCAAATCTAGTATATTTATATTTAACAGGAACAGACCCATTTGATGGACTTAGGACTTGAAGTGTTAAAAAATCCTATGACCACATATTTATTTTTTTTTTGTAGTGACAAGGATCACTAAATAATATGTGGTCACTCTATGTTTTGACACCCCCAAGTCCATACATGTCTGGGGAAGGATAATTATCGTTTTTTTTTTCAATTTTCAATAATTTTTTTTCAATAATTTGTTCTTCATTGCTCAATTCTACTAATGAAAATAATTTTCGTTAAATCTTTATAATTATTTTGTAGTATTTAGGTAAAATGTTAAAGTGATATATTTATTTATGTATGATAAGATAAAATGTACATGTATAATAAAAACATTGTGTATTTTTAGCGAGTCTTTTTTTTTTCACTAATATTCTAATTTTTATTTTAGACGTAAAAAAATACCACAGTGATTTTTCTCAAAGAAATTGTGGTCATTGTAATTTTGCAAGCCTAGTAAAAAAATCTATATTAGACTTCATGTTTTGGGGCAAATTTTCTACATATAAATTATTGAACTACGTGTTTTACAGAGTCTAGTCTTTTTTTTTCTTGTTAAAATATTCTTTACAAAATAACTTTACTCTTTTTTACTTTTATTTGTCCTAGGTAACAAGTCTAAAAATATGTTTTTATTTTGCTTTTCGATTTGAAACATATGTGTCTATTTTAATAGTTAGAAATCAAATTAGATATATTTAAGAATAGTATAGATATCTATGAAAAACCTTTTCGTTAATTCATTTTTTTTGCCTTATTTCGTGAATTATTCAAATAATATACAAAATAAAATTAATAAGATTTCTACATTCTTTTTATACGTAAAAAAGTAGTTTTAGGTTTAATCTCCCACTCTTTAAAAAAAGAATATTTTGCATTAAGAAATAACTAAAGAAAATATGGCTGTATTTCTTTTCCACCACTACAATGACGTTAGAGGATCATCAAATCTCTAAATACTGTTCTAGTGTATGTCGCTAAAAAACGCCTAGCAACGAAAGTAAGCCGAAATTTAAGTCGGCCGCCCTTTTGATTCGAATATATGCGTAAGAAATAAAAGAAATAAAAAAGAAAATAAGGGAAAAACATTGCTGTCGTGACTTCCGAAGTTAGCACGGTTTCAGGTGCATGCGTGCGAAAAGCCAAAGAGGAATTGCTGGGAAATATAAAAGAGGAAGATATTGGATTTTTATCATACATGTCGGTATGTATATATATATATATATATATATATATATATATATATATATATATATATATATATATATATATATATATATATATATATATATATATATATATATATATATATACGTAGGAAGATTTTCTTTGGTTTTTTTGGCCTCAAGTTATTTTTTTGGAAAAATAAAACAAATTTATTTTTCGGCACTAATTTTCATTTTGTTTATTGCAAACGTTTCGGCTAAATGCCTTCATCAGTGCTGTTTGACTGAAACTAAAAACAGTACTATTTTATATTATGCGAAGTCAACATTTTTTTTTTTTAAATGTAGAGACAAAATGTTACATACATATACTTATAGACACATAATTAAAAATACCTTTTTTTTTTTTTTTTATATAATAATAATTCGTTACGCTAACTAAAATTCCTAGTAATTTATACTTTCAAACTCACCCAAGAAGGTAACTTCCTGCATTCAGCAAACCAAAAAAGAATAAAATTTTTGTCACGTCACATTTAGTATACAGTATTAGACGCCAACAAACATGTAAAATTTTTATTTTTAAAACTACGGTGGCATGTTAGTCTACCGATATATTTTGACTGGAATTGCACCTCGTTTTGAAGCAGTTGCTTGTCTTTCTGATTGTTTTTACTGAAGCAAAAAATTGTATATTGTGTTGTTGTTGTTTTGGTGTATAGCATGAGGGCCTTTAATTATACTATTTGTTATTATAATCAATTGGTAATTACTGTATTTTTTTTCCGTTTCACTTAACTAAGTAAAAAAATTTTTTTTTTTTTTCTTATTTATTAATCAAGGAGAAAATTTCGGAACATGATAATTATTTTATTACGTTGTGATATATTTGGTTTAAATTTTTAATTTCAGTTCTATCATTTATTGAATTTTTATTTTGCTTAATATAGAGCATTTCTAAGAATTCCCTTTTTCTTTGGTTGGTTTCCGTTTTTAATATTTTTGTGTCTTCATATTTGAATTTATGGGATGTTTCATTTTCGTGCTTAGTTAATGAAGTTTTATTTTTTTTGTCATATTTATGTCCATTTAGGCGGTTTTTAAGGTATTGAGTAGTTTGTCCGATGTATACTCCTGGGCAATCATTACATGGTATTTGATATATAGTGTGTGTTTTTTGACTGGTTGGGGTTGGTGTTTTAAGACAAGTAAAAAATTTCTTTTGAAAAGTGTTGTAGCTTTTGTGGCATACGGTTATGTTTTGGTGTTTGAAAATAGTTTGGATACTTTCTGAAAGACCCTGGATGTAAGGAATAGAGAGGAATTTTTTATCTTTAGTTTTTTCGTTTGGTACGTTTTGATTGGGATTGTTCATTTGCTGTAATCTGGAGTTAAATATTGAATTTATTAATTTTTTTGGGTAACTATTTTGAATTAAGATGTTTTTTGCCTTTTGTATTGCCTGGGATTGATAAGTTAAATTACTCAATTTTATTGCTCTATCGGCAAGACTGATTATTACCGACTTTTTTTGGTTCATTGGGTGTTGCGAAAAGTAATTTATGTATCTGCCAGACCACGTTTTTTTTGTGTACCATTGTGTATTGTGGGATTGGTAATGTAATTTTGCGTATCCAATTACAAATTCCAATGAACTCCCTGTTCCTGACATAATATCATCTGTCGAAACATCAATCAGTAACCTTATTAATGATGAAAAAGATACAATAAGGGCAAATTGTTGTAACACTCTCAAAACATATCAAAATAAAATAAAATCTAAACAATATAAAACAAAACATAATAATATAGACCAAGAATTAATTAAAAAAATTAAAAAAACAAACACTTTTCTGAAAAATCATCCAAATCTAAAAATCGTACGCCCAGACAAATCAAATAAAACGGTTATCATGGATACAAAAGAATATGATAATAAAATGCAATTACTTCTGAACGACACAGATACATACAAAAAAATAAATACAGATCCAACAAATATTTTTCAAAAAAGAAACAACGAACTTGTTACACGGTGGGAAAAGAAAAACTATATATCACCTAA
The DNA here is from genome assembly GCA_030620095.1 of Kuschelorhynchus macadamiae. Classification (NCBI taxonomy): domain Eukaryota; kingdom Metazoa; phylum Arthropoda; class Insecta; order Coleoptera; family Curculionidae; genus Kuschelorhynchus; species Kuschelorhynchus macadamiae. The sequence goes on from JAUTXW010004874.1 coordinate 573,914, forward strand.
TTGTGCTAAGAACCTAAAAATGTATAATGCCCAAACACCAAAAATTTACGGTTTGCCAAAATTACATAAAGATGGAATTCCAATGCGCCCAATTATTTCGTGTATACAATCACCATTAAATAACCTTTCTAAATTTTTAAAACAAATTCTAGAAAATATAATCAACAAAAGTACCACTTACATTAAAGATTCATGGGATTTCAAAGAAAAAATAAATAATTTTCAAGTACCTCAAAACCATATTTTAATCTCACTGGATGTCATCTCTCTATACACAAATGTACCAATTGATTTAGCCCTCCTACTTATAAAAAATAAATGGAACGAAATAAAAAAATTCACGGATATACCTCTGGATGAATTTCTAATAGCCATTGAACTAACTTTAAAATCCACATTTTTTGCATACAACAATAATTTTTATAAACAAATAGAAGGTTGCGCAATGGGTTCCCCAATATCAAGTGTAGTTGCACAACTAGTAATGGAGGAACTAGAGAGCAATGTAATCGGACAACTAGACATATCACTTCCATTTTTCTACAGGTACGTTGATGATTGCATAACTCTAATTCCAAAAGATAAATGTAAATATATCCTAAATGCCTTTAACAACTTCCATGAAAAACTTAAATTCACCATCGAGACTGAAAACAACTCAAAAATAAATTTCCTAGATATGACATTATATAATAAAAACAATATTATTGAAACACAATGGTACACAAAAAAAACGTGGTCTGGCAGATACATAAATTACTTTTCGCAACACCCAATGAACCAAAAAAAGTCGGTAATAATCAGTCTTGCCGATAGAGCAATACAATTGAGTAATTTAACTTATCAATCCCAGGCAATACAAAAGGCAAAAAACATCTTAATTCAAAATAGTTACCCAAAAAAATTAATAAATTCAATATTTAACTCCAGATTACAGCAAATGAACAATCCCAATCAAAACGTACCAAACGAAAAAACTAAAGATAAAAAATTCCTCTCTATTCCTTACATCCAGGGTCTTTCAGAAAGTATCCAAACTATTTTCAAACACCAAAACATAACCGTATGCCACAAAAGCTACAACACTTTTCAAAAGAAATTTTTTACTTGTCTTAAAACACCAACCCCAACCAGTCAAAAAACACACACTATATATCAAATACCATGTAATGATTGCCCAGGAGTATACATCGGACAAACTACTCAATACCTTAAAAACCGCCTAAATGGACATAAATATGACAAAAAAAATAAAACTTCATTAACTAAGCACGAAAATGAAACATCCCATAAATTCAAATATGAAGACACAAAAATATTAAAAACGGAAACCAACCAAAGAAAAAGGGAATTCTTAGAAATGCTCTATATTAAGCAAAATAATTATCATGTTCCGAAATTTTCTCCTTGATTAATAAATAAGAAAAAAAAAAAAAAAATTTTTTTACTTAGTTAAGTGAAACGGAAAAAAAATACAGTAATTACCAATTGATTATAATAACAAATAGTATAATTAAAGGCCCTCATGCTATACACCAAAACAACAACAACACAATATACAATTTTTTGCTTCAGTAAAAACAATCAGAAAGACAAGCAACTGCTTCAAAACGAGGTGCAATTCCAGTCAAAATATATCGGTAGACTAACATGCCACCGTAGTTTTAAAAATAAAAATTTTACATGTTTGTTGGCGTCTAATACTGTATACTAAATGTGACGTGACAAAAATTTTATTCTTTTTTGGTTTGCTGAATGCAGGAAGTTACCTTCTTGGGTGAGTTTGAAAGTATAAATTACTAGGAATTTTAGTTAGCGTAACGAATTATTATTATATAAAAAAAAAAAAAAAGGTATTTTTAATTATGTGTCTATAAGTATATGTATGTAACATTTTGTCTCTACATTTAAAAAAAAAAAAATGTTGACTTCGCATAATATAAAATAGTACTGTTTTTAGTTTCAGTCAAACAGCACTGATGAAGGCATTTAGCCGAAACGTTTGCAATAAACAAAATGAAAATTAGTGCCGAAAAATAAATTTGTTTTATTTTTCCAAAAAAATAACTTGAGGCCAAAAAAACCAAAGAAAATCTTCCTACGAATATATTTTAAATGGTCCATATACTCACTATATATATATATATATATATATATATATATATATATATATATATATATATATATATATATATATATATATATATATATATATATATATATATATATATATATATATATATATATATATATATATATATATATATATATATATATATATATATATATATATATATATATATATATATATATATATATATATATATATATATATATATATATATATATATATATATATATATATATATATATATATATATATATATATATATATATATATATATATGTGGCAACATATATAGAGCTATATATATATATATATATATATATATATATATATCCACCCCAGAATATATATATATATATATAGGAAAACAATATATATATATATATTTATATATGTTATTATATAATAACTATATATATATATTTCGAATATGTATAGAAAACCAACACATATATATATATATTATAAATGCAAATATCACATCGTCATATAGCACAAATTCAAGCTGTGGCAAATATATAATATATATATATATAATGAAACACAGACGAGACAAAACGAACTTAAGGTAATATATATGCTTTAAAGAAAAATATACACATATATATATATATATATATTATATAGGTTTAATAACGAACAACAAAAAATATATAAATATATATATACCATATGTAAAAGGCACAACAGACATATATATATATATTATGAGGAAACACAACATATAAACAATACACAAGCCACAAACAATATATAAATACTCGGAAACCCAAAATATAAAATCAAATATGGAATATATATATATATATATTCCGTATAGGATTGTGAAAAGTTGTACGTAGGGCAAACTAACAGGCGAATATCAGCAAGAGTGGATATAGCATAAATAGCATCATAAATAAACAAACAACCTCAGCTTTATATCCTACATCATCAGGAAATATATAAAATAAATTTCGATGGGTGTAGGGAGATTGCCAATATAGAACATTATAAGACCAGAATAATCCGAGAAGCCATAGAAATTGAAAAACAAGGTGATTTAATATAAAGACGAATCATAAAACTACCAACAGTATGGAAGACAATAATCGACAAATCTAAAATCGCAAAAATCAAGCGCAATTAGCACAACAACAACATACCATCCGGAAAACATAAATAACGACCAACGCCTGCGCAGATATAACCTTCGGCCCCGAAGCATATAAAGGAATACAATCACCAACACTTAGTATATATTATATAATAGAAAGTTTCGAAAATGCCAAATGTGATTTTGGCGAAACGTAGCAAAACTCTTCTTTTAGAAAGCAGTATGAATATATATATATATAAAAATCAACACATTATATATATGTATACATATATATATATATACAGGGTGTCCGGGAAAATGTGGGAGATCTCTCGGACTCAGATAGAACATTAAAAAATAAGATGACAAGTTCCCATAAATTTTTTTCCTAGCGGCCCTCCCTACGGAGATACGGCCCCCTAAAGGACCCCAGTGGAGTTCGGTTTTTCTAGAATAACTTTTAAACGACTCAATATAATTTAACGAAAATTTAATATGATAAACAGTAGTAAGGACCTCTCAAAATGCTTCCCTTAAAACATAATTAGCTTGTTTAGTTTACCAGGGACGGACTAGATTGTACATTTTAACGCTCAAATTTTTAACACCCTGTATGATAAGGAGTTAAAAAAAATAAATTTGGATACCTTGAACATTAAGCTAAAGAAAAGGTGCCCTTGTTCATTGTCGATAAAATGAAACGTTTTCGAGAAAAAAAAATAATAAAATAATACAACTTTGGGAGTATTAAATATGTTTTGATCCTGAACAACCTAATAGGCTAAATAGAAAAAAGTCAATTAAAAACTTCATAAGTGGGTTCAACATGTGCTCCGTGATTTGTGATGCACTCGCGGGCACGACGAATAGAGGACTGCTGTACTCGCCACAACAACCCAGCATTGTTCCTTATCATATCGCAATGAAACGTGATTCTCTGTAAAAGTTCCTCCCTAGTAGCAACCGGAGAGGAATACACCAAGGTTTTGAGATGACCCCACAAGTAGAAATTCATTGGCGTTAGGTCGGGAGACCGTGGAGGCCAGGCAATGGGACCTCCTCTGCCTATCCAACGGTTTCCATAGACGTTATTTAGGTGGTCCCGTACAGCAACGCTAAAATGGGGTGGGGCTCCATCATGCATAAAATGCATCCTTTGGCGGGTTTCAAGTGGCAAATGCTCTATTGAATCTAGAAAAGCGTTCTGAAGGAACTCTAAATAAAGTTCACCATTCAATCGTGCCGGTAATACGCATGGTCCAATGAAAAAATTGCCGATTATTCCTGCCCAAACATTAATGGATTGAAACTGATGTTGATGATGATTAACGACAGTGGCATGAGGGTTTTCATCAGCCCATACATGCGAGTTATGTAAATTTACAATACCATCTTTGGTAAATCCTGCTTCATCGGTAAAAAGAATAATGCTAATGAAGATTGGGTTTGTTCGTTGTTGATCTAACAACCAGTTTGCGAACTGGATTCTTCGAGGAAAATCTTCAGGAAGTAGTTGATGCACTTTTTGCAGATGATAAGGGTATAACAACTGTTCTTTAAGTACTTCAGCAACTGTACTTTTTGACACATGAAGCTGCGCGGCTAATATTCGAGTGCTTATTGAGGGAGTATCAGCTACAGTATCCAAAATATCTTCCTCCAATTGCACCGTACGTACTGTTCTCCTCACACCAGCATCAGTACTCCTTTTCCCAAAACTTCCTAAAAATAATTAATGAACGTCAATAATGTTACCTTATTAATTGAGAATTGCCCACCAGTTTCTCTTAGACGTTGGTCAATTCGCTGAAATGTTTTCTCATTTGGAATATTGCGATTAGGATATCTTTCTCCATACAACCTTCTTGCTTCATAAGCATTGCAAGATGCAAGTCCGTACATAAGATGCATATCTGCATACTCACTAAATGTGTATCCCATTATCGAATTAAATTTACCAAGGTATTCAAAATTTAATAAATTAATATCGAAGTAGGTACAAAAAGATCAACGTGTCAAGAAGATTTCAAATGCACACGTCAATGCGAGATTATTTATTTCGTACCATAGTAACGTTTGTAAAAAAGTGCATTCTTTAATACTGATAAATAAACAATAATAAAACATTAATACTTTTATTATTTTTTTTCTCGAAAACGGTTCATTTTTTGACAATGAACAAGAGTACCTTTTCTTTAGCTTAATGTTCAAGGTATCCAAATTTATTTTTTTTAACTCCTTATCATACAGGGTGTTAAAAATTTGAGCGTTAAAATGTACAATCTAGTCCGTCCCTGGTAAACTAAACAAGCTAATTATGTTTTAAGGGAGTATTTTGAGAGGTCCTTACTACTGTCTATCATATTAAATTTTCGTTAAATTATATTGAGTCGTTTAAAAGTTATTCTAGAAAAACCGATTTCCAGTGGGGTTCTTTAGGGGGCCGTATCTCCCTAGGGAGGGCCTCTAGGAAAAAAATTTATGGGAACTTGTCATCTTATTTTTTAATGTTCTATCTGAGTCCGAGAGATCTCCCACATTTTCCCGGACACCCTGTATATATATATATATATATATATATATATATATATGTATATATGTATATATATATATATATATATATATATATATATATATATATATATATATATATATATATATATATATATATATATATATATATATATATATATATATATATATATATATATATATATATATATATATATATATATATATATATATATATATATATATATATATATATATATATATATATGTATATATATATATATATATATATATATATATATATATATATATATATATATATATATATATATATATATATATATATATATATATATATATATATATATATATATATATATATATATATATATATATATATATATATATATATATATATATATATATATATATATATATATATATATATATATATATATATATATATATATATATATATATATATATATATATATATATATATATATATATATATATATATATATATATATATATATATATATATATATATATATATATATATATATATATATATATATATATACATATATATATATATATATATATATATATATATATATATATATATATATATATATATATATATATATATATATATATATATATATATATATATATATATATATATATATATATATATATATATATATATATATATATATATATATATATATATATATATATATATATATATAATAGCAAAAATATATAATTTCTGCAGGTGCAAAACAGCCTACAAGAAGAATTGCTTTCGATTATGTCACTCACAGGGTACCTTCCTGCGATCATGATTTCTGTTAGGGATGTATCTAGATCGATTTTTTCAGAGATTGATCTTTTCCGATTTTCGATCTTTTTAATTCCGATTTTTGATTAGATCGATCTTTAGCGTCAAAGATCGTTGATTACGATCTACCGAAAAGGTCACTCATTCTTAATCTTCTATTAAATGCCCAATATCATGGGATATCAACTAGACACGGTGATGAAAAAATTTATCCTGGCCTGGCGACCACATTAAAAAGAATTGGTAGAATGATTTTTGCCGCCTACCGTCAACTGTCACTGTCAGTGCTTCCACATTGCCTTTTTGGGTTTGATTGTTGTATTGTGAAATGTTTTTTATGATCCTCTTTTTTACCTAAATTCAATTGTTTTTTGGATAAACATTAAAAAAAGTAATTTCCCTACTTTGAAAGACTGTAGCATCGAAACCACTTGAGATAGAATCTAACAGTTTACACTTTCCTGTCTAAGTTTCACTGATTTACTATCAATTTAAACGGAACTCTAAAAACTTCTAATTTGTTATCTATTTCCTTTTTAACAAGAACTTGAACTAATACTAATCGGTAGACTTGTTATAACTAAGGTAAAAAGTGCATGCCGTTTTGTCCCAAATCAAGTGGTTTTGTGCTACAGTGCTTTAAAATAATGAAAATGTATTTTTTTAAACATCAATATCTCAAACACAGTTTAATTTAGATATAGGGTACATAAAGTAAAAACATTAACACAATTACAAAGTAGAGGGTCAGCTTTTTTGGAACACCCCTGTATATGTATATATTTCAAAGTGTGCCCCCCTATCCCCTAGCCATCTTGCCCAATTATTAAATATTCCAAAACGTTCCTGACAAACAGCTAAGTATATTGTGACGTCACAAGGTGAGCAAAGGTACATATTAAATTACATGCTTTACAAAGTCTAGTGTGTAAACTTTATTTTTTCTGAATACAGTGCACCCTTTTCAGTTTCAGTGATCCTAGATAAAAAGAGGAAAAGTCTAAGAATTTGTGTTTATATTGCTTTTTGAATTTTATACATATATCCATATTTTCATCGTGATATAGAAATGTAAATTAAATATATTTAAGAATAGTATAAATAAGTATAACTATGTTCATTTTTTTGTATTATTTTGTGAATTATTAAAATAATATACAAAATAAAATTATTAAGACCTCTATATTATCCCACTCTCTAGATAAAGAATATTATGCATAAAAAACTTGCTAAGGAAGATGCAGCAAACTGTATTTCTTTTCACTCGAAATAATGACGTCAAAGGATCATCAAATATCTTAACGCTATTCTAGTGTATGTCGCTAAAAAACCCCTAGGAAAGAATCTAAACGGAAATTTAAATCTAAGTTGGCCGCGCTTTTAATTTGAATATATGGGGAAGAAACAAATGGGATCTGCAAATTCCGATTTCATATTATATGGATTTTATTTATTTAAAATAGCAAATAAAATATTTTTATCTAATAAAATATAAATAAAAACGAATATAATGGCTGAAATAATGGAAAAACCTATCGCTGTCGCGGCTTCCGACGTCAGTACGGTTTCAGTTGAAAGTGATTCCAAAACCGAAGAGGAATCGCTGGGAAATATAGAAGAGGAAGATATTGGATTTTTAGATATTGATTTACTTTTAGAGCACAATATTTCTTCTGATGATATCCAACAGCTGAAAAAGTTGGGAATTAACACTCTTAAAGGTAAATATTTTAACTTTTAAGTTAAAGAGGGTATATTTATTAATAATTCAACTTATTTATATAACAATGCTGCTAATCGGTAGATAACACACCCCCTGCTAGGGGTTTAACTTACTTAAATTCGGACATGTGCCCTTCCGTTTTGCCCCATGTCGCTGCGCTATGCTACTCCAAAAATGAAGAAAAAAATTGGCCAACTTCATCCGGAACTTTTCTCGACGCTTTAGAGTTGGAGATGAAAGAACTAAAGAAGTAAATTGTGAACACTATATCCCTAGCAATATATGTGAATTCAATTTAAGTTTAGGAAAATTATTGAACCGTGGTTTATTGTAACATATTAATTTTTAAGGGATTTGACGGGAGCCATTTTTGCAGTAAGATTTGTGCATAGTTCTTTGCACAAAAAGTAGTCTTTGGGCCAGTGTTTCGTGGGGATTCAATTTTGGGTGTCATTTTTAAGATGTACAACAAGGCGCAAACCGATATCATTCAAATTGAAAACTGAAATAATTAGGGTAAATATTTTACCTCAACAAATTGTGAAAGTCATTGGCATATATAGTTGTTCTTTTGTTTAGATTATATGTATGTATATATTTAGAAAATCCGTAAATTCTTATTTCCCTTGTACAAAATCGTTCACTAGAGTATTACCGAGGGGTTGCTCACTCTTAAAATTTTGAACAAGGATTTAAAATCTCAGATGTATTTACAGGATTTTTTCTGGATTTGTGAGGATTTTGGGGATTTTAAAATCTGTTATTGGGATTTGTGGAATTTAAAAATCTTTTACTGGTTAAATACCAGTGAAAACGTGTGGGATTTAAAAATCTTATTAGGATTTTGCGTATTTAATATATAGTAATATATTTGTGTCTTAGTTTACTGGATTTATCAGTATTTTTGCCTTGTCTTTTATCATATCATTTAGCAGGAATTCAAATGTATCTATACAGGGTGGTGCAATCAAAATGGGGTGGACGATTGTGGGCAAACGGAGAGGAATTTGAAAAAACATTTTTGGGATATGATTGATAGTCAAGAACGCTGTGTTTTAAAATTATACCCATTATACAGGGTGGTCTGAAAAGTTCGTGGTGAACCAAACTTGTGTTTTTTTTAAATGGGACACCCGGTATATTATTATTTTAGTTGAGTCTCCTATTCGTTACGATCATTTTGATATGAGGTTTGTTGGGTCTAAAATTTATACCAAGGGAATGGGACGAGGTTAAAGTGGAAAAAAGGGTTATACTCCGGCCATTTTTTGAAAACAATTGAAGGAGGTATGGAAAAACCAAATATTCTATAAAATGTATTGTATCTAGGATTACAATAATCGCTTGTAAGTCGTTCAAAATTATTCACTGTTATACAGGGTGGTCAAGTTTTGCAAATTTACCTTGGATTGAATTTTTTTAAATGGAACACCCCATATATTTTACTGTCATATTAAAGATAACATCGCCAGCTTTCAGAAAATACCCTATTTGATATCTTTCTAACCAACAGTTTTTTAGTAAATTAACCGTGAAACCAAAATTTACTCATTCTAACAGAAACGGTATTATTTACGTTGCTTAAATTGACTACCTATAATATAAGGAGGCCATGATATAATCATAAATGAAAAGAAAGATTGACATTCTTGTCAAAACCGCAAAGTGTCAGAGAATTGGCATCAATTAGCATTGTTTTTTGACGATAAGCCGAGAAATTGTTAAGTAACAATGAGTTTGAGTACTCCAGAGTTGATAAACATGACTTTTATGTTGGGCGAGTGTCAAAAAACCCTTTACTAGCAAGCAGGGTTTATGCGGTACGATATCCCGATGCCGAAAAAAAACCAAGACCTGAAGCTTTTGCAAGTTTATTAGAGAGGTTTCAAGAAACAGGCAATGTTGCTTTTAAGAAACGTAAAGTAATTAATAAACCAGTTACCAATGAAGATAATGTTTTGACAGTGTTATTAACAGTGCAAGAAAATCCACACACAAGTACCAGGGAAATTGAGAGAGCTACTGATATTAAACCCACTAGTATTAAACGGATTCTGAAACAACATAAATATCATGCCTACCACATTGAATTACACCAAGAACTGTATGATAGCGATTACGTCCAACGACAAGAGTTTTCAATTTGGTTTTTAAATACAATTTGTGATAATCCAGGTTTTGTAGATAGGGTGCTGTTTTCAGATGAAGCAACTTTTAAAAGCAACCGCTTGGTTAACAAACATAATATGCACTATTATTCAACCGAAAATCCACATTGGATTCGTCAGATGGACCATTAAAATAAATGGTCAATTAATGTTTGAGGAGGTATAATTGGCTCTCATGTTATAGGATCATATTTCTTTGAAGAGGATTTAACGGGAGAAGTCTATTTAAATTTTTTGAGAAATGAGTTGCCCGTATTGCTCGAAGACTTACCTTTAATGTTAAGAAATTCTTTATGGTTCCAACATGATGGAGCACCCCCGCATTACCATAGGCATGTAAGACATTTTCTCAATAATTGGAAAGGAGAGCATTGGATTGGGTAAGATGGACCAGTTAAGTGGCCTGCGAGGTCACCCGATTTAACGCCACTAGATTTCTTTTTATGGGGACATGTTAAAGAAGAAGTTTATAAAGAGGTTCCAACCACAGTGGAAGATATGAAGTTGAGAATAATAAGCAGTTTTCGCAACATTTCAGACCTGGCTTTGAGAAAAGTGAAACTTTCATTTATGGATAGACTCGAAATGTGCCTTCAGCAAAACGGTGGTTTAGTTGAACATCTTTTATAAGTTTTAATTACATTGTTTTTGTTGATTTATATTAAATTTATTTTTTTTGTAAAAAAAGATCTGTTATTAATACTGTCAAAGCATTATCTTCATTGGTAACTGGTTTATTAATTACTTTACGTTTTTTTGAAAGCAACATTTCCTGTTTCTTGAAATCTCTATGATAAACTTGCAAAAGCTTCTATCTTGTTTTTATTTCGGCATCGCATCATCAAAGAACAATATTTATTTATTTACTGATGACAATATTCTGACACTTTGCTGTTTTGACAGGACTGTCAATCTTTTGTTCAATTTATGATGATATCATGGCCTCCTAATATTGTCAATTTTAACAACGTGAATTCAGAGTAATTCGTATTAAAATGAAGAAATTTTGATTTCACAGCTAATTTACTGAAAAACTGTTGGTCAGAAAGGTATCAAATATGGTATTTTCTGAAAGCTAGTAATGTTATCTTTAACATGAAAGTAAAATATACAGGGTGTTCCATTTAAAAATATTCAATCCAAAGTCAAATTTGCAAAACTTGACCAACCTGTATAACAGTGAATAATTTTATTTTCATTTTATAGAATATTTGGTTTTTTCATACCTGCTTCAATTGTTTTCCATACCTGCTTCAATTGTTTTCAAAAAATGGCCGGAGTATAACCCTCTTTCCACTTTAACCTCGTCCCATTCCCTTGGTATAAATTTTAGACCCAGCTAACCATATATCAAAATGATCGCAACGAATAGGAGAATCAACTAAAATAATCATATACCAGGTACCCCATTTAAAAAAACACAAGTTTGGTTCACCACGAACTTTTCAGACCACCCTGTATAATGGGTATAATTTTAAAACACAGCGTTCTTAACTATCAATCATATCCCAATTTTTTTTTTCAAATTCCTCTCCGTTTGCCCACAATCGTCCACCCCATCTTGGTTGCACCACCCAGTATATTTGACTGTATGTCTTTTGTTTATCTTTTTTACATTACTACTGAATACATTTAGTGGCTCTTGTAAATAATTTTACCCATGGAATTTAACAAATTTAAAATATTTTTTTAATAATTTCTATACACAAAAATTTATGGATGAGGAAATTATATCCAAAAAAACTAACGTTTCGGAAGGTTGCACTGAATTTGTTTTTGGCGTATCGCTAAAATATTTTTCACAAACTTAATATATGAACTACGTAAAAGACTGATTATATTATAATGCTCTATAACACAAAAATGATTATTTCTAACTAAAAGTTAGAAGTAATTATTATTCTAGACAGTATTAAACGTTTTTAAATATAATTACAGCTGCTAAATAAAGAGACAGCGGGAGTGTCGCTCGTTGGACGGAAATCCAGTTTGCTGGGGATGCTACGTTGCCAAGTTTATTTTAAATATGATCTATATAAATTATATAAGAAAAACAAAATGCATTTGAGGGTTGTGGATCGGTACCAGCAGAAGCGCGAAGGCACTAGGTGGATTGGTATTGGGTTAGCACCAGGTTAGGCGCCATAGGCGTCATCGTTAAAGCCCTAAAAGGCGAAGAACAGCTCAGGGCATTACTGGCGAGCGACAGTTTAATATTCGGGATCGGCACAGGGGGGGGGGGCAAATGCATTACTGTCGGGAGACAAACATGAAAGATTTAAGCCACATACAATAATGTAAGTTTGGCAACAATGCAAGATACCCTTCAAATTGTCATATTAAGGAATATAAGGCATTGAAATGCAGTGAAAATATCGAATTTCTTTTTGGTTTTTTTTGAATAGAAAAAGTGGTTCATCCATTTCTTTTATTTTCTTAAAACAGTTAAATGAAGGTAAACTTTCTATTTTATATTCAAAAATTATCAAATTCCGTGAGTTTAATTGTTTACAAGACCCATATTTAGTATCAATAGATTTTGGGTGTCATGAGTGTAGATCTTTGACATTTTAGGGTGCATAAGAACATTTTAAACAATCGTATTTTGAGAATGTCCGATATTACAAAACGAAAACAAAAATAATTGTGGTAAATGTTTTGCATTAAAAATTGTGGAAGTATGTGGCATAGATATTATACTTGATTTTTTTTCGATTTACTATCATGAAAGAAATATTGCCGAAAATGGGAAAACTCTTTAAATTTAACTTATTTATGGTGTTTAATAAATATTTTTACTTCCTGCATAAAAGGGAGTATTGTAATCGTGAAAAAAATCACTCTCAGAGATTTTTTCAGATCTTTCTCAATTCCGTCGCTCTGTCTGTATGTCTGTTCGCGGCATAGCTAAAATTAAGAATCATAAGTAAAAATCCAATGTGGCATAACAAAATGGCGGCCTAGAGAAATGTTACAAAGAATATTACTAAAAAACTACTTACCCAGTTTACCTCAAATTTTGCACAAAAAAATTTAAATAAAGTAAAATTTTTGGTACGAATCCAAGATAGCGAGACAAAATGGCGGCTTAATAAAATATTTAAAAATTCAACCTGAAAAAAGTACTTAATTTATATGATTTCAAATTTTGGGCAGTAATTAATTATGATACAGAGATGAACTGGTAAAATGTGGTACGATTTCAAGATGGCGGAACAAAATCACGACCAAATAAAATGTTTCTAATCGTGAGAAAATCAGCAAGTTTTACATATCTTCACATTTTAGCATCTCTACATGCCAAAAAAATATGTTTCTAGCAATTCCGTTGGTCTATCTGTTCGTCGGTCTGTTAGTTCGCGGCATACTACTTACCCGATTGACTTCAGATTTGTGTCAAACATTAAGGGTTATATGGGGATGACCTCGTAATATTTTGGTAAAAATCTTATTTAAAAATTATTACTAAAAAACTGATTATCCAATCTATATACGAGCCCAGTCGCATATGTACAGGGTGTCCGGATTTGGTTGCAAAAGCAGGGTATCTCGCTTATTTTTAAAGACAGAACCTTGCGATTTTCGCGAACCTGAGCTAATTTTTTGTGAAACTCATGAAGCCCTAAACAAAATTTTCATAGCCTTCTTCGTTTATGAGATACAGGTCGAAATAGAAAATTTTGCATTTTGGGACCCTCCTCGTATCTCGGTTATCATTTAACTTAACGCAAAGGGAAAAATTGCTGCTTATGCAGGTTTTTACGCTGGATCCAGTGGCGTAGTCATATTTTTCATTTGAGTTGTTATTTTTTAGATATGACCCAAAGTTGTGTTTTTTTAAATGGGACACCCTGTATATTTGTCCAGAAATTGATTTGTCCTTTTAAAAGCTTCTCAAAAATATATAATAGTATGGGTCTATTTTAATAAACAACAACAAAAATCCTAATTTTTATAATTATCATCTCAAATTTTGCAGTAGGCCATGCAAAACGATGCCGTTTTCTTTTGTTATCTTGGAAGCAAATGACATTTCCCAATTTTGTGCGCGTATATAAAATATAGCTCTAGTTTTTTGTATTTATTTATTGTGTAAAAATATATTTGTATTATTATGGAAGAAAACCAAACTTTCGAACATTATGAAAAATACGATATGTTAGCTTGCTTTATATTAAGTAATGAAAATGTTGAAGGGGCTTCTGAGATGAATTTTAACAGGTAAATAGTTAATTTTTAGGTATGCTGAAATGCTATTGCTTAATTTTTATTTAGATATCCAGAAAGGAGGCAACCTAATATATCCACTTTTTATCGGATAAAAAAGAATTTACTTAATCACGGATCATTTATAAAACCTCGTACGAAAACATATAATAAAGAAAATCGGGAGGCTGAGGAAATTACGGTTTTGGCTAATGCAGAAGCTTACCCTACAAACTCTTGTAGGGCCAGTGAAAAGAGCATAGGGATTCCAAAAACTAGAGTTCAAGAAATTCTAAAAAAGCACAAATACCACCCATACAAATTTAGGCTCGTGCAGCACTTACAGCCAGGGGATGCAGAGCGTCGGGTAGTCTTCTGTAATTGGTTTCGAGAAAGATGCGATATGGTTAGAGATTTTGAAAGGAAGGTTATATGGTCAGACGAAGCACATTTCAGTAATTCTGGTATACTCAACAGGCACAATAGTAGATTCTGGTCCTAGGAAAATCAACACCAAATATTTCCCAGAAGACAGCAGGGCAGGTTTGGTCTAAATGTGTCCTGTTTCGTATTAGGAACACATACTATTTTATATATTTGAGGGAAATCTAACAGTCAATCGCTATATAGAAATTTTAGAGGCAGCTATACCTGAATTATTTGACGATGTTCCTCTAGCGCAAATTAACGAAATTTATTTTCAACAGGACGGTGCTCCTGCACACAATTCTGGAATGACGAGATTATTTCTGGACAATAATTTAATCAATCAACGGATCGGAACAAATGGACCTATAAGATGGCCCCCTAGGTCCCCAGATTTGTCGATTTCTTTCTATGGGGATATCTGGAAAATAGAATTTACAAAGACCACTATGATAATGTCCAAGATTTAGGAAATGCAATAAGAGAAAATTTTCGCTATTTACAAAATCATCCCGTTATTTTGCTTAATTTCCTAAAACGAATACGAAAATTGTGCGAAGCATGCATAGATCAAAATGGAAATCAGTTTGAACAGTTCTTTTGATTTCCTTGGTTACTGTAGTTCTTATACGACAGTTGATTTTTGCTGAAAGGCTTGTTACATAATAATTTATTACTGTTTTGTTCTTGTGTTACATAAATCTAAGTAGGTGGTACTTTTTTGTGTGAAATTATCAATACATATTTTGATAAATAGATTTAATTACATATTTATTTTGATTTATTGTTAGGATGTAGATATTGTTAACGACTTTAAATAAAAGGCAGCATTGTTTTGCATGGCCTACTGCAAAATTTGGGATGATAATTATAAAAATTAGGATTTTTGTTGTTGTTTATTAAAATAGACCCATACTATTATATATTTTTGAGAAGCTTTTAAAAGGACAAATCAATTTCTGGGCAAATATACAGGGTGTCCCATTTAAAAAACACAACTTTGGGTCATATCTAAAAAATAACAACTCAAGTGAAAAATATGACTACGCCACTGGATCCAGCGTAAAAAACTGCATAAGCAGCAATTTTTCCCTTTGCGTTAAGTTAAAGGATAACCGAGATACGAGGGGGGTCCCAAAATGCAAAATTTTCTATTTCGCCCTGTATCTCATAAACGATGAAGGCTATGAAAATTTTGTTTACGGCTTCATGAGTTTCACAAAAAATTAGCTCAGGTTCGTGAAAAGCGCAAGGTTCTGTCTTTAAAAATAAGCGAGATACCCTGCTTTTGCAACCAAATCCGGACACCCTGTACTGGACCAAGGGCATATTTAAAATAATTTTATTTTTGTCACCTAGTATTTACTACATGTAACATAACTTCAACAAATGCAACTACGTTTATTTGATACTATGTGGTATTAATTAACAATATCGCATATCTATATCACTAACAATAATAATGATTAGAAAAATATATTTTTGTTAGGATTGGAGCATATTAATTCGGCCATAAACGCATGCACTCAGATAAAACCGCGTGATTACTTAGTGACATCTGAAACATAACTTATGAAGGTAAATATCTAATCGAGTGGGCTTTAAAAATAATTTAAAACAAAGATGGCATTAATATTTGAATCTTTGAAACTGTTTAGTTGTCAAAGTGGTTCGCGGAAAAGCACTCTCTATGATATGGAAAATTCCATTATAAGTGCCCACAGAAATGGTCTCTCTGGACATAGTATTGCAAAAAATCTAAACATTTCTCAAGGGACATTAAGAAAAATTATTTCACAATTCAAAAAAAGCGGAAATGTTCGGTTAAAAGCGAAGTCTGGCCGTTCTTCAAAAATTACAGAAAGAGATAAGCGGGCTCTCCGTACACTAATTAAACAAGATCGTAGAGCTTCATCACGGGAGTTAGCTGTAAAATGGGTAGATGCAATTGGTAAACGCATTTCAAAAGACAGAGAAATATGAAGAAAATGGGATATCGCTTCTACAAAGTAATTTTATAGCAAAATACAAAAAAAAACAAATTTAAATGTTTTCATTTTAGGCCAAGGAAAAACCGCTTTTGTCGCAAAAACAAAAAAGAAATCGATTTTTGTGGGCAAAGGAGCATAAAAGCTGGTCACAACTGCAGCGTATCATACCCCTTGTTTTTTTTTACGCTCAGCTAACGGCAGCTTTTCATCTGGAGAGCACTATGGATTCGGGGGCAAATGAAAAATAATTTTATTTAATTAACTTTGATATTAGATATTAGAATTTAATTATTAAATTTCTGTGTGTTCTTTTAAAATCAAAAGTAAATCTAAAAAAAATACATTACATAATCCAAATAGACTACTAAAAAGGGCGCCACGCTGTTTTTTTTTATATATTTAATAAAGGAAAACCGCGAAACCAAAATAAATAAACTTTAGCCTAAGCTAGTTCCTATAGCAAAAAAAAACTGAAATAAAAATTAGATGAGTGTGGGCAGGATAAATGAAAATATGAGGTAAATTTCCTATACTTACGACGACACAATATATTATATAGCAAATGTACAATTTAAATAAGATAATTCTAAATAAAAAAAGACGAATTTAATATGCCAAGATTTTCATAAAGAAAATTAAATAACCCCATAGTCGACTATAGTTCACATAACTCATTAATAATTTTAACACCTTTAATTATTGTTACATAAATGAAAGTTAGAAAGAATAATTAACTGGTTCACTTTTAAATAGCATGAATCGTTTAAACTTTAAATCAAATGTAAAAATGTATAATATTAAATAATGCTTGTAGTAAAAAAAAATTAAATAAAAATGGATAATTAATAAAATCATTTTATCTGGGCTTTATAAATCCTTCCAGGGATGTCAGGACTTCAAGGGCTGCATCAAAACATCAAAAGAGGATCACTTCAAAATCACAGGAACAGTTTCAGTGTCTGGAACTAACAGCTTTCAAACAGAACTGGATCAAATAAAGAAGTCTAGGCGGGACAAACAGATTACGTTTCTCTTAAGACCATAATTCATAACTCATGGTACGGTACGGTATGCCAAAACTTAGGAGTCGACTCCCATGTGGATTCTAAAAGGAGAGGGAAAACCATGGATGAGTACTCAAAAAAAAAAAAAACGAAAACTGGGAAATACATAACATTTTTCAAAACGAAGAAAAAGGTATGTGAAATTATTATAAGCAGCTTACCTTAAGTAAATCCCAAAGTTACTATACAAAAAAAACTCCAAAACGTTTGATTCCGACATGGCCAAAGATTGCTGGATAAAAATCCAGGTTTTCTCCAAAACACAAACTTTACTTTGGCTCTCAGATAAAGCAGATAGTTAATCCATGCGAAGAAACAAAAATTCAAATCATCACTACTGGGTATATTCGGGATGATTCCCGATTTTTCTTCGGATCAACACATGGAGGTGTTGTAAGTACCTCGACTACCAACCGGAATGACGATACCAAGGGATGAAGTCCGTTGGCCAACCAAGAAGGTCGAACACGGAAATGGTCAGTAAAGTGACTCGTGAAAGGAAGCGGCAAATTCAAATTCCCCATGAAACTTAAGAAAATTCATTAACTTGATTCGGCAACACTGCAACTGAAAATCGAAAGTAGAAACGCAAGCCGACGTCGACGCCGTGAATCCATGACTTGAGAGTACCAAAAGGATATGTTTATATTAAATATAAAATTCCTTTACCTGCTTTGAATATCGAAATGATTGGCAAATATTGTGATTTTATCTGGATGGCAACGTAAAAATAAATATGAAGTAAATTACTTGTTTTGATTTATGTACAAATTATAAAGAAAACGACATTTCCACCCTAAAATTAAATATTACGTTATAAATCCCACTTATAGACAACCCAAATTACTTATATATATATATATATATATATATATATATATATATATATATATATATATATATATATATATATATCGGCGTGAATTAAACTGTTCACCAAATGAAACAATTTAGCTCATGAAAAATATAATGCTACACAACGTCAGTGGAATTCCGTTATATGGAGCGACGAGTCTAAATTTGAAATATGTGTTGTGATTCACGAATTCGAATTATCCGAACGCAAGGGGAGGAATATCATAGAGACTGCATCAAGAGAAAAGTCAAATTTCTAGCCTCCATCATGGCATGGCATGTCTTCACAAGGGGTTGGTCGTCTTCTTTTTATTAATGGTACCGTCAATGCTGTAAAGTATAAGTCAATTTTACAAGAAGAACTAATTCCTTCTTTTGATGAGATTCAGTTGCTAGAGGGAGGATTCATATTCCAGCAAGATGGCGCAGCATGCTATACCGTCAAAACCATAACATTCTGGCTGCAAGAAATTAATATTCCTGTTTTAAAATGGCCGTCTAGTAGCCCCGACTTATCGCCTATCGAAACCCTATAGCATCAAATAAAAAAAACTCTACGAACCAGTCCCGTCCGCACCATTCCCGAATTAAAGGACAAAATTCAGGAAATCTGGGATAACTTCCAACCAAAATATTGTAAAACATTAGTAGACACCATCAAGCAAGACTTGATGCAGTTATAAAACACTCAGTACTCAGTAGTAACAGTGGCAAATTGTTCAAATTTTTAAGCGACAAGCCTAACAAAAATATTTTTTTTATCATCATTATTATTGTTAGTGATAATAAGGAATATTGTTGATTAATTGTTAATGCCACATACTATCAAATAAACGAAGTTGTATTTGTTGAATTTATGTTATGTACAATAAATACTAGGTAACAAAAATAAATATCTCTTACGAATTTCTTTGGTCCAATACATATGCGACTGGGCTCGTATGTATATAGAGATAAACTAGTAAAGTTGTACAAATGTTTGGTAGATAATATACGCTTGTACTTCTCTCCTAAAAGCAATCGTGAAAAAATCACCCACTGAAATTTTTTCAGATCTTTACGTTTCAAGGTCTCTACATGCCGAAAAACATGTTTTCTCAAATCATTTGGTCTGTCTGTCGGTTGCCTTTAAATTTTGGTCAAAAATTAATAAATTGAAAATCCAGTGAGGCGAAACAAAATGGCGGCCTAGTGAAACGTTAAAAAATATTACTAAAAATCTACTTATCTAATTTACCTCAAATTATGCACAAAAGTCAAGTGTTATGAGAAAATTCACTGTGAAAATTTTGGTACAAATTCATAATGGCGTAACGATATGGCGTCCAAATAAAATGTTTTTGATCCTGAAAAAATCACCAGGTTTTGCATATCTTCACATTTTAGCGTCTCTAGATGCCCAAAAAAAAAGTTTTATCCATTCCGTCGGTCTGTCTATATTTTGGCAAAAATCCAGTATGGCGAAACAAAATGGTAGCCTAGTAAAACGTCAAAAAAACCATTACTAAAAAACTAATTATGCAAATTATACAGGGTTACTCACGCAACCCGTTCATTAAAGTTTTTGATGATGCCATTTAGATAAAAATTTCAAATTTTGGGATTAAGGTAAGGTCAAGGGGTACTTCTTTTTTGAAATATTCACGGTTAAACCGGAAGTTGGTATCAACTTGCTTATTTTAAATGGAACACCCTGTATTTTATAATATTTTTGGATTCTACGGAGAATTTTAATGCTATTTTATGTAGCATGCCCTATACCTAGGTTCAAGCGTTCTTAAGATACTTGACCTTGAACCAAAAATGAGCCTTCGGGGTACCAAATTTTAAAATCTCATATTTTTGTAAGTTATAATCTTCATATTTTGCAGACGATCGGTAAATAATCTTAGGTTTCTATTTTTTTTATTGAATTTCTCTATTTTTATACAGGGTGTCCTAGCAATCTAACAAACAACAATAAATAAATAAAATAATAAAATTGAATTATAACAAATGTTCTATATGCTGTCCGTTCATTTGAAGACACGTTTCAATTCTTCTTTGTACAGTTGCTGTGGCCCGTTGAATTTGTCCATTTTCTAATTCGGGAAAAGCTGTTCGTATCCTGTCCAGTAAATCTTGTTGGTTATTTACTGGGGAAGCATAGACTTTACCTTTGATAAATCCCCATAAATAAAAGTCTAGGGGTCTTAAATCAGGCGATCGCGGGGGCCATCTCCAAGAGCCATTGGGACCAATCCAACGATCTTCAAAAATTCGAGATAATTGGAGATAAACTGCAGCGGAATTATGTGCTGGTGCTCCATCTAATTGATACCAATAATTTTGCAGCTCACCAATAGGAATTTCTTCTATAAATTCAGAAACCGTCCCTCGTAGAATTTCCAAATAGTTATCACTGTTTAAATTGTCTTCATAAATACAGTACCGCACCTGATCATTTAATACTATACCGAAAACACTGAAGCTAAACCTCTCTTGAGAACGCGTTTCAAAGCTTGCACGTTTTGGAAGAAATAAGGGTGCATATGATGTTCGCTCAAGATTCTTTGGACAGATGAAGAAGAAATTCCCAAATCGTTTTCTGCAGACGGTATTGAACTTTGCGGGTTTGCGTGGAAATAAGCTTTATGTGTTTATTACGTTATCCTCGGCATTTGTCACTGGTTTCGGAACATTTTTTGTAACTTTAACCTTGCCAAAACGCAAAAAGTTCGCTTCAATCCTCTTGAATTTTGACTTGTTCATTGGCGGCAAATCAGGCTGGCGTTCATTAAACACACGACACGTTCTCTCCAAAATTTTATAACATTCTCCGTGAATATAAAATAGATTGAGAATATCAGCGTTTGAGTATTCTTCCATTTCGATTTAGAAGATTTAGTTTATCACTGACAGCTTTCGATAAATAACGCATATTAATCATCTGTCATATTTGATATTGGATCTCAATTGTTTTTTCATGGCTCACCATTGGAACATGTATACATTTAAGCAAATACATACGATATTTTTATAAAACTCAATTATTTCGAAAATGGTTACCAATATGTATAGGGAACCTTAATACAGTTCGATAGAAAATGAAATTCTACATTTGATAGTGCATAAAGTTATAGGGTGCCCCATTTAAAAAAACAGACTTTAGCGGCTTTGAAAATGTGAATGTTTGCCGCTGAATTTACGACACCCTGTATAAAAATAGACAAATTCAATAAAAAAAATAGAAACCTAAGATTAGTTACCGATCGTGCAAAATATGAAGATTATATGTTCAAAACTTACAAAAATATGAGATTTTAAAATTTGGTACCCCGAAGGCTCATTTTCGGTTCAAGGTCAAATATCTTAAGAACGCTTGAACCTAGGTATAGGACATGCTACATAAAATAGCATTAAAATTCTCCGTAGAATCCAAAAATATCCTAAAATACAGGGTGTTCCATTTAAAATAAGCAAGTTGATACCAACTTCCGGTTAAACCGGAAGTGACAGGAAGTTGAAAATATTTCAGAAAAGAAGTACCCCTTGACCTTACCTGAATCCCAAAATTTGAAATTTTTATCTAAATGGCATCATCAAAAACTTTTGATAAACGGGTTTCGTGAATAACCCTGTATATAGACATAGAGATAAATTCGTAAAGTTGCTGGTGAAAATTAAAATGGCGAAAAGTATGGAGCCAAATGAAATCTTAAAAAAATCAACGTAAAAAATCTTCTTATTCAATTGACTTTAAATTTTGCAGAAAAATAAATTTGATACAGGGATTAACTGGTATGAAGTCAACATGACAGAACAAAATGGCGATAGGGATCAATTTAAAAACTACTTATTCAATTTATTTTAAATTATACCGTATAAAATCAAGCATGGTATAGGTAGAAACTGGTAAAATATTGGTAGAAATTCAATATGGTGGAACAAAACGGTGCTTAATGAAGTTCACTATTCCTAATAAAAGAAAAAATTCATATCGAAGGAAATTCCAGGTAAAGAAAATTTCATCTAAGGGCCATAAAACTTGGAAGACTTTTATAAATTCACGATTACAAAAAATTTATTTGTCCGACATTTTCCTCCGCCATCTTGAATTCATACTACAATTCCACTAATTCATCTCTATATCAGACTCAATTCTTGCACAAAATTGTTTTTAAGGTATGCCGTGAACTGACAGACAGACAGACAGACAAACCGATAGACGGACCGACAGAATTGATAAAACATATTTTTTGAGTACAATAAAACTACAACACCTCATTTTGTAAGTAAATTTTAGGTGTTCAGATGTGCACTAGAAAAACACTGTTGAGCACGAAAGGATTCACAGAAGCCAAAGTGGAGAAAATAAAAAACATATGTTCAAAAATCAATGAGTCAGCCTCGACGAATTGTTTTTTAACTGGTCTAGAAGTATCAGATCAAAGGAAACAAGTTTTCAGATTGACCACGGGCAGTCAAAATATCGAGTAAGTAAAATTTAATTTAATTCAATATTTACAAATCGCATATAAAATTCTGTAAGAATACAGGTGTTTAGTAAACAACACAAATCTGGCAGCATATTCCTCATACGAAAAATATAAAGTGTGTCCCAGATTCGCTTCTCTATACAGGGATCTCGGCTTCTGTTGTACCTGCAGCAAAGGTTAAATGGGGAAAGTTTTAGAGGAAACTTACTGCATTCGATATCCGGCTTCCGATTTACGATCGATCAATTGTTTTTGGAAATATCGGGAAGAACCGAAAATGGCGGATTTCGTTTTTGGACAGTAGTTATATCCAGAACGGTAAATTTGACAGCTGCCAAAATCTGACATTATTTGGACACATTTTTAAGACAAATAAGATGGCGTATACGACACGTCTTCATTGTTTTTTGTTAACCCGCAACCCGCCTCAACTTTCATTTTTCTTATGGCCGCCTTATTGAATTTTGGCCATAGTTTATCTGTAACAAAATTGGATCTTGACTTTGACGTTAAGTTAAATAGTTGAAAGTATCAAAGCTGTGTTTTAATAAGTAGTAGGTACGCTTTTATCCCAATAAAATCATAAATCTGACACATAAATTGTCAAAACCTATAGAAAATGGCCGGCATTCCGTATTCAAATGAACAAAAAGGTTGACATGTTAGCTCTGTATTTTCAATCATATAGAAACGCCGACGTTACGTCAGCAAGGTATTTGGAGATGTACTCCAAACGACGGCAGCCTCATAAAACCCAATTCAGGAAAATCGTAGTTAATTTAATTAACCATGGTGCCTTCGAACAACCTAGAAGCGGATACAATAATAACAATGAAAATCAGACAGAAACATTTTACAAGCTATCAACGAAAACCCTAGTGCATCGGTAAGAACCGTAGAATAGGAAACTAATGTGCCAAAATCAACAGTACAGAGAGTTTTAGAAAAGAATAAGTACCATCCATACAAACCCGTAATAATACAAGGACTTAAGGAAACTGATTTTCCAAGACGACTACAGTTCTGTCAGTTGTATACTAGGAGAAGTAATAAAAATCCTGATTTTGTAAATCATGTCTTGTGGTCCGATGAGAGCAGGTTCACGAATTGTGGAGTCTTTAATAGGCACAACCGTCATCATTGGACTGTGCAAAATCCTCACGAAGTGGCAGGAGACGTCTACAGATCAGATTTGGAAGTAACGTTTGGTGTGGGATCATTGGTAAGTTAATCTAACCAATCTTTTTTAAATAGGCACCAAATGATGGTCAAATAATAATCTTTTTTTTCGTTTAGTTCATTAATGATACTAAAAGAGTATAATACAATAAAAAAAAAGTAAAACGTTCTACTCTAGTCAGTCATCTTACTTTTTGATATTGTATTACATTTTTATTCAATCATTTTGTATTGTAGTTTCGAAGAACCTATAAAAATAGAATTGGGTTCTATAAATTTATTAACACTTTATCTAAATTTTCTGCAGATTTAGCTAATTCTCTAAAATTATTTTGATTGTCTGAATTTAATGATTTATTATTACCCGGGAAGCCTAGTTCTTGCGTTATGAAAAAAATACCATATTAATCAAATGTCGAATTATTTTTCGATTTTCATTATGATTTATAGAAAGGGGTTCAGCTGTATTTCCGAATAATTTAAATTTTAAAGCGCAGGGGGTTTGTTCTTTTGATATTTTATGTTTTATTAAGGCACGATGTACTTCTTTAAGTTATATAACTGAAATAAACTGATTTAGTATTTCTGAAATTAATATGCAATACCAACAAAATAATTTATTACGGCTATTACTTCCCGTTAACCAAATATGTTTTTCTTTTTCATAATAAAGCTGAATAGGTTTCAACTATATACAAGCTCATTCATTACGGGATGTTTCGATAATTATTTTTGGAAAGAAAATATCTACTTTTTAATAAAGATAATTTTCCCTTTATAATTTATAGTTTCTAGTACCTGGGATCTGGTAATCTGGGACACACTTATGTGTATATACACTAAATAGTTGCATATTATTGCAAAAATTTGAGAACCTGTTTTTTAGACAAAATTCAAGTGTCAATATTTTTAACAAGAATTTATTATTGAGTTGCGGTTTTTTATATTGTTTAATAGTACTATGTATAGAGTTGATGGTCTAGAGAGTGCAAATGAAATGAAATACACTTTCTCCATAACAGCCAGAAATTTTATATACTACTTCTGTTTGAAGGGGTACAACGCAAGCATTGTCCAATCTTGTTGTATGTAGGGTAGAACAACATTTCTTTATCATTCTCTTTTTCGGGGATTTGGATTCAGTGCAATAGCCATTCCCTCTCAGAGCTGCGGTCAGTTTCGCTGATTCCGATGTTAGAGAACCTTGATCAGATATCGAGATGTTTTATTGTTCTTTCATAGCCAAGATAATCTAATAATAATAAATAAGTTCTTTCATATCCAAGATAATATAAGATCTAATAATATTGTTCTTTCATAGCCAAGATAATAAGGACTTTTTTTGGTATGGGTTTCCTGCGATGGTAAGTATATATAAATTAGTCACTGGCGGTATCAGAACTAAATCCGGTGCTTGTATTTTTTACTTTAAACTAACTTTCATATTACGTCAAACGCTAAAATGTTCATACCGCGCTTCCTTTTTGAAATTCGGGGAAAATCCAAAATATTGCTTTTTGGGACCTACCTCGTATTTCGGTTATGGTGCAGTTTTACTGTACGCCGCATGGATCTGAAATCTGAACTTGCTCGAAAGGGGGAGGTTTGTCCAAAGAAGAACGTTTCTATGGATATGTAGAGTTTAAGGCAATCACTAATGACTGTAGGCTTAAGATATATATGCATTTGCATAAAAGCATAGGCAAATGCATATTTTGGCAATTTTTGTATTTAAATGCATATTTTGCATAATTATAGGAAAAATGCATTTACAGTGTGTATATCGCTTCTCTATATATATATATATATTATACCTACAGCAATGGTTAAATGGGGATATATATATATATATCGATATCCGGCTTCCGATTATATATCAATTGTTTATGGAAATATCGGGAAGAACCGAAAATGGCGGATTTCGTTTTTAGTAGCTATATCCAGAATAAATATGCCAAAATCTGACATTATTTGGACACATTTTTAAGACAAATAAGATGGCGTATACGACACGTCTTCATTGTTTTTTGTTGACCCGCAACCCGCCTCAACTTTATTTTTCTTATGACCGCCATATTGGATTTTTCGATTTTTGGAAAGAGCCTAAAATTTCCAGTATATATATATATATATTAAAGATTTTAGCGTCATCAAAATATATCGTAAATTAGGTTTCAATGTTTTTAAATAGGCCATGATTTATTTCTCACAAGATTACATTAATAAGTAAGTAATGTATTATATATTTTCAATATATAGAACGTAATAATACTTAAAAAATATAAATGAGCTTTAACTACTTTGTAGTATAACATTAATTTATAAATCTGCAAAATGACGTCCATTTGCATATACATTTTTGACAATTGGTGACTGTTATCGTACAACCCTGGGAATATATATATTTATATTTATATATATATATATATATATATATGGTCATATATATAAATTCATAGATTTCATTCTTCGTGTATATATAGAAATATATATATATAGATATATATATAAATATATTATATATCAAACTGCTCTCTTAAGAATACTTGAATATATATGAGCCGGACATCCGTCTTGTTGAAACCAAGTTCTTCTTATATATATATATATATATATATGATTTCGCAAAAGCTCTATATATATATATATATCAAACAAAAATATATATATATATATAATATATATAGGTGCCCAACAGTCAAGGGCGGCAGGGTCGGCCGGGTGGTACTAGAAACTATAAATTATAAAGAGAAAATTATCTTTATTAAAAAGTAGATATTTTCTTTCCAAAAATAATTATCGAAACATCCCGTAATGAAAGAGCTTGTATACAGTTGAAACCTGTACCTTGAAATGCTAAATCAATTTATTTCAGTGATATAATAATCTTAAAGAAGTACACCATGCCTTAATAAAACATAAAATATCAAAAGAACAAACCCCTTGCGCTTTAAAATTTAAATTATTCGGAAATACAGCTGAACACTTTTCTATAAATCATAATGAAAATCGAAAAATAATTCAACATTTGATTAATATGGTATTTTTTCATAACGCAAGAACTAGGCTTCCCGGGAAATAATAAATCATTAAATTCAGACAATCAAAATAATTTTAGAGAATTAGCTAAATCTACACTGCATACTAAACTACAATACAAAATGATTGAATAAAAATGTAATACAATATCAAAAAAGTAAGTTGACTGACTAGAGTAGAACGTTTTACTTTTTTTTTATTAGATTATACTCTTTTAGTGTCATTAAAAAAGTAAACCAAAAAAGAAAAGATTATTATTTGACCATCATTTGGTGACTATTTAAAAAGATTGGTTAGATTAACTTACCAATGATTCCACACCAAAGGTTACTTCCAAATCTGATCTGTAGACGTCTCTCTGCCACTTCGTGAGGATTTTGCACAGCCCAATGATGACGGTTGTGCCTATTAAAGACTCCACAATTCGTGAACCTGCTCTCATCGGACCACAAAACATCATTTACAAAATCAGGATTTTCATTACATCTCCTAGTATACCATTCATAGAACTGTAGTCGTCTTGGAAAATCAGTTTCCTTAAGTCCTTGTACTATTATGGGTTTGTATGGATGGTACTTATTCTTTTTTAAAACTCTCTCTACTGTTGATTTTGGCACATCAGTTTCCTGTTCTACAGTTCTTACCGATGGACTAGGGTTTTCGTTGATAGCTTGTAAAATGATTCTGTCTCGATTTTCATTGTTATTATTGTATCCGCTTCTAGGTTGTTCGAAGGCACCATGGTCAATTAAATTAACTACGATTTTCCTGAATTTTTTTTTATGAGACTGCCGTCGTTCGGGGTACATCTCCAAATACCTTGCTGAGGTAACGTCGGTGTTTCTGTATGATTGAAAGTACAGAGCTAACATGTCAACCTTTTCTTCGTTTGAATATGGAATGCCGGCCATTTTCTATAGGTTTTGACAATTTATGTGTCAGATTTATGATTTTATTGGGATAAAAGCGTACCTACTACTTATCAAAACACAGCTTTGATACTTTCAACTATTTAACTTAACGTCAAAGTCAAAATCCAATTTTGTTACAGATAAATCATGGCCTCCTTAGAAAAGCATTGAGAGCTAACATTACTTTAAATCATGGCCTCCTTAGAAAAAACTGAAACCTAACTTTACGAAGTGTAATATTTCGATGATACTAAAATCTTTAATGCACTTATGAGATATCACTAGACTGGAAATTTTCTCTTTCCAGAAATCGAAAAATCCAATATGGCGGCCATAAGAAAAATGAAAGTTGAGGCGGGTTAACAAAAAACAATGAAGACGTGTCGTATACGCCATCTTATTTGTCTTAAAAATGTGTCCGAATAATGTCACATTTCGGCAGCTGTCAAATTTACCGTTCTGGATATACTGGCCAAAAACGAAATCCGCCATTTTCGGTTTTTCCCAGATTTTTGCAAAAACAACTGATCGATCGTAAATCTGAAGCCGGATATCGATTGCAATA
This sequence comes from Kuschelorhynchus macadamiae, assembly GCA_030620095.1. Taxonomy (NCBI): domain Eukaryota; kingdom Metazoa; phylum Arthropoda; class Insecta; order Coleoptera; family Curculionidae; genus Kuschelorhynchus; species Kuschelorhynchus macadamiae. The sequence continues at coordinate 603,083 of JAUTXW010004874.1, forward strand.
AGTTTTCTCTAAAACTTTCCCCATTTAACCTTTACTGTAGGTATAATAGGAGCCGAGATCCCTGTATAGAGAAGCGAATCTGGGACACACTGTATCTAATTTTTTTGATTATATTTTTATTTCCCACGACAAATTTGTTTGTATTTCAAATATAATTCATAATAATAAAAAATGTCTAGTTGCTGGCAGGCCAAGAGTTTTATGCAGCCTTTCTTAAAATTGTTATAGGTACCCAACAAAACATCTGTGCTTTAAAAACTATGGATTTTCCACGGATTTAAAATCATAAATATGCACGTTTTTAAGAATGTTAGAAATAGTGTTTCAATTCAGTTTAGTTTACACATTGTGGCGTGAAAATTGTCCAATTTGCCGAAAGAAAAGCGTTTACTAAGTGCGGTATTAAATCAATTCGTGAAAGATTTTTCTGATTTTACCACTGACGATTTTGTGCTGTTTTGTAAATATGGTGATGTTCCTGTTACTGCGAACAAGAAATTCTAAGTGACACAATACATAGGAACTACAAAGCATCAGATCCAAAAAAGTAAAAAGTGTGCTCAGAAACAAGTTTTAATCACCACAGCATTTTCACCAGGACCGAGACTCCAACGATCAAAGTTCAATGATGATTTGTGGGATTTGTGAAATGAGTCTATTAGTGCAGATATTCCACTGAGTAAATTAAGTAATCCTGCCCTGAAGTCATTTTTAGAGCAGTACACAAAGACATCAATTCCACATGAATCCACGTTAAGGAAAAACGATGTTCCAGATTTGTACAGGGTGGCCATTTTATGGTGATACAGTACCTTATCTCGAAAACGGTAATAGTTACGACAAAAAGTTAAATACAAAAGTTGTTTGGATTCAAGTAAGTTTTTATTTTATTTTACTTTTGTTTATGCAGGGTGTTTCGTTTTGACGTGATACATATCAACTTTCTTAATTTAAATGGGACATTCTATATATTATTACATGTTTCGATTCTACTGTTAATTTGCGAAAGTTTTTATAAAAACATCTATATTTGAATTCTTTATCGTTTTTGAGTGAATTGAGTTTTTAGAATTTTTTTTAATGTCCTATACCTAAAATGAACAGTTTCGATTTTATTAGCCGTTTTCTGATTTATCCCGGAATTTTGCCAGTAAATGAGATCAGAAACTAAAAAAATCAAGATAGGCTTAGGAAATAACCTAATGCAATTGTTGACTTAAGTTGACATTTGCTCTGTTTGTCGTTTTTGTCAAATTTTTGCTGCGAAATTTGTTAAAAATGGCTTTATATAATTTAGATGAACGTTTGAAATTATACAACTGTTTCATAAAAAAAAATAAAAGTCCAGGGTTAGCCCTTAGAGAATATTCGAGGGAATATCCTAATAATCGAGTTCCCTCCAGAACTATATTTTTTCGAATTGTGCGTGGTTTGGAAAATGGTGTCCTTAAAACCTCTAAGAAAAATCGATCCAATTTTGTCCCCACTAAGGAAAAACAACTGGAGATTTTACTTTATTTCGAGGAAGATGGTGAAAGATCCCAAAGAGATGCTGACAGAGACACTGCAGGTGTCAGTACAGGAAGTATTCAAAAAACACTGCAGGTGAATGGTTATCATGCTTATAAATTTCTTCCAACTCAATTATTATCACAATTAGACTTTAATGAAAGATTGACTTTTTGTTGTGATGTTATGGACCGGCAGATCGAAAATGTGTTTTTTTCAAAAGTGCTTTGGACTGGTGAGGGCTCATTTAATACGGCGGATATTTTTAATCGGAAAAACACTCAAACTAATAAACATCTAATAAAAGCAATTAAAAAACAAGGCTGTCAAACCGTAAATGTGTGGTGCGGAATTATTTGCGACCGTATTATCGGACCAATATTTTTTGACAGGTCGTTAAATGGAGAAAGATACTTGGAGCTGCTTAGGAATGAAATCATGCCCCTTATCAACGACTTTCCAGCAAATATTCGAGAAAATACCATTTTTCAGCAGGCTAGCGCCCCTTACCACACGGTTGCACCAGTCGTAAATTTCCTTAATCAACATTTTCCATTGTGGATAGGAAGACATGGTTTAATATCCTGGCCACCACGAAGCCCTGATTTAAGCCTTTTAGACTTCTTTTTGTGGGGTGCACTAAAAAATAAAGTTTATCAAAATAGATCTAATAATAGAAATGAGTTAAAAATAAAAATCAGGGAAGAGATCAATAATTTTCATGCATCTAATTCGGTAAGGAACGCTATTCGAAAAATGGAGGCTATTTACACTTCATGTATCGCAATGGACGGTGGCCATATTGAAAATTTTTTATAATCTGTTTTAATCATGTTTAATACTCAGTTAGTTATTAGTTATACCGTGTAGCACACGATATTTTTTTTTGTCTCTCCCTTATTTTCGTAAACATTAATTAATAAGAACATAAATTACATAATATTTCACTTTTATTTGTATTTTCTAACATTATTTATAGTCGCTATCTGTGTTAAGGAAGCGAGAGTAAGGCTTAGTTTACGACATTTTTATTTTAGCCCACTTCATCTGTTTACTTATATTATAAAAAAATAGTCAAATCAGAAAACAGCTAATAAAATCGGAACTGTTCATTTTAGGTACAGGACATATATATGAGTAATGATAGGTAATTGAACGCTGAATCAGATGAAATAAAAAAATATACAGGGTGTTCCATTTGAAAAACAGGAGATTTTTACATTTAAAGTTCTGTTTGTTTTGCTCTCCATTTTTAACACCCTGTATATTAATTGGTAAGACCAGCATGGAAACTCGTTGAATTGAACCCTTAATAATGTATGTTTAGGATATTAGTCAGTTCCATTAAAATTAATCCAGATAAATTTTTTTTTTTAAAAATGTGTTTTTTTTAAAAAAATTCTAAAAACTCAATTTACTCAAAAACGATAAAGAATTCAAATATAGAAAAACTTTCGCAAATTAACAGCAGAATCGAAATATGTAATAATATATAGGGTATCCCATTTAAATTAAGAAAGTTGACATGTGTCACGTCAAAACGAAACACCCTGTATAAGCAAAAGTGAAATAAAATAAAAATTTAATTGAATCCAAACAACTTCTGTATTTAACTTTTTGTCGTAACTATTACCGTTTTCTAGATAAGGTACTGTATCACCTTAAAATGGCTACCCTGTACAATAAGACAGTTACCGAATTGCGGGAAAAAATAGAAGATAAAAGTATATGGGTATCACTAGATGAAACAAGAGATGTGATTTTGTTATTGGTGTGTTGGGTGTAGAAGCAGAAGGGGATAAATCATATTTACTTACAATGAAGACCTTAGACAAGGTAAATCATTCAACTGTTGCTGGATTTTTCAACGACTCTCTCACTCTTTTATAGCCCGGTGGTATTAAATATGATAGAGTGTTAGTGGCAATTGCAGATGCTGCTCCGTACATGTGTAAAGCAATGAGTGGTCTACAAATATTGTACCCTAAAATGATACATGCCACATGTCTTGCCCATGGACTTCATCAAGTTGCAGAACAAGTACTTTTTATCGAAGAGTGAACGATCTGATTTCCTCGGTGAAGAAAGTATTCCTAAAAGCTCCGACTCGGGTAGAAAAATTTAGGGAAACTGCAGGAAACATCCCCCTGCCCCCATCACCAATTGTAACTAGATGGGAAACGATTGGATAAACGCTACCTTTTATTACGCAGAACATTTGGAGGCAATAAAAAACATAGTCAACCAATTTAATGCGGAATACTCAAATTGTATACAAGAAGCATAAAACGTTTTGCGCAAAAAAGATGTAGGTGAGGATTTAACTTACATTAAAGACAATTTTTCATGCTTGTCTGATACTATAAAAAAATTGGAGATGAAAGAACTTTCTTTGTCAAAAAGCGTAGAAATGATAGAAAAAGTGAGTGAAACTATAACTAACCCTAAAAATAAAGTAATTTCTCAAAAATGAATCCAGATAATGAACAATTTTTAATAAACAGTGATTTGAATTTGTTTGAGTATGTTCCAATTGTATCTTGTGATGTTGAACGAATATTTTCTAAGTATAAAGTACTATTGTCAGATAATAGAAAAAAATTTGAATTTGATAATTTGTTACATCATATAGTTATAAAATGTAACCGCAACTTGTTGAATAGCGAAAACAATAAATTTTAAACAGGTTTATCCTTTAGTTAAAGTGTTTAGTTAGCCATATATTAAAATTTTATTTAAAAAAATACTTTTATTATATAGTTGTATTAATGTAATAATTACTGGTAAAAATAGCGTCTTAAGGATACCTTGAAGTGTAAATAATATAATGTTATACTATTGTCATTAATGTAATGTTAAGTTTGCTAGTTAAGTGCATTTTTGAGAAAAAATTGTTTATCTCGAGAAAGAGATTTTATTAAATCTTCTGTGGTATACAATGGAAACAAAATTTAACTAAAATCATGCAAGCTTTTTTTTGTTGCTGTACCAAGGTGGTCCCAAAGTAACTTTCTATTATAACCCAGTAAAGGTATTTTACCAGTCAGTTTGTATAGTTTATTACTTATACAGTAAAAGTTAAATTAAAAGTGCATCAGTGATCTTGTAGTGCTAAACAAGGACATTTATTTTGCCACAAGGGCTTACTTTCTAAGGCCTTATCAATATCATTTTGAGTGAATTTAAAAATAATTCAAATTCAAAATACGCTTTATTGTCAAAGAAATATGTCTTGTTGACAAAGCAAATAACAATTTAAAAAAAAATCTTATCAAAAAATACTATCCACCAAAATACAAAGTTAATGACAAATCACACATAAAGAGTCAACCATATAAAGATAATTACTGTCAAGTTATAAAAAATATATAAAAAAGTCTTAGGACAAACAAGAATACGGCATAGTTTAAAAAAAACACAAAACACGTAATAAAAATACGATACAGAAAGCTTAAGCAATCAAAGAGAACAAAAAATTAACTAAATTTGATTACTATAATATCCCTCCTAACTCATAATTAGCATTAGCAACATCAATTGTTTAGTTATCCTTTTAAAAGCCACCAATTTGGATCAAGATATTATGAATTCGGGCGGGAAGATGGTTATACATCTTCCTGCTTCGTCAATAACTGAATTTCGGTTAAGAGCCGAAGAAGGGATCGGTAAACATAAGTTTCCAGAGCCATGGGTGTCATGAGAATGAATAGGCACCAGGAACATTTCTCTATTTTTATAAATCATGCAGATTGTTGTTAAGATTTTCTTTGCCTGGAATAAAGGTCTGCATTATTCTCTAGGACCTGATGCACTTGTCGATGGTATTGTCAAAATAAGGAAAAACACTTTATTTGCTTTGGCTAAAATATCTTTATTTTCATTAATTTTTTTCACTTGCTCTTGCAGATATATATTCAAATTGCTGTCATTGGCAAAAATAAGACCAAGCTCATTTTTTCAAACGGGCCAGTCGAAAAATTTAAACTTTTTCGGAAAATTTAGCAGAATCTGCCAAACATAAAAATGTAAGTCTTTCACAGTCTTGAAAGCTTAGTGTCTTTTCCATTAAAATATGGTCCAATATTTCATAAAAAAAGGTCCTATACTTAGCCCTAATTTCTTCAGGTGAAAGCTTAGCAAGCACACGTTTGTAATGATTTATTTCTGTAATAAAATCTGTTTTATCAAACATGGTACTAAAAAAATGTTCATTTATTTCATTCTCATATGCAAAAATGAATGTCAAGCGATTTTTTTTAAAGAACGCAAATAGTATGTGCGTGGTTAAAAAATGTCATTAAACACTAATGCCAGAAACGTGAATTCAAAATCGTTCATCTCACCTAAAAATCCTCTCGCAAGCCGGATTGATTTTTTATCAGATTTGTCACAGTTTGTAATAAATTCAAAGACGTCTTTTAATTTATTCCAGTCTTGAACAATCACATTTACTAACTTCGAATTTGAAGACCAACGAGTTTCTGTAATTGTTGGTATACGCCTCGTAGATGCAGATGTAAGAGCATACGTTCGTTTGGCTGAGTGATGAAAAAATGAGGAACATTTAGAAATATTTTTAAACTTTGCTGCATCATAAGTTTAAGACGATGCGCAAGACAATGGACAAATACAGCCTGCAGCGCTTTTTCTTTTTTTGAAGGCCATTTAGATGGTCAGACAACACACTTGCGCCATCGTAACATTGCCCTATTAATTTATGTTGATAGTCAAATTGGTCCAAAATTTGATCCAATAGAAAATATAAATTCTCCGACGTTCTGTCGAAGCTAACATTATAAAATCCTAAGAATCTCTCGACTACTGAACCTTCTGAATTAACGTATCTCAAAATTATGGAGCCCTGGGAGGTTTGCGTAATATCAGTGGTGTCATCCACTCGCACAGAAAAAAACTGTGTGTTCATACCACGACTGATTTGGGAGGAATGTTAGGTAGAAGCTTGTCGAGCAACCACTTTTCAAAATTATCTCTATTCATCTATCCATGATAGCCTCCAGTTGTTAGTCCCGAGCGAAAAACTAAAGCAGCACCTGGAACAAATCCGGCTTCTGAACCAGCATGAACTATAATAAAGCGACTACTAGAGCGGATTCCCTGAACAACACCTGTAACACTTTCACTTTGCCACATTGGGGTAGATAATGATATGACAGTGAACAAATCACTGTCATATCATTATCTACCCAGGTTTCGTCTAGATACACAATATTGCGTCCTTCTTGCCTATATTGCCTTACAGTTGATAGATATTTCACCCGCCAGTGAAAAATATTTGGTCTCTCAATGAGCAATTTTCGTTTATTTTGGTACTTGCGCCAAATAAAACCATTTGATCGTAAAAGCCGATTTAAGGTTTTATACCCGTAGGGAAAATCTATTTTGTTCTTTACAGCACGAAGTAGGGGTTTGCAGGTCGGAACCTTCTTTAAGTTTATATAAAAATCCTCTATTGTTCATGGAATTACTTGAAAATCACCATCGTCAATTTTATCTTTGTATGATAATCGGGGTCTTTTTTTACCAGGAGATTTTAAAGGTGAAGTAGAACATGAGCGATCATTATGTTCTCTTTGAATTTTTCTTACACTACTTTCCGAAACACCAGTGTAAAATGCAGCGCGTTCTGTTCGATTTTGAATTGGAATAGTCAAACTATTATTTTCAGCTTCTCTAGTATAGGCCTCTATAACGCTTGCAATAACTTCACGTGCACCGCTTCGAATTGTCTTTCCTCTTTTGCTCGCCATCGTTACTTCGAAATAATAATTCAAATTCAACGCAATGCATTTATATAGAAATGAAAACAAATGCTCGAAATGTATAGGCGCCACTGGAAACAGCTAGAACCTTCTAGCGACAAGAGCATGGAGACTCTAGGCACATCCCAATTACAAGTGGACCAGTGCGAAATTCACTAAATCCTCGATTAATTTTCCGTACCGCTTAGCTGGCGCACTTTACAGGTGAAGCAGCAAACTATCACAACAAATAAAATAACATAAAATTTATTTGCGTACACAAATTTTACTTTTCCGTTGCTTAAGACTATGAACCTTTAATTTAAGGACCGCCCGGTTTTCTTTCGTGTCCCGCACTATAACTTGGACAAATCTTATATTCAAACCTAATTCGAAAACAATGTATACCTGTTAAGGTACAAAGCTGTTGCCTCGTCAGAGTTTTCATTGCTTTTAATAGAAAATGCCATGTTATATTTCTCATGGTATTGATAACTTTCGCCTGTGCCATATTTTAAAAAATTATGGATAAATACTTTTTTAAATTAATATATGAAGAAGAATCTTATTTATTATATGACTTTGTCGAATTGCTATCATGGCCTATTGTAAAAAAATTATTAAAAATAATTGATTATTAAAAAGTAAAAATAAGCCTAACGCAAATAACCAAAATACATGGTGTCCTATTTAAATAAACATAACTTTGGATAATGTATGATCGATCTTATTCAAAAACTAGCTTCGTATAAAAAATCGTACAAATGCAAGTTTTTACCATATCGATTAATAAAATAATGACCCAAAATCCAATATTTTCAATTTTACCTCGTATCTCAAAAACAAAACGCGACTAATGGTAAGTGCAAAAGTAGCAGAAATTCGCGAAAATCGCAGCCCTGTATATTTGCTAATAAGACCATAATGTCAACTAGAACTGGACACCCTGTATAGCGCTTTAGCTGAAGATGAAGCAGTTTTTTGACAGTTTGTAAAATTTTCAGCAAGATCCTTGGCGGAGGTGTCGAATCCATGTCAATTACTGAAGCTTTTGGTGAGTCTCGAACAGGTAAAACGCAGTTAGCACATACCCTGTGCGTTACGTCTCAAATGCCAGGACCAGATGGCTACATCGGAGGAAAAGTTATGTTCATCGATACGGAACATACTTTGTATCCTTTTTGCATTAATTTTAATTTTAAATTTCCCAAAACTATTTCATTTTGGAAAAATTTATTAAAACTGAAAAACATAATTTGTCTTCGCTGGGATTCGAACTTAGGACCTCGCAGTTTCTAGCTGAACGCTCTAACCAGTAAACCACGAAGACCATGAGCTCGACTGCTGACGATTCTAGAGTCAAAAAATTGGAGGGAGGGCGTCAAAAGAATCTCAGAAACATTAATATATTATAACCCAATGTATAAAATTTTAGCAAACTAAACAAGGTTATAAAATTTTAAAAACAAAATAAAAACATTACTATTATTGTAGACTTTTTCACGGAATTACCGAGTTATGACCAGAGACCATTCTTAATGGATCACCCTGTATATACAGACAGACCTTTTATTTGGCCGCCATCTTGAATTCGTACAACTTTACCAGTTTATCGCTATATCACACTCAATGCTTGCAAAAAATTTGAAATTAATCTAATAAGTAGTTTTCTTAATCTGATTGTTCAAATATTTTTTGCTAGGCGGGGGCTGTCAGATTTTCGTTGGAAAAAAGCGGGACAAATATAAAAATATTTTTATTGTATTGGATCATAAAATATAATAAGTAGTATTAAAGTTTGTGAAAAAACGACACACACCTTAGCATGAAACAATATTAATAATAAAAAATATCAAAATAAGAAAAAATGGGACATATATCAAATATTTATAATAAAAATAACAATAATAATTATAAAAAAATAACAAAATAAACTGGACTGCCTAAACATATTTTTCGTTTGCTTTCGCTGCTTTTATGATTTTTTTTCCACATTCGGTTTTCAAATATTCATAGAAAGCACTGCATGACATTGTAAAATTGAATTTAACTAAGAGTTCAACTTCAACAGTTTTCATTAATAGCGAGTTTCTTTTTTTTCTCCATACTTTGGCCATAAAACTAAATATGCGTTCCGCAGAGGCATTGGAATGAGGTAAAGAAAACGCAAAATTGCAAATTCTTTCCAGATTTGGACACTCTTCATTATTAAAAAACTGCAACTAAATTTTCGTTGATGCCTGCCAGAAAAGATTTTAATTTTGAATATTCTTCAAATAGCAAATCTTCATTTATTCCTGATAACTCGAAAGTCTGAACAAGTTCTACTATGTTTTCAAAATTAAAATCATTCTCCAAAGTCATAAACTCCGAAGATTTTAATTTAAATTCATCATAATTAAACCACTTTTGTAAATAAAGTACCATCGTTTCAAGAACTGCATCTGCCTCCGTTACAAATATTGTTTTCTCATTTTCATTATTACTGCGCAGAAAATGCTCCTAGCAATTGATCCATAAAACTTCGCCCGTCGTCTCTGTTCCAATCCATTTTTTAATTCCGCCGTTACCGGATGCAGTTTAGCCACAAAAAAGGATTCTTTTTCAAGTATTTTGATAGTTTTGTTAAGTAGAGTTCCCACATTGCAAATAAAACCTAAATAAGCTTCAGATATATCACTCTCAAAAAAATTTCTTAGGAGAGGAGGCGTGTTGTCTTTGGATAGAAAATAAGTTTTAATAGGCTGATAGTTTAAAGTTAGTCTTTCGGCAGATGGAACTAAACTCAACCACCTAGTAGGCACATGTCTGAGTAGTTCAGACAGACCATTCTGTGTCGCACCATTCAAAGAGTTCTTTAAGCTCTGGTTGCTGTCTATGTACATCTTATGTAAGTCATGCTTCATGGCATTATGAATAATGTGACAATTGCATCCCATTGGCACAATTTTACTATTTATTTTCTTTAATTCAGTAAAGATGCTTTGATTTTAATCAAAGTTCACCGACGCATTATCTGCAGAAAAAGGTGTTGTATTACTTGCAGATAAACTGCTTTCCTTGAGCAAATTAAGTAGTTTGGAAGCGACACTAGCCGAAGATTCGTCAGACAATTTAAAAAAAGAAATAAGTTTTGTATGAACACCAGTGTCCTTTTTGAAATACTTGACAACTAATGAAAATGTTTTAATATTTCCTAAAAGAAAAAAGAATACCTTAGTATCACTGAAATTGTTATACACATTAAATTTAATTACCTCTGTTTGACGCATCTGTATTTATTGAAAAAAAGTGATTATCCTTTAGATCATCTAAAATATTCTGTTTGCTCTGTGGGCCTAACACATTTTGGACGATTTTTGTGGATTTAGTTTAACCACAACTATTCGTAAGTTGTTTTCCATTTTTCATTAAAACGTACCTCACGTTTTCCTTTTTTAGGCACTACTTTAAAACTTGCTGCCTCTGATGAATCAGGTAAATCTGAATCTGATTGTGCCTCTACTTTTCGCCTATGCGCCATTTGCAATAACTAATGATATCCACAGTTCTAAACAGTAACAGCGATACAGTATACACGCACACAACACAACTACCAACAGAGAAATACTGTGAAAATAACCAAACTTATCTTACAAGCTAACAGGGAACACCGGTGATAGAAATGACACTCATCCAAATTAAGAAATTAAGTTAAATTCGTATTGACTTGCACTGCCATCTATTATGCAATATTGGATTTACCTGCACTGCTATCTATTGAATTCATACCAAACTATTATCACTTCATTCCTATGTAACACTTGAATTTTGTGCGAAATTTGAAGTAAATGGGATAAATAATTTTTTAGTAATGTTTTTTTGACGTTTGACTAGGCCGCCATTTTGTTCCGGCGTATTCAATTTTTAACAAAATATTATCAGGTCATCCCCATGTGACCCTTAATTTTTGACCAAAATTTGAAATCAATAGGGTAAGTAGTTTTTTTGTTGCCGCGAACCCTCAAACGTAAACATTTGAAAAAATCTCAGAGGGTAATTTTTTCACGATTATAATACTTACACGTTTAAAATTTTAAGCGAAAAGATGCCAAGAGCCAATATGACGTTTTTTTTTTTAAAACCTGATACTTTAATTTGATCAATTAATAAAAAATTATATAAAGACTTTAAAAAATGCATTAAAAAGTGAAAAATAATATTTATCATTTTTGATTTTTTTTGTATTTTCCTTAATAACAATAATTGTAGCCGCCCAGATCGAATCAGACCAATTGCTGACAGATTTCAACTGGATCCAACGGCAGTTTTAGAAAATATTTTGTATGCTAGAGCATATAACTCGGAACATCAATATGAACTTTTAAGCAGGTAAACATATTAAGATACAGTGTGATAACAAACATCGACAGAAACCCCATTAGTCTAGCGAACGAGCCAGATGTTCATCCAAATATAAAATTTTATGGTTGTCCTCGAAAAACCACAAGAATACCTTTTTTGAAGCAAAAATATAATAAAACACGAAAAAATATTGGCTCCCTGATAATCTTAACGAAAACACGACATACTTTTACTCGAAACATTTTTTCATCGTCGGTTAATAAAATGTTTTAAATTCCACACGTTTTAGAGTTACTCCGATATCATTTTTAACTAAAACCAACCAAAATGCATCACCTTTGGTCACACCTTTTATTTGGAGCCCCTGTATATTATAAAATAATTTTAAATACCTTTTATATGTAACATCTTTCAATATACTTTTTAAATTAACGATAATATATAAATATAATGAGGTACCCTACCCTGTACCTGTCCACTATACCACAGTTTAAGGAAAGACACAGTTCTCTCACTCCTTTGTTGTGCTCTCAAAAGCCGGATTTTTTGTGATGAGTCGTAAATCACAGCGAACACCTGCAGCTAACAGCTAGATGCGAGGTATTCGAGGCCGCGCGTTATTTTATCGCAATGATTACATCTACGGGGAACGATCAATAACTGTATTAGTTACTTTAGGTGGTCATATTAATATTTAGAGTAATAGATGTTCAACTTAATAAAAGGTTAACTTATGGACTAAATTTATTTGATAGGTATTAACAACAAATGTAATAATTATATTTGGGAAATGAAGCAAAGAACTTCCAACAATTAGTTTATTCTAATTTAAATTACAAAAATTATCCGAACGACGTTTGGAAAATTATACGTTTTCAACAGGATATCAAAATCGATTGTACTTCAAAAATAGTCTACCAAGTTCTTCGAAATAAAGAATGGGAATACATGTTCCATAAAAAAAGCAATATCCTAATAACACTTAAATGGCTAATTCTTAAAACTAATAGTCGTAAATCTAATAGATGGTGTACCAGGTACTGGGTCTCGTTTGGCGCCGATATCAAATGTTCAAATTCCAAGGGATGATTGCTCACATATACGTAGAAACTAGATTATTTCCAACAAAAAATCAATGTTTTTAAAAAAACTGAAATTATCCACAAGATTAAACTGGTCTGCATTTAATAAGCCAAACCAGGAGCAACACTCTAGGTATCATCTTACATTCTCCAGGAAATATAATCTAATAAGAACTGAAAGACCTTTGTGCCATAAATATTAGGAAATAAATGTCAGTTCGCACGCAGCTTACAGTACAGATTATTTTTAACTCTATATAACTACCAAATAAACATTCTTTTAATGTCTTAAATGTATTCATGATAACTTTATCATGAATATGCTTTTATTTTATAAGTGTCTTAATCTGAGTCAAAAACACTACAAGAGCCATTGATCCAATGCAAGGGTTTTAACGTTCACGCACATAAAACCAAACCATAAATCTGTTAAGCGTTTATATTAAATAAGTTTTATATGAAAGACCTATTGTTGCCATTAAATTCCTTCATTATACAGTTTGCTCCTAACAGCTATCTTAAAACATTTTGGTTTTAATGTTAACATCAAATAGTTATAAGTGCTTTAGAATATAAATTAAAATATTTTATAAAGCCTTCTTAATACTTTTTTGTGCGAATAAATACTGATTGATGCAGAACAGTAAGAAAACCTATTACTATTCCATAGTACAAAAATTGATTTTTGTGCAAATAAGTGGTCAAATACAATTTAAATGGTTACTTTAAATATCAGAAGCAAGTTAGATGTCTTAAAATAGGGAATAGACAATTTACAACCCCATACAAGTCATCGTCCCAAAAATGTTTTCCACTTCAAGTCGCATCGGACACTTTAGACAAGAAACTTTTCCCCGTTAAGACTGAGGCGTAAGAAAATTGTTTTTTTATTTTTGAAATAAACTACCCCTAATTTTGGCGATAGGAAAATAAACAAAAAAATATTGATATTTAAAAGAACTCAAATTGAACACAATCGGTTCATGCTAGGCTAGGCAGGAGTCATTTATAGTTTTGAAGACTGAATGTAAATTTTTAGAGCAAAACTAGTAATGGTATATTATTAACATACAAAACTTGAAAAAAAATCGTTATAGTCGTTTGTGAGAAAATCTATTTTTTCGAATTTTTCTTCAAGTCAACCTGTTTTATTATTAAATTTTAGGGGTAGGTAAAAAACAACGTATTTACAAAAAAAACTAAATACCCCATTTTTAGGAAATCGGTTTATTGATTTTAGCGCTGTGTTTTTTAGCATCAAGGGATGGTCTAGATAAGTTTTCGTAAAAATTTCAATTTCGACTTTGTCTCACAAAAGTAAAAATTAAAATACGCGTTGATTTACAGGTTTTGTAAAATTGTTAGTTTTGGGTTTTGTTTATTTAAACTTTGAGTCTTGATTTCTCTATTAGCAAATTTAAGCGTGTAATAAATTCTTACTCTAATATACAAAGTGCGCAGATACTGAATAGGGAAATGTTGATATGGGTGTGAAAACCGTATATGTGATATTTTTTCTAATAAACTGTTTCCTACTCCCACCACATCGTTAAAATATTTAACAAAAATATTTTCTAAGGAAATTAAGTAACTTAAAAAAATCATTTGGAGTTAATGTTAAACCCCCAAACGATCGTTGGCTTCCTTCATATGGCTCCAATTGACAAAACCTGTTATACTGTTTCACATTGGTCTGGTTGTAATAATCAAGGCATATGTCACATGAACGTTTCAAAAGACATTTTCGTAAAAGATAACCCCCACTTAAGTTAAAGCATTTCCTTCTTCCGTTTTTAAATTAGAATAATCATTAGTATATACTTTTAAAACTGGTTTTAAATTATCTCCAAAAAGTATATTTTTTTAACGTTTTCGTACAGCTTTTTGTTCTTCAAAGAATTTCTGGTTTTATAACTAACATGATCAATTTTTAATCAACACAATATACAGCGTGCTGTTGTAGTAAAGCTAAAATGTTCTCAGTTTCATGTGTACAGTACCAGTGGCGGATTTAGAGGGGAGAAATGTGCTTTATTTTTTAAATATGTTCAGTATCTGAGCAGTGCAGTCATTTGAGATACAAAAACTGCCCGAATAAAATCGTAATTTGTTACCTATGCAGGAAACCCCTGGTGTTTATTGAGAGTGTTATAAAATTGGCCATTGAAACATTTAACGTTAGAAAATTAAGATCCATCCACAGACAGACATTCGAAACGATTCCTTTCAGGCAGCTCCTTTACAATACAACAAAGTATCATCAGCGAAATATCCCTACAGTTTTTGTAGGAAGGCACAATCTGTGGAACACCATATTGGATCTTATTTTCAGAATTTATACAAGACACCATATTCCATCTTATTTTTCGAACTTATACAAGAGACCCTTTTAGTTAGGTAAGACTTAACCAGATGATGGGTTACAACCCTTACATCAATAATTTTCGTTTTTTCAGTAGAATATGATGGTCCACAGTGTCATAAGCTTTAGAAATATCTAAAAAATACCTAAAGGTTTACAATTTTGTTAATATTGAAGCACTCAGTTACAACTTTAGTAACTTCATGTAAAACACTGTATGTGCCCACACCCTCCCTAAACTCAAATTGGGAATCACACAAAATATTATAACGATATAAAGTTGCATAATGTGATCTGAATGCACTTTTCAATAATATTGCGAACAGGACTAGTAAGAGCAATTGGTGGATAATTGTTGATGTTACATTTATCACTGTTTTTATGCGAGGGCACAACCATGGTCTACCTAAATATGTCTGGGAATATACATGTGTTGCATATTAAATTAATAATATGGCTCAGAGGCAAAACAAGAGAGTTGTAGTTTGATTTCAAAAAATATTTGATATACCAAAATCGACAACTGAAGATGAAGGAGGTAAACCCATAAGAGAAACATTAAAACATCTTTTTAATAGATGTATTTGCGAGGGAAAAATTCCGACAAAATGGATTATTCTACTCTTTAAAAAAGGCGACAACACCAACATAGAAAACTACCTATCCATTTCTCTTCTATCCTACCTCTACAAGTTATTCACTAAAATAATAACAAATCGGCTTAATGCAAAACTTGACTTCTACCAACCTGTTCAGCAAGCTGGCTTCAGGAAAGGATACAGCACAATAGTCCACCTTTATACCATGCGAATATTAATAGAAAAATGTACCGAATATGATGTATCAATTAGGGACGTGCAGTTCATGGAAGTAAGGAAAGCAGTGCTTCCCCAAAAAAAATTACAAAACATCTTCTAAAATGTAATTTTTGAAATAGGAAACCATTAATTTAGTTTATATTAAAAATGCTAAAATATTATCTTAGTTATCAAGCCCATAATAAATGCGGCCTTGACTCCGACCCAGCCACAATAGAATATCGAATAGAACCTATGCGGGCCGCTAGCTTCTCTGCAGCCAAGTCCTTTATGCTTGATTTCCTGTGAATCGAGCCAGAGGTTATTGAACTTTCCACCGGCTGTTTGCAATTTTTGCATTTCCGTCGCGAGCTTTAAATGGTGGCGGAAGCTATCGTTGGAGTAGGTTCTTTGTTTGAACAGCTATCCGTGTGCTGTGTGATACGTACGTCGCGTCGTGCATGGTGCAATATGGAAGACAATAATACGGACGTGGATATGCAAATACCGTTAACTTCGGCTGTCGATAATAACGTTGAAAATGTTGTAGAATTTAGTAAGAAGAGTGTGTGTGAATGTGTGGTGTGTGTCTTAATAATAAAGGGATTTTCAACATTAAACTTCGCTGATAAGCTTCAAATAATTTCCAAAGGAAGCGCAAAACCGCCTATGAAAAATGTAACCACAAAAATGAAAAACTGTATTAGACACTTTTATCCGGAAAAACAATACGAACAATTTAAATCGCTAACAGGGTGTGAAAATATAAGTAAATTATTTCGTTGGCCATGTTTACTTTTTGAAAATGAAAAAGGTCTCTGGAATAAAACTGGTTTTTCCGATTTAAACAATTTCCATAAAGCTGTAAAAAGACACATTATGTCCAAAGCGCATTTACAGGCCGTCAGAAAAGAAAAAGTCTTCGGCAAAACCAGAATTGAACCCGCCCTTAATAAACAGTCAGAAATTAGTCACCGCCAACACAAAGAACTAGTCGATAAAAATAGGTAAATATTAAGAAGACTTATCGATGTTGTTTGTTTTCTCGGACAGCACGAATTGGGATTTGGATGTCATGACGAAACAAGGGTTTCTTCAAATAGAGGAAATTTTCAAGATTTACTTAGTTTAATGGCTAAATATGATGATTGCTTAAAAAATCATTTAGAGCAGTCTAGCATTTTTCGTGGAACGTCGAATCGAATCCAGAATGATTTAATTTCCGCTGTTGCAACCATTATTCTAAAAAGAATTAAGCAGGAGATTGGCGAGGCGCGGTTCATTGCTATTGTTGTGGACGAAACAACTGATATCACTAATTTTAGCCAATTGTCTATAGTAACAGGCTAAGTTAAAACAGACGGAAGTATTCAATAGCGATTTTTAGGTTTTAAGAATGTGTCCGAAAATCGTACAGCAGATGCATTATATACCGTAGTTTATAACGTTACTAAAGAAATTAATGGAGAGAAAAAATTAGTTGCTCAAAGCTATGATGGAGCTGCAGTGATGGCAGGACAATTAGGGAGTCTGCAAGCTAAAGTTCGAGAAACTTTCCCAAGTGCTGTGTTTGTCTATTGTTTTGCTCATAAATTAAATTTAGTTTTATCCCAGTCCATCAATCACATTAAAGAGTGTAAAGTATTTTTCGTTACTCTGGCCATGGCTGCTTTTTTTCCAAGTCAACAAAACGTACACAAGCTTTGGACTCTATTGTCCACAAACGATTGCCCAAAGTAGCTCCTAC
Source organism: Kuschelorhynchus macadamiae (assembly GCA_030620095.1). Lineage (NCBI taxonomy): Eukaryota > Metazoa > Arthropoda > Insecta > Coleoptera > Curculionidae > Kuschelorhynchus > Kuschelorhynchus macadamiae. Next base: position 620,683 of record JAUTXW010004874.1, read on the forward strand.
TAGGTGGAACTATAATGGAAGACTTGTGTTAACAGTATCTGAAAATCGTGAATCGCTGATTGAACTATTTGAGAATATAATAGAAAATAATGAAACGTGGGACTCAGAAGCAATAAATAGTTCGAGGGGGTTTTTGGACTGTTTGAAACGAGATTTTAATTTTAATTATTTGTTGAACATATTTTCAGAAATATTTCCATTCTCGGACAATGTTTTTAATATATTACAAACTAAAACAAATGATATTGCTTTTTGCCTAAAAAAAGTGGATCATTTTAGGTCCATTTTAAGCCAAAAAAGAGATGATTTTGATCTATTTTGGGAGAAAACGATGACATTAAATGTAAAGCCACAAGCCAAGCGTCTTCGAACAGACAAGGTGGGAGATGTTCAAACATCATACAGACTCTTTTAGGAAATAATCGATCAAATTCATCAACAAATAACTGTAAATGATTTTAAATTCCTCGAGCTCTGCAATTTTGATGCATTTAAAGGAAAAACTTTTCCAGAAGATGCGTTTAAATCTCTTCTTCTTCATTATGGCCAGTTCTTCGACCGAGTGTTACTGCGATCTGATTTAAAAGTGATTTACGAAACTGTTGACATTAGCGCAAAAAATAACGCTAAGGAACTAATGCAATTTTTAAAAAACAAAGAGCTGGAGGATGCCCACACCGGTCTCGAAATTGTGTGAATTAGTATTGACAATACCTGCCACAAGTTCATCAGTAGAACGCAATTTTTCAACACTTAAACGTATGAAAACGTTCGTGAGAAATTTAACGGGGCAAGAGAGCCTTTCGCATACATCGCTGTTGTCCATTGAAAATAAACTTCTCCAAAATATGTCGGAGCATCGACGTTTTTATGATGACGTCATTGACGAATTTGCAAAAAATGATCGAAGAATCGAATTACATTACAAATAGGTAAGTTTCTAAAAATTGCTTCCCTTTCTTAAAATTTCACCGCATGCCCCTGGTACCAATACACATGGCTTTCGTCGATTTACAGAAAGCATTTGACTCCATAGAAATATGAGCAGAATTAAGCTCGCTAGAAAATGCAAGGTTCGACTATAGATATGTACAGGTATTAAAAAGCATCTATGAAAACTCATCGATGCATGTGAAAATCGACGATTCGACAAAAACAAACAGAATAGGGATACATCGAGGAGTAAAGCAAGGCGATACCATCTAGCCCAAACTATTCACGCTAGCACTAGAAGACGTATTTGAGACCCTTGAACGGGATCAAAAGAGTATCAACATCGACGGATTACGTAACACTGAAGATTTAAACGAAATGCTACAACTTAACGAAGCCTCAAGGTTTGAGAATGAATTATAGTAAGACGAAAATAATGACCAACGAAATTGTCATTATAGCAATAAAGAACCATCCCATAGAAAATGTATGGGGTCATACAATTAAGTTGGGTAAAGGGAACCAAAACGCGGAGATCGGTAGGCGAAACCATATCCTCAAAAATGATGCAATACCTATAAACTTGAAAACCAAAGTCTATAATACGTATGGCCTGCCTGTTAGCACCTATGGACTTGAAACCATGCCGCTCACAAAATTGTATGCTAATAAACTTAGCACATCTCAAAGAGCAATGGAACGAGCAATGCTTGATATCTAAGTTAGACACTAAATCCGCAACGAGGAAATTAGAAGAAGAACAAAAGTTAAAGAAATTATAGAAGAAGTGATACAGTGGAAATGTAGATGGGCAGACCATGTGGTTAGGCAGTCCAGAGAGAGATGGACGCGAAGAATAATGGAATGGAGACCAAGACAAACCAAGGAGTATAGGGCTCCCCCAGAAAAGATGGAAGGATGACATCAGTTCAATAGCAGGGAAACAATGGCTGAGAACAGCGCAGGACAGAAACCAATGGAGAAGACTGGGAGAGCCTACGTCCAGAAGTGGATGAAGATGGGTTGAACTTCCTTTATTATCAAATTTTGTTTAAAGTATGTTTCCTTGGACCTCCTAATACAGTAGCAAATGCCTTGAGCAAATCCAATGATGCCAAACAACATTTCTTTCCATTATCACGATTAATAATAATAATACCATATCAATTTTTTCTTTTGTTAATAGCGTAGCAGAAAAATTTCACGAAGAACCAGGGATGTTTAAGTTGTTAATAGTGGACTCAATTATGGCACTGTTTCGTGTAGACTTCATTGGATTCGGGGAAATGCCAGAGAGACAGTCAAAATTAGGATTGATGCTGTCAAAACTACAGGTAGATTTTCAGTTTTTTGTATACATATAATATATTTTTATCTATGGTTGTATTACACTTCCCTCCTAAGACAACTTGTCATAAGTGAAAAACAACAGGTTTGCAATATGAAGCCCTTTAGTGGTCTCGTGAGCACTTTGCAAGTTAAATCAAGGTAATACTTGTGAATTGTTTAAAGCGAGACCCTATAAATCATGAATTAACATTATGCACTAAAATAGTTGATTTTTGCGAATAGGACAATTTTTCTTGGCAAGGGAGCTTAATCAAGCCAGTTTTTAACTAATGTCAACTTTTTTTCTTTCAGAAAATAAGTGAAGAGTATAACGTTGCTGTCTTTCTTACTAATCAAATAACGACAGACGTAAACTATAGTTTACTCAACGACTTAGAAGTCAAACCTGTGGGTGGGAATATTTTAGCTCATGCGTCCACAACAAGAATTGCTTTAAAGAAAGGCGAGTATGTTAGGTCATTTATTCTTCTTCCTTTAAGATTTAATACCTTATCCAAGCAGCATTCCGAAGTCGTGCGGAAGTTGGTATTCACACCCTGAAGTCGTCATGACGTATTAAAAACTGTCTCCTGACTGTCGTCCCAACGTCGGTGCCAACGTTGACACTGTTGGCAGATAAGACGTCGGTGGAACGTCGGCATAAAGACTACAATTGTAATAAAGTGGCTGGACTGGAGTGGCAGCTAGCCGGTTGTCTTAACTTTCTTTGGACAACCTTCGTTATATTATTTAAAATGTATTTAAAGGCAGCTGATGGGCTCTTGGGATTTGTAAATGATTTTAGTATGAGTGTTAATGAAAGATTTGATATGTTTTTGGAAAAAAATTACACACGTCACAAATATCACCTTTAAACTAGGCACATGAGTTTGATAAGTTAATATAATTGTATATGACAGTAACATTGTTTAGTAAGTACATACAACATATAAAACCTATCCAATATATAATATATAATACAGAACTTAAGACAAACTTAAAATATACAATACAATACTGGTAAATCTGGGGAAGAAAACAAGGTATTATCTGTCAAATTCTCATTAATATTGTAGTAGGCTTTTTTTAGTAGGATTTTCTTGACTCTGTCTTTAAATTTATCCAATGGCAGACTTCGGACATCTCCAGGCAGTCCGTTGAAAAGTCTTGGCCCAAAGTAGTTTGACACCGGGACTTGTTCAGTCTTTGAAAAGGAACTGAGATATTACTGGCTGATCTTGTATCATGATTGTGTATGTCACTGTGTTGACAATATTTGGTTTGTTTTTGGTACATGTAGATAAGTGAATCATATATGTATCGTGATGGTAAAGTCATTATATTAAGTTTCACAAACTCCCCCCTAGCGTCATCCCGATAGTGCACGCAAGGAGTCTCACAACTCGTCTTTGAAGCTTAAATATTCCCTCCGAGTGACAAGAATGGCCCCATGCCAAGAGGGCATAGCAGTATACTGTAAGAAACAACCCATGAAAAGCCTGCATACACACACCAAGAGGAACTATACTGATGACATTTCTTATAAGAAAGATCGCCAGTAGATCAACATAAGTTTTGAAGGTCATAGACTGGTCAAGATAGACGCCAAGAAATTTAAGTTCTACAGGGTTTTCTGTTTCGAATGATCTTAGAGTAAATGTAATTTTGGATGTTTTTTCTTTGTTTAAAGTAATCCTATTTTCTTTAAACCAGTTATTTAATTGATCGAGGTTTTTAGTAGTTTTTGAGATCAACGACTCTAGATCTTTGTCTCTGTGAATAATGTGGTGTCATCTGCAAAAGGAACTACTTCATTATCAGGAACAACCAAATTGATGTCGTTTATGTAAATTAAGAACAATAACGGTGCCACTATAGAGCCCTGGGGGACGCCATGAAATATTTTGGATTTAGTTGAGAGCTTTCTAAAAAAAGTCACTTGTCCTCGATTGGTAAGGCATACTCTCAGCAAGCCCAACCCTCTACCGTCCACCCCATAGCAGAATAGCTTCTCCAAGAGTATGTCGTGTGACGCACAGTTAAAGGCCCTTGAGCGGTCACAGAACAACTCGTCCATATAGGGTCCCTCCTCAAAAGCCGTCCGATCTGAACCCGAACTGACTATTGGTGAATAGATTCATGTTTTCAAAATAGGAATATAATTGACCTGCATTTATGTTCTATACGTCTTTACTAGATTTATTTTTTAGTTGATCAAAAGCATAACGGACCTTTATGGAGCTTACTTCTTGAAAGGTGAAATTTAAATGTGTACATATTTTTATTGTTAGAAGATTTTGTATATTAGATCTATGGTCAGAAGATGAATGTATTTTTGGGATGTTTAAAATAATTTCGTTAGCTATATTACAAAAGAAATGGTTAAGTTCCTGAGCTGTTAGGTTTGTGTTTGTAGTTTTAACTTTAGATTTATTGTTATGATTATTAATAACCTGCCAGCATGACCTAGAAAAATTTTCAGAGGTGGTGATGAATTTTGAGTAAGCATTCCTTTTAGCCCTATTTATAGTGTCGTGAAAGACTGAAGAAGGCTTATTTGCACAAGTTTTCAATCCTTATTTTACTGAATATTTTACATTTACTGCAGTCTCTTTTATTGAAGTTAGGGATACTATTAATAATTTAAAGATTGAAAATAGCACTGATTGTGTGGGCTTAAGTGTGAAATTATTGAAGTCAATTAAAGATATGCTTTATATACCTTTAACTAAACTGATAAACCTTTGTCTTTATCGAGAATATTTTTCCTTCTGCACTTAAACACGCTATTGTCACTCCAATTTTCAAAAAGGGGACAAAAACAGCCCTTCAAATTATAGACCGATCTAACTGCTTCCTGTTTTTTCTAAAGCTTTTGAGAGATTTATGGCTGTAAGAATTGCTAGTTTTTTTGAAAGAAACAATCTTTTCAGAGTGCCATTCCGAGAGGGTCGGAGCACAATTCAAGCCATTCTTAATCTTACTGATACGATTATATATGCTTTTGAAAGTAAGGAATATAGTGCCATTTTTTTCTGCGACTTGCTTAAAGCCTTCGACTGTCACTCGGAGCCTTCTTATTAGTAAACTAATATATTACCATTTCCACCCCAATAGTATAGCATTGTTGCAGTCCTATCTGGGGGTAGATCCCAAGCTGTCAGAATGAGAAGTGTGTCATCTATGAAGAGAAAAATAAGTGTGGGTATCCCACGATGCTCAATCTTGAGGCCCTTACTGTTTCTCATTTTTATCAATGCTCTGCTTCTATCTGATCCATCAACAGGTTTTATTCGCTTCGCAGATGACACATCTAACTCCAAAAGTAGGGATAAAGTTGTGGGAACCGTAAACGAGCTGGGTGTGGCACGCTTTGGAGTGCAGGAGTGATTTAGCGAGACCTTTCGAGCCTCCCATGCAATCTGGAAGAAGTGCGATTTCTTGGGGTCCAGATTGACACCAAACTGAAACTCGCATGTTGACTGTGTAAGTAAGATTTTGTCAAGTGGTGGTGGCCTGTGTATCGATAAGTATGCTCAGGACGGCATACTCCTCCTTCGTTCATTCTGGGATGTCATGTACAATACTCGTGTGGTGCCACTCATGTCAAGTTCACAGAGTATTTGGTCTTCAACGTAAGAGAATTATAATCGTTGAAGGCTTATCCTACCGAGAAGACTGCAGAGAGGCCTTTAGATCTCTGAACATCTTAACGTTTCCATTAGATTACTTTCTTGAAAATCTGATATATATATATATATATATATATATTAAACAAAACGAACCTAACTATAAATCTCATAATGTGCTGCGTGACTATGATACGCGTTGACTTTGGTATATCGCAGACTCATTAAAGTAAGTAAGTGTTGTATAAAACTTTTTTCTAAAGTACAAATTTTTTGAGATATTAAATAAAATAATTTTGGGCAATTTTTGCAAAATCTCCGATATTTCAGGAACAAAGATAAAGGATAATTTTTCTCTAATTTAACCAACATCATATCTCTTGCCGTTTATGAGGTAGCAATAGTGGTATACCCTAAAATATACACCTTGTATATATATATATATATATATATATATATATATATATATATATATATATATATATATATATATATATATATATATATATATATATATATATATATATATATATATATATATATATATATATATATATATATATATATATATATATATATATATATATATATATATATATATATATATATATATATATATATATATATATATATATATATATATATATATATATATATATATATATATATATATATATATATATATATATATATATATATATATATATATATATATATATATATATATATATATATATATATATATATATATATATATATATATATATATATATATATATATATATATATATATATATATATATATATATATATATATATATATATATATATATATATATATATATATATATATATATATATATATATATATATATATATATATATATATATATATATATATATATATATATATATATATATATATATATATATATATATATATATATATATATATATATATATATATATATATATATATATATATATATATATATATATATATATATATATATATATATATATATATATATATATATATATATATATATATATATATATATATATATATATATATATATATATATATATATATATATATATATATATATATATATATATATATATATATATATATATATATATATATATATATATATATATATATATATATATATATATATATATATATATATATATATATATATATATATATATATATATATATATATATATATATATATATATATATATATATATATATATATATATATATATATATATATATATATATATATATATATATATATATATATATATATATATATATATATATATATATATATATATATATATATATATATATATATATATATATATATATATATATATATATATATATATATATATAGATATTCTGATGTCATTTATTGAATAAATGAAAATCTTTTTGTGGTTTTTGTTGGCATGTAATATATTATTCTATTCTTAAGTAATTCTATTTAATTACTTGATTTTAAAAACATGGTGTGCTAACTAATGACTTAGTTGGTGAAAAGTATCTTTTCACACCTTTTTTTATCAAAAATTTATCTAAGACAAGCAAAATTTTGAAGAACATACGAAAGTTCTTTATGACATGCTGTTTTTGTTGTCCTCTTAATTTGATATGTATAGAATTGCCAAAAATCCCATTCTTCTGCAAAAGTAGAAAAAAACTCAGGATTCCGTTTTTCTGTGATGCCACCAATATTTTCTTACAAAAAACCAAAGAGTTAGATTGGCTCCACTAAAGCAAGATCAAGGTGAAATTTTAAAGTTATTTTTATACATTTTCTTTAATTTATAAAATTTTAAGTGCATTTTAATATGTTAAATATTTTATACTTTTCTGTAAATGAGTACATATTTTGTTGGCTGAGTTGAAAATCTATTTGCAAAAAAAATTTATATTAGATTCTACCCCGCCGACATTGTTAATAATTCACCATTTTTTTAGTATGTATAACAGGAGAACGCAGCTCCTCCCAAAAAAAATAGGAGGGAGGAACCGCCTCTTCTGTCCCATACTTTTGACGTGCCTGGGTCCGATATAACTGGCCGACCTAAATTTCTCCGAGCTTATTGAACGTTTCGATCGCCTGAAGATGCCTTATGCAATTAAAGGCGAAACATCGTATATGATATATATGATTCCATTTTATACCGTCTAATCTCAAGAACCTTGATTTCCCTATTAACCAAAACCGTGAAAGTTTCCGTTCGGGGATGTCCTTAATTTTTTGCATTCAGATAATTGCGCTATCTGAAATATTTTAGCAGATATTGACAAAAAATCGATTTTTGTATCTTTCTGTGCTCGTTCAAAAATGCTACCAAAGAATTACAGTTAAAAAAAAATCGGTAAATTTCTCTTCTTATGAATATTTCCTTTTATTAGGAACAGAGAAGTATGACCTAATTTAGTTAGGTACCTAGTCATTTAGTAACACATATACATATGTCTTTTCAAACATTTATATTGGGCACCATTTTGTTCCACCACTTTGGAATCTTACCAAAATTTTACAAGTTTTTAAAGTGCGGGACACGAAAGAAAACCGGGCGGAGTCAATCTGCTTAGGAAGGTTGGCCAAGAATTCTCTTTAAACCAGTGGTGTCCCGTCGTTCTTTAAATAATATGGCACTCCTTTTTGACTATTCGCAGTTCAGATTATTAAAAAATGTTACTATGCTTAATGAACCTTTATCTATATTTGTCTGTTTTCTTTCGTGTACACGCACCTCTTTTGTGTTGCAAAAACGGCGAAGTTTCGAATTTTAAAATGATTTAATTTTGATTTTTTCATGATCGATTTACCTGTAAATATATTTTTTCTTGAGTTCTGTCATTAACGGTTCCCGGGCTACTGCCTACGTCCACTATTATTGGACCACCCAGTATAGTGATACACGATTTACAAGTGAATCCGTTGAACGAGATTTATCAAAATTTTAATTTATGCAGTTCGACTTTGGGCTACTCGGGTATACCGAAAGTGGCCGTCTGCCTCCGTTTGTCATATTACTTTATACAGGGGCCGTCATTGTGAAGTACTATACAGGGCATTTCCTAATTGCGTGCTGATGTTAAAGGGGGTGTTTTTATGTCCTAAAAGTCTTAACTTTTGAGATACAGGATGGTAAAGTTTAAAAAGAAAACATTTTCTTTCATCCCAATTCTGATGCTATTGTAGATAACATTAAGGAGCAAACGGATTTACCCAGGTTAATTACATATGCGCGCCACCGGTAGCAATCTCAAAAATTGATTGTTAATAAAAATGCCCCTTAAAGACGTGTATCAAATTTCACACATTTATTTATCTATAATAGCATCAAAATTTGTATTTAAAAAAAAATGTTTTTTTTTAAACCCTGTATCTCCAAAGTTAAGACTTTTAGGTTCATATTAAACTTTTTTCTTAAAAAGGTCCAAGAATCACCCCCCTTTAACATTGGAACGCAATTAGGAAACGCCCTGTATAGTACTTCACAATGACGCCCCCTGTACAAAGTAATATGACAGCCGGAGACAAACTGGTCACTTTTGGCATACCCGAATAGCCCAAAGTCGAACTGCATAAGTTAAAATTTTGATAAATCTTGTTCACTGGAATCAGTGCTGGCTCCCCTACTATAACTACATTGATGTGTTAATTTTGGAAAAATAGGAGTTCTGTAGTTTTTCAAATATTAATTGCAATATTAGATATTTTTTGCCACCCCATATTGAACAGAAAATTAATTATTTTGAAGCAGTTTATTGACAGCTACTTTATGAACAATTTTACAAAATATATGAAAAAAAAGTAAGCCATTTTTGAAGTTGACGGCTGTGATTCTAATGGTTCGACTCCTTCTAAATCATTGTCTTCCTCTGAAAATAATGAGGTTTCGTCGTCACTACTTGAAGATCCCAGTGTGATAACTAAATCATCAATAACCGTTTCAATTTTGCCATCACTTCCCAGTATTTATCTTCAATAGAGCGAACATGTTTAACATACGATTTCCAATTTTCAGCCGATATTGAGTCAATCGCTTCAAATGTTGTTTTATTTAAATCTTTAATTGAAAGTTCACCGGGATTGCGCTCTCGAATATATTTTTTTACTCCTGCCCATGCAAGTTCAATAGGGTTGAGGTCGCACATGTATGGAGGCAGCCTTAAAGGTGTCTGACCGAGTTTACATAAAAGACCGTCAATTTTATACTTTTTTTCTCTAGGCTTGTTAGCTGATATTACTTCATATAATTGATATTTTCTTCATGTTGGATCACAAACAAGATTGTTCGATTTAAGCCACGATATGAGGCTTTTGTAGAGTATTTAGTTGGCATTTTATCTTCTACGTGAGAATGATAAGACGCATTATCCATTATCACGACTGATTTGGGAGGAATGTTAGGTAGAAGCTTCTCGAGCAACCACTTTTCAAAATTATTTCTACTCGTCTGTCCATGATAGTCTACAGTTGTTAGTCCCGAGAGAAAAACTAAAGCAACACCTGGAACAAATCCGGCTTCTAAACCAGCATGAACTATAATAAAGCGACTACTAGAGCGGATTCCCTGAACAACACCTGTAACACTTTCACTTTGCCAGCATTTGTTCACGTCATATCACTATCTACCCAGGTTTCGTCTAGATACACAATATTGCGTCCTTCTTGCCTATATTGTCTTACAGTTGATAGATATTTCACCCGCCAGTGAAAAATATTTAGTCTCTCAATGAGCAATTTTCGTTTATTTAGGCACATGCGTCAAACAAAACCATTTGATCGTAAAAGCCGATTTAAGGTTTTATACCAGCATGGAAAATCTATTTTGTTCTTTACAGTACGAAGTAGTAGTTTGCAGGTCGAAACCTTCTTCAAGTTTATATAAAAATCTTCTATTGTTTTTTACCAGGACATTTCAAAGGTGAAGTAGAACATGAGCGATCATTATGTTCTCTTTGAATTTTTCTTACACTACTTTCCGCAACACCAGTGTAAAATGCAGTGAAAAATAATAGTCAAACTATTATTTTCAGCTTCTCTAGTACAGGCCTCTATAACGCTCGCAATAACTTCACGTGCACCGCTTCGAATTGTTTTTCCTCTTTTGCTCGCCATCGTTCTTCTTCGAAATAATAATTCATATTCAACGCACCGCATTTATATAGTAATGGAAACAAATGCTCGAAATGTATAGGCGCCACTGGAAATAGCTAGAACCTTCTAGCGGCAAGTGCATGAAGACTCTAGGCACATCCCAATTACAAGTGGACCAGTGCGAAATTTACTAAATCCTCGATTAATTTTCCGTACCGCTTAGCTAGCGCACTTTATAGGTGAAGCGCCAAACTATTACAACAAATAAAATAACAGAAAATGTATTTGTGTACACAAGTTTTACTTTTCCGCTTGCTTAAGACTATGAACCTTTATTTTAAGGACCGCCCGTTTTTCTTTCGTGTCCCGCACTTTACCTGTTTCACACTTGATTTTTAGGCATTATTTAAATTAAATTGAATAAGTAGTTTTTAAAATAACATACATTGTCTTTTTGTTCCGTCATGTTGAATTCAGTTTATCACTACAATTAATTTTTCTGCAAAACTTAAAGTGGATTGAATAAGAAAATTTTTTTAGTTTGATTTTTTAAACATTTTTTTTTGACCGTTATTTTGTTTCGTCATCTTGAATTCGTACCACATATTTAGCACTTTATCTCTATATCACACTTTACAGTGGCGGCTCGTAGATTTAAGAATGGGTGAAGCGCAGCGTAGCTAGGCGTACAGCCCCTCACGCAAAAATAGCGCCGGAGACGAAACATTTTCGGGGTGCCACACTCAAAATGGCTAACTTTTTACCATTTTATGATGTTAATTATCCCTAGCTTTGGAGCGTTTTTTAATCCTTAAGGGAAATAATATGAATTTATAAGATTTTAAATATACTTTTTTGTTCTTAGGAAACGGTTATATACCACGATACACGACACGATGTAAAACTGCTTCCGCCTCCGATGATCCGAACGCACTAATTTACATTAATTCCATAACAAGCGAACAAGCGCCTGCAGAGTGCAGCAGTAGTTTTATGCCGCTCCCATCTCTATTTGGCTTACGGATATTCACCATTGCGTTGCCATAACAACTGCCGTAAATAAATCTAAGCGGGGGGAGTCTGAAGCGGAATTTCTTAACTGCTGATTGTGATTCCTCAACGGGTCGCTCTTATGGAAAGGTGTTCAGCGCGCTACGTTTTTAAGTCGTTATTATTTTTTAAGTATATAACACACTAGTTTTGATAGAAAATAATGGTATAATTAAGTAAATAAGTGAATTTATATAAAACATACTACATTTTTATAATAGAAATATAGGGTCTGGAATCTGTGGTGGAAGATAGATCAAAATACAAGAGATTTAGCCACACTAGACCACAACCTATTACGTTCTGGATGCGTAATAGGTTGTGGTACCTTCGATAACCAAGTTAGCATCATCAGCAGATGATATAAACTAAAGTAACTAATCCTAATCGAGAATTTTTATAAATAAATGTGGTCACACTTGGTTGTACCCGACTGCACCGTTGTCAAGTAGACAATAGAGAGGACTATAGGGAATAGGCTCTCTGCCTTTATTTAGTGCTTTCTTACCACATCTAACTGTATCTATACTCTCAAATGCATCCGATAATCTATTATTAGATACATTTTTAATTAACTTAAGATTATTTATTCCTATTTGGTGATTGTTTTTCAAAGCATGTTGGGCAACGCTTGCCTTTTCTGTTCTCTCGTATCATAAATGTGCCATGTGTTCTTTAAAACGAATGTTTATGGAACATTTAGTTTGCCCAACATATTTTAGATCGCAGGCATTACAGTTAATTTCATAGATGCCACTCCTCTGCTTCAAGTTCAACCCTAAAGACAAAGTCGACATCATTTTGCTCCTCTGCTGGACCACACCAGTGTTACCAGTTTATTCCTCTAAAAGACTTGTTTAAGGTAAATTGGATAATTAGTTTGTTAGTAATAATTTTTTAACGTTTCACTAGGCCGCCATCTTTTTGCACCATATTGGATTTTTACCAAAATATTACCAAATCATCTCCATATAGTTATTAATTTTTAACACGCAGACAGACCGACGGAATTGATAAACATAATATTTGGCATTTAGAGACGCTAAACCGTGAAGATATGTAAGAGGATGATTTTTTTAAAATTACAAACATTTTATTTAACCCCCATTTTGTTCCGCCATCTTGAATTCGTACCACAATTTTATTATACCAGGGCATCTCTATACCACAATTTATTATTGCCCAAAATTTGAAATCAATCTATTAAGTAGTTTTTGCCGGCAAAATTTTAAAATATTTTATTAGGCCATTTTGTTTCGCCATCTTGGATTCGTACCAAAAATTTACAAGTTAATTTCTACACAGGGCTTGATTTTAAGCAAAATTTGAGGTAAATTGGAAAAGTAATCCTTTAGTAATATTTTTTTAAATATTTCATTAGGCCGCTATACTGGATTTTTTAGCAAAAAGTTACCAACTCATCTCCATATGTCCCTTGATTTTTGACCAAAATTTGAAGTCAATCGGATTAATAGTTTTTTAGCTATGCCACGAACAGACAGACCAGCAAATCGGCAGGCAGACCGACGGAATTGAGAAAATATCTTTTTCGGCATCCAGGGCCCCTGAAATGTAAAGATTTGAAAAAATCTCGGAGGGCGATTTTTTCACGATAACGATACTTCCCCTTTATGAGGGAAGTAAAAATTGAACCGCATTCTGAGTTCCGTCCTAAAAATAACCCTGCGTCCTAAACTATAGATACATTAACTGAAAACCATTGTTATAGATGATGTCATCCGGAAATTTCCTACAAACAATATCTGCATTATCATTTTATTTATTACTCTTTCTATAAACGCTTCATTTAGAACAAAACCGCTAATCGGTGTTTTTTTTTTCAGGAAAAGGCAACATCCGAATAGCAAAGCTGTTCGACAGTCCCAATTTAGAAGAGCAAGAAGTCGAGTTTGTTATCACAAATGGAGGCCTCGCTGACCCCAAAAGAACTGATTAACTTAACCCACTAAATAATTGTCAAGGATATGCATTTTATTTAAATAGTTCGAAACAGCTGCGATTTACTTAAGTGAAATATAATTTTAAAATTGCCGTTATATATATATATATATATATATATATATATATATATATATATATACATACATACATACATACATACATACATACATACATACATACATACATAATGTATATATCTTTTAAAACATAATGTATATATCTACAGTTAGTTATTAGTTAAGTTTGAAAAAATGCTTTAAATGTTTTTTTTTATTATTTTAAAAGATTTATGCCTTTTATTTTTAACCCCCTTAAAATACATCTGAGATCAGGTATTTCGAAATAGAGTATTTTGGCAAAATCCTAGAATTTACCTGGGTTTATGTTATGTTCATAAGCCCCAAATGATTTTCTATTCTAATATATAAAACAACTTAGTTGACTGACTCACTCATCCCGCTCCAGCTCAAACCCCTTGAGGTAAAAAGGCTGAATTTTGCCATACAGGGTGATGTTAGGGTGCAGAGGTTCGATAATAACGGGCAGTTTTTTAAATAAAAAATGTTTTTAATTTATTTTTTTACATAGTCTAGAATTTTTTAAAAATTCATACAGGATGTTCAAAGGGGTGAAACCACCACTTAAATGATACAATATTTTTTTATTTGAAAACCGGTTATTTTTTCGAAAAAACGCTTGAACTCGTGTTTTGAATTTTTTTTACATATTTTAGGATATTTAAAAAATTCATACAATGTGTCCAAAGGGGTAAAACCATCCCTTAAATATTATAATACATTTTACTTAAAAAACCGTTAGTTATTCGGAAAACGCTTGAACATAATATGCTTTATATTTTATGTTTTTACATATTTTAAATTTTTTTTAAAATCGAGGCAGGGTGTCCGCGGGCTGAAACCACTCCTTCAATATTATATTTCTTATTTAAAAAACAGTTATTCGGAAAAACACTTGAACGCGTGCTTTTTATTTTATTTTAGTACATATTTTAAGATTTTTTATAAATTCATACAGGGTTTTTGAAAAAATCGGGTCATTGATTAATTTTTGCGATCTTTCTCAAACCGTTTGCGGTAGAAAACTGAGCTTATGCAAACCGCTTGATTTTAGAGTCCAGAGGTTCGATAAGATTAGATTCTTGGAAACTCAGTTTCCAAGTGGGTGAAACTACCCCTGTAAATATAGTGGACTCAAAAGTTGTCAAAATAAAGCCGCTTCTTGGTTTAAAGAACGAGCTATAGTAACTCCAAAAAATACCACAGCAGATAAAATAAATCTAGCTTTAATGGAAAAAATTACTGCTCCACAATAAACATACTATAGTCAAAAGCAGTGTTATCGATTTATCAACGACAAACTTTTTAAGTTGGTTTTTCTTTTATTACGTGTAATCATATCCTCCGCATAAAATCCGGAAGATGGATTAGATAGACCTATGATATTTTCATATGAAAAAAGAGGATAAACATATAAATACCAGCAGTTGCAAAAATCTTTGAGCGATGTCGCTTCAAAGTCAGATTGACAAGTCAGTGACAAAATGAGTAATAGAAAACAATTTTCGGGTTTTTTTGCATTCACAAGCGAAAAAAATTGTATAAAATCAAATAAAATATTACGAAAATGAAAATTCACCGGCCAATATCCAGGAGACAGTAGCAAAAGCCCTGGGAATCGGTATAAGGACTGAGCAGAAAATTGTGCATGAAAAAAAGCATAATTTACTACCGAAGAAGATTAAGAAATAGACATCAAAAACTAACATAACCCTTCAAGTTTTAAAAGAAGCTTTAAAAAATCGAGGCATATTGGAAATTGCACTAAAATCGTTGTCAAAATTAATAAAAATGTTTGGTTTTCGATATAAAAAAGACTGTAATCGAATATTTTTATGCAAGTTGCCACATATAGCAAGTCAGCGTATCCAGTTTTTAAAGAAATACATGGAAAATGTTAATTCAAAATTTAGAAAAGTGGTATTTTTAGACGAGACTTTGATATTTTCTAATGGAAGTGGTTCGAAATCTTGGCAGGACGAGTCTGTAAAAAGTGCCAAGAGAAAAAAGGGCTGTGGGACGGGAAAACGGTTCATCATTTTACATGCAGGTTCTTCAACGGGATTTCTCTCAGATGCAAGTTTACTGTTTTCTTCAACATCCAAAAGTATGGACTACCATGATAATATGAACTGTAAACTGTTTGAAAAGTGGTTAAGAGAACAACTGATTCTAAATTTAGATCATCCATCTTTAATCATTCTGGACAATGCATCTTATCATTCAAGAATCTTAAATAAACAACCTACTTCGTACTAGAAAAAAGGTGATATTTATGACTGGCTAATAAAACAAAAACAAAATCCTTTACCCAATATGCTGAAACTAGAACTTCTTTTAATGGCAAAATCCATTAGAAAACCAACAATATATGCCGTAGATTAAATATTACGGGAAAATAGACATGAGGTTTTACGACTGCCACCATACCATTGCCAGTTTAACGCAATAGAATTAATATGGACTGGGGCAAAATCATATTACGAAAAACACGTGAACGGTGGTTTTACATCAGATGAAGTGCAAATTATTTGGCAAGATTCATTAAATTATATTATGCCGTACTCTAAGTACTGGAAGAAATCTGTGGAACATACGGAGAAATTAATATGGGATTGGTGGAATCGAGAACGAGTTCTAGATGTCGAAATAGCACCAATGGTCATTGCGCCATTTGAGGACGACTCAGAAGATGAGGACTTTTTAAGTAATGATGATATTTTTTAGCCTATAATATTAAAAAGTTTCTAAAGGATTATATTAGTCTTTGACGTGTATAAATTATAAATTGCATTATGAATATCCATTTTTGCATTGTAACTTAAGTCTTTTGCCTTTGGATTTTTTCGTGCACATTTCTTAATCTTCTTCGGGAGTAAATTATGTTTTTTTTTTCATGTACAAGTTTCTGTACATTCCTTATACCGATTCTCAGAGATTTTGCCACTGGCTCCTGGATATTAGCCAGTGAATTTTAATTTAAAAAATTTTTTATTAGATTTGACACCATTTTTTTGCTTACTTTTTTAGTACATTTGTAATTTTGTGGGCAATAAATAAATAATTATAGAATACTTGTTCCAATTTTAAAGCGTGTTTAAAATAAGTAAATTTTTTATTTTATTTAAGACAAAATTTGATATATAAAAATCGGTAAAATCGCTTTACCAGAAACTCGGGGCTAACGAAAAATAAGGCTGTATATATATATATATATATATATATATATATATATATATATATATATATATATATATATATATATATATAGGGGAGATCGGGGTAAAATGACGAACTTGTACATTTAAATAACCGAATTAATTTTTACAGCGCTACTACTGTTTGTAATATTTTCGTGAATTTAATAACGATTTGTGCCTTCATCAGGTAAGTCAGTAAACCTAATTTGTTACAAGAAATTCTTTAATACCAATAGTTATTGTCAGTAGTAAAATCGTTGATGTTTTTGTTTGTGTTTACTTTTAACTTTAAAATTGGATAAATTTATACAAGGGGGGAAGATGACGAATTCGTCATCTTGCCCCAAGCAAACAATATATTGAAGTACAGAATGCCGCGAGTATACAAGCGTAAATCTAATCGTATGGAGTGGAATGAAGACTCTCTTATAGCAGCTATGAAAGAAGTACGAGAGAGATCGTTATCTTGTAACGCAGCCGCAATAACTTACGGAACACCGTAACCCACGTTGAGAAGATACATAAAAAGAGACGCTCAAAATAAAGAGTTCCCGGAGGGTGGGGGCTGCTTCAAAAACACCTTCAATGCTAAGCAGACGAAAGAATTTGTTAGCTACCTAACAGAATTTAATCAACGAGGTCTTGGGTTAACTTGCATGCAAGTTCGAAAACTTGCATATCAATATGCAGAAGCAAATCATATAGAACCCAGGTTCAACAGAGAAACAAAAGCAGCCGGGACTGATTGGTTCAAAACTTTTAATACACGTAACAGCCTGAGTCTGAGGAATCCTGAAGCCACTTAAATTGCACGGCTACGCGGATTTAACAAGATCGCTGTCGAATTTTTTTTTTTTAATTTTGAAAGAAGTTAAAGTCAAATACAATTTTAAAGCAGACCATATCTATAATGCGGACGAATCCGGACTTTCAACTGTACCAACGAAGTTACCCAAAGTTATCACTCCAAAAGGCCAGCGACGAGTTGCTAAAATAGTGACAGCCGAGAGAGGTCGAAATACAACTTTGGTTTGTGCAATGAATGCTGCCGGGTCATATATACCCCCATTTCTGATATTTGGCCGAATTAGAATGAAACCCGAACTGTTAAATGGTTGTCCTCCCGGTTCTGATGGTAGGGCACAACCTTCATGTTGGATGACGGCTGAAACTTTTCTTGCCTACCTAAAACATTTTGCCCATTACGCAAGACCATCTATTAACGATCCTGTATTATTACTGGTTGATAATCACAGTTCCCACATTTCCCTCCCAGGAATAAACTTTTGCCGAGAGAATGGAATTGTGCTAGTGGGATTTCCACCCCACACGACCCACCGACTACAACCTCTCGACGTCACTTTTTTCGGCCCTTTCAAATCATTTTACAGTCAAATGTGTCATTCTTTCTTAATCAATCATCCAGGAATTTCAATAACTGGTAAAAATATCGGACCTTTGTTTGGAGAGGCTTACTGCAGGGCAGCCAATGTAAACAATGCTGTAAACGGCTTCAGAGCTTGTGCCATTGAGCCATTTAACCCGCTGATTTTTGACGACAGTGATTTCGCACCTTCTAAAACAACTGAACGTATTGAACAATCTGAGGATAATAGTGCTCTTTCAATGGTTAACAATACCAGGTCGACAGTAGGAAGCGCAGATTCGTCGTCAACTGATGAAGAGGACCAAATACCTTTGAGTGTGTTGGCTCAAAATATAGAGAGCAGAACACAACAAAAGAAACATTTGATGCTCCAAAGAAACTTCAAATAAAGTCTCATAAACGTCAACAATTTACAAACGAGGGCACTTCCAGTGATTGCCTTCCTTCTATCTGGGATATTAGACCAATTGCAATGGGTGAACGGTCCTCAAACCCTAGAAAGAAAATGTCATCTTCTGTTATAAGCAGCACGCCATCAAATTGGAACTAGAACAAAAACAAAGAGAGAATGAAGAAAAAGAAAAACAAAAACAATTGAAACAAGAAAAGAAACAATTGAACATACAAAAAAAATCAACAATTTCAGAAAATAGAGCACAAAAATATCGAAAAACGCCGTTGCCTAATGCTGCTGATATTGCAGGTTCCAGTAGTGATATTCAATATTTATGCCCTGGATGTGAGGAGGAATGTAGTGACCCACCATCTGAAAATTGGTTGCAATGTTGTCAGTGTCTATCATGGAATCATGCAGCAACTATGAGGGTTTTGGCAGTTTTAATTGTGATCTTTGTGGATAGTCATCTTACCCCAATAGGTTCGTCAACTTACCCAGAGCATGGGGTAAGTTCACGAAAATTACCTACTTTTTTTTTGTTGTTTGTAGAAAACCCCTTTATATTTTCATACTTTTGGTAAGATTAATTTGACACTAAGTCATAAACATGTTTGTACTGATATGTATTTAACCCTCAAATAAATGTATTTGCTTTATATTTTCATTTTCCCTTAGCTTCGTCATCTTACCCCGATCTCCCCTATATATATATATATATATATATATATATATATATATATATATATATATATACTAAAATCAATAAAAATGCGCTTTCACACACCTTTATCAAAAGTTCTTGGCCGGAAAAGATATATGTAGCATAGCAGAAATATATAATTTCTGCAGGTGCAAAACGGCCTACAAGAAGAATTGCTTTCGATTATGTCACAGGGTACCCTCCTGCGATCATGATTTCTGGGCCTTTACCCTCATCAGGCAGGCTTGTACCCAGGGAGATCTGAAATAACAGATTGCTCGATATGACAAAATCGAAAACGAAACGTCTATCGTACTGAAATAGTACTACATGCTAAGTATAACACTTAGCGCCACCTATTGGGGCTCCGGTGGTTTCCGGCTGCAAACCCATAGGAATTTGGCAAAGTATGCACTAGCACCATCATACGGAGAGTAGATACTAAAATCAATAAAAATGCGCTTTCACACACCTTTATCAAAAGTTCTTGGCCGGAAAAGATATATGTAGCATAGCAGAAATATATAATTTCTGCAGGTGCAAAACGGCCTACAAGAAGAATTGCTTTCGATTATGTCACAGGGTACCCTCCTGCGATCATGATTTCTGGGCCTTTACCCTCATCAGGCAGGCTTGTACCCAGGGAGATCTGAAATAACAGATTGCTCGATATGACAAAATCGAAAACGAAACGTCTATCGTACTGAAATAGTACTACATGCTAAGTATAACACTTAGCGCCACCTATTGGGGCTCCGGTGGTTTCCGGCTGCAAACCCATAGGAATTTGGCAAAGTATGCACTAGCACCATCATACGGAGAGTAGATACTAAAATCAATAAAAATGCGCTTTCACACACCTTTATCAAAAGTTCTTGGCCGGAAAAGATATATGTAGCATAGCAGAAATATATAATTTCTGCAGGTGCAAAACGGCCTACAAGAAGAATTGCTTTCGATTATGTCACAGGGTACCCTCCTGCGATCATGATTTCTGGGCCTTTACCCTCATCAGGCAGGCTTGTACCCAGGGAGATCTGAAATAACAGATTGCTCGATATGACAAAATCGAAAACGAAACGTCTATCGTACTGAAATAGTACTACATGCTAAGTATAACACTTAGCGCCACCTATTGGGGCTCCGGTGGTTTCCGGCTGCAAACCCATAGGAATTTGGCAAAGTATGCACTAGCACCATCATACGGAGAGTAGATACTAAAATCAATAAAAATGCGCTTTCACACACCTTTATCAAAAGTTCTTGGCCGGAAAAGATATATGTAGCATAGCAGAAATATATAATTTCTGCAGGTGCAAAACGGCCTACAAGAAGAATTGCTTTCGATTATGTCACAGGGTACCCTCCTGCGATCATGATTTCTGGGCCTTTACCCTCATCAGGCAGGCTTGTACCCAGGGAGATCTGAAATAACAGATTGCTCGATATGACAAAATCGAAAACGAAACGTCTATCGTACTGAAATAGTACTACATGCTAAGTATAACACTTAGCGCCACCTTTTCCGGCCACGAACTTTTGATAAAGGTGTGTGAAAGCGCATTTTTATTGATTTTAGTATCTACTCTCCGTATGATGGTGCTAGTGCATACTTTGCCAAATTCCTATGGGTTTGCAGCCGGAAACCACCGGAGCCCAAATAGGTGGCGCTAAGTGTTATACTTAGCATGTAGTACTATTTCAGTACGATAGACGTTTCGTTTTCGATTTTGTCATATCGAGCAATCTGTTATTTCAGATCTCCCTGGGTACAAGCCTGCCTGATGAGGGTAAAGGCCCAGAAATCATGATCGCAGGAGGGTACCCTGTGACATAATCGAAAGCAATTCTTCTTGTAGGCCGTTTTGCACCTGCAGAAATTATATATTTCTGCTATGCTACATATATCTTTTCCGGCCAAGAACTTTTGATAAAGGTGTGTGAAAGCGCATTTTTATTGATTTTAGTATCTACTCTCCGTATGATGGTGCTAGTGCATACTTTGCCAAATTCCTATGGGTTTGCAGCCGGAAACCACCGGAGCCCCAATAGGTGGCGCTAAGTGTTATACTTAGCATGTAGTACTATTTCAGTACGATAGACGTTTCGTTTTCGATTTTGTCATATCGAGCAATCTGTTATTTCAGATCTCCCTGGGTACAAGCCTGCCTGATGAGGGTAAAGGCCCAGAAATCATGATCGCAGGAGGGTACCCTGTGACATAATCGAAAGCAATTCTTCTTGTAGGCCGTTTTGCACCTGCAGAAATTATATATTTCTGCTATGCTACATATATCTTTTCCGGCCAAGAACTTTTGATAAAGGTGTGTGAAAGCGCATTTTTATTGATTTTAGTATCTACTCTCCGTATGATGGTGCTAGTGCATACTTTGCCAAATTCCTATGGGTTTGCAGCCGGAAACCACCGGAGCCCCAATAGGTGGCGCTAAGTGTTATACTTAGCATGTAGTACTATTTCAGTACGATAGACGTTTCGTTTTCGATTTTGTCATATCGAGCAATCTGTTATTTCAGATCTCCCTGGGTACAAGCCTGCCTGATGAGGGTAAAGGCCCAGAAATCATGATCGCAGGAGGGTACCCTGTGACATAATCGAAAGCAATTCTTCTTGTAGGCCGTTTTGCACCTGCAGAAATTATATATTTCTGCTATGCTATATATATATATATATATATATATATACATATATAGCATGTATTTTTCGAATGCATGGTCCTTAATTTTAGACTGAAATTTGAAGAAATCGGTTAAGTAGTTTTTTAGCTATGCCGCGAACAGACAGACGGAATTGAGAAACATCATCTGAAAAAATCTCACGAGGGAAGTAATAACTAATTATCTTGTGTTTTTAACAAAAGTGTATAATATTTTTGCAAAATAAATTTTTTTTGTTATCACAATACAAAAAAAAACAAGTTTTCTTTACACAGGGGTGGCCCGCATTTAAATAAATGACACTGTATAAGTGGTTAGATTTTTAGGTCAAGCGGGGCTCATCATTTTTGGTAATTGATAAAAAAATCTCACTTTCATTAAGTGGCTGTATAAACAGAACATATCCTGATTGTTCCACTCATTCGAACCGCCTTCCGACTTTATTAAGGCGCTTGCCATTTTGTGTATTTTTGTTTTTGCCAACCAAAAAATTTTAGCCAAATACAGATTTAGCGAATTTTATTTGGTCCCTCGGCATTTAATATATAAAATAATATTAAGTGGCTATCTTAATAATATTGCGTAATATAATAAAAAAGAACTATTTTCTTTCTCCCTGTATATTTGTAAATAGCCCATCGAGATTTAATAGCTCGATAAAAGAATCACACAACCTTTTGGTATTCACTGTGTTTTCCGATTTGATTCATAATGTTGGTGACCTTTGGACCAGCACGATAAGACCGCATTCGACTATACTCAATAGATGTAGTTATAGACCAAGAAAATGCGGTTAATTATCCTGTCGAGTTCCTAGACTCTCTAAACCCTTCTGGAATCCCTTCTCATGAGTTAATTTTAAAAGTAGGGGCACCAGTGATGTTTATTCGAAATTGAAAACCGTCAAAATTGTGTAATGGAACTCGGCTACAGGTTAAAACATTAGTGTACAGTTTTCTTTAAAGCTTTGTTTCGCTGTGACAATTAACAAAGCTCAAGGGCAGTGGCGGCTCGTGAGTATATTGAAGGGTGAGGCTACATGAGGTTAATTTTGTTTAAATGTGAATAAATTTCCACGTCACCCATGAGGTATTATTCTGCGACGCGTTGACCTTTTTTTTTTAATGGAGTAGCCCTACTAAACCATTAAAAACTAAAAAAAATAAACTCTAAAAAAAGTAAATAAAAAGTAAACAAGACAAGTAAAATATGTACACCTATCACTAAAATATAGCGGTGATTGCGATAATAAAAACATAATTTAGTTTATTAAAACTTAAAATAAATAGTTGTATGAAATAAGATAAAAAAACTACTTTTTGTACATTAAATCTATACGTCTGTCTTTTAAGGTTGCAAATTTATCTATAATTTGGTCGTAAAAGTTTTGGTCTTCACTAAGTTCTGACAGTAATTCCTGCTCTATTGACATCATTGCTAAACCCGAAAGCCGTTCTTGTGTCATTGTGTTTCTTAGGTAGGTTTTGATCCGTTTAAGACATGAAAAATTTCGTTCGGCCGATACACTTGTTGCGGGAATAGTTAAAACTAAATTAAAAAGCTTATATGCTTCCGCAAAAATTGCTTTAAAATCTTTAAATAACAAAGCTAGACTTTTTTCGACATCTAAATTTGAAAATTGTTCATCCCTATACAATACAGAAAGCTCATTCTTTAATCTATCTCTGTCAAAAATGTTTGGATAATTTTTTAATAAATTATTTAATAAGTCGTCTGGAAAGCATTTAACATATTCCGAATATTTTGTGCAATCGACTAAAGCAAAGAAATTTAAATTATTTAAATTTTCAAACCGCGTCCCTAATTGAAGAATTATACAATCTATTATTTCGAAATATAATATTTTATATTTAGTAAAAATATCAAAGTCGCTAGAACATTGCCCTCGACGTGTGTTAGTTGGCAGAATAGTGGCTTTTTTAGCAATATTGAAAAGTTCTTTGAAATGGTCCTCGTTTCTAAATTCAATAATTCGTTGCTTGGCAAGGTTTATTTGCGAAATGCAGTAATTTATATCTAAATGCTTTAACTGTAATATTTGAAACAGTACATCAGTGCAACTAAAAATTTGCTTATAAATATGCGTTAAAAGGCAAAATTCGAAATCATTAAAATGCTTTAGAAATCCTTTTGCACCATTAATAAATTCCGTTCCAGAACTTAAGTCATTAATAATAGTTTCAAATACTATAATTAAATTGTCCCATTCATTAGCCACTAAGTTTAAAATTTTAGACCGTGTATACCATCGCGTTTCTACAGCTCGCGGAATTCTTTTACCTACTATCTGATTAAGCACAAAAGACCGTTTTGGTGATTGGTGGAAATAATTTGGTATTCCTAATAAAGTGGCAAAAAATATACGACTTTGGGTAATCAGTTTTGTTCCCTGTTGTAAAACTAGACTTAATCTGTGGGCGCAACAATGAGTAAACATAGCTAAAGGAGCAATAGATCTAACTTTTGTTTGAAGCCCATTTATTTCACCTGCCATAACACTAGCCCCATCGTAACACTGCGCGACCAATTTATTTTTAAAGTCATAAGGCTCTAAGCTGTTTTGTATTAAATGAAAAAGGCTCTCTGCTGTTCTATTATCGCTAACGTCAAAAAATCCTAAAAATCTTTCTTTTAAAGATCCGTTGGTTACATACCTAACTGTTATCGAACACTGTGATTTTTCTGTTATATCAGTACTATCATCATTGATTCAATGATTTCTTTTTTTATATATTCTTGAATATAGTCATGTATGCAACCAATTAGTTCATTTTGTATAGTCTTAGATTGTCCCGTAAAAATATTACTAAATTTAGCACAATGTTCAGTAAGTTCGGCATTTCTTTTTATTAAGCATGCAAATATTTCCTTAAAATTGCCACGGTTAAAAGAATCTGTTGTTTCATTATGACCTCGAAATGCCAAGTCCTGTTTACCCAAAGTAATAGTAACATCAATTAAATAATTTAATAGTAAACGGTTTTTTCGAACATTTTCATTATAAACAATTTTATTAAGACTTGCATTTTCTTGTAGCGCATCCGCAATAGTCGCCCTATTTTGCTCCAGTCTTGTAAGTGCTACCGAATTTTTAATATGCTCTCTTGAACTTTTTTTTTTCCTACAATATTGCTTTATGTGTCAATAAATTTGAAATTACTGATTTTTCACTTGCGTTTATAGTTTTCAAGAGACTCTTGAAAAACAAATTACTTGCTCAACAATTATAACACTTTGCTGAATTGAGTTTTAGTTTTTTTTAATTAAGCCCGCCTGATTTTTTTTTAATTCCTGTTTTGATGATTGTTTTGTCATTGCGATGGTTTTGTAATTATATGTCCATATAAGCCATTTTTCTCCTTTCCCTTATTCTCTTTTCGTCTTCAATTTAATATTTTTAACATTATTTTTCTTATCTAGCCTTTCTACCTCATTACGTAAACCTCATATCTTTAAGTGTATATTCGACCAGATTTGCATTGGCTAAACTAAAAACAAGCCATTTAACCCTCTTTAAAATTAATGATTTTTTTACTGCTACATTGTACATTCTTATTTGGGTTAATAAACGTTTAACTGTTATTATTATTATTATCACCTTCCAAAAATCCCCTTATAAACAAATTTTCGGGCTTCAGGCGTTTTTTTTTTAATAATTTTTCGCGAAAAGTACCATAATCAAAATATTTTCACTGCAATTTCAACTTCCATTTTTCTTATATTTAGTGGTGGGAAAGGGAAACCCTAAAATTACCACACGCCCTTTTAACTCTGTCTTTACTAGTGGTAGTAGATGGTCTTCAAACGCGCGCTGAATGTAGTAAGTAAAGGCATCAGCACCGTCCAAAAATTCCCAATTTCCCACGATTTCTTTCATTTTTGATATGTTATGAAAATGTTCCAATTTTCCCATATTTAATGGTGGAAAATTATTTTACGCCTTAACAGGAACCCCTAAAAGTACCACAAGCATGCGTGAAAATTACCTGGGAAATATATTAATTCTACGTTCTCAAAATTTTGAAATTTAAATAATTCAGCACCTTCCAAAAATCCAATTAATCTCAAACTTTTGAGTTTCCGAGGATGTTTTTATTTTTCAGGAAGGGTACCACTATCAAAAATTTTCACTACAAATTTAACTTCCATTTTTCCTATATTTAGTGGAGGGAAATTATTTTTCGCCTTAACAGAAACTCATAAAAGCACAACACGCATTTTTAACTGCGTCCTTACTAGTGGAATGCGTGAAAATTTCCTGGGGAAGGTCAATAACTCGAAATATATTGCTACTACGTTCTCAAATTATTAATTTCAATTCAGCACTTTTCAAAGATCCCCTTAGCCCCAAATTTTTCGAAAAAGGTGTACCATTATCAAAATAAATTTCCCCGAGTTTAACTTTCACTTTTCTTATATTTAGTGGTGTGAAATTATTTTACGTCTTAACAGGAAACCCTCAAATTACCACACGCCCTTTTAATTATGTGCGTGACTAGTCGCATGCGTGAAAATGACCTGAGAAAGGTTAGTAACTAAATATATTGCTCCTACGTTCTCGATTCATCAAATTTAAATTCAGTACCCTCAAAAATCCCCGTAACTCCCATATTTTCGAGTTTCCGATGATTTTTTCATTTTATTTTATGCCTTAGCCAAAACCCCTAAAAGTATTACACGCCCTTTTGACTGCGTCCGTACTGTAGTGGCATGCGTGAAAATAACCTCGATATATTTATTGCTTCTACTTTCTCAAATTTACCAAATTTAAGTTTAGCACCCTCCAAAAATCCCCTTAAACCCTTTTTGAGTTCCCTTTTCCCAAAAAAGAGATAAAATTCCGATTTTAGTATAATAATTTAGTCAGAAATGTACAGCGAGGAGCTCTTTCCTTTTATTTTTTATTAATTCAAAATTACTAAGATTGGTGGAATTGATATATTCTTAATTTTAATTATATATCTCAGTAAACGACTATAAACTAATCTTTCAAATCAAACCAATCAATAAAGCTCCCGAGTTAGAAATAGCAGAAATATACTAGTTATTTAAAATAAAAAAAATTGAAAAATAGGGTTTATGTGAATATCGCAAAGAAGTGGGAAATATTAAAATGTACCCTCGTTATCTGAAATATCTTACTTATCTAATTGAAAATTGTCACATTCAAATCATGGAAGACAATTTGTTTATAAGAATACAGAACATGTTGCTGAAGATTTCGCCGAAGTTCTCTAGAATGTCTAAGCGGAAAGTAAACCACTTGGTGGGAAAATATTAACCTTCTTCATAAAACACAGACACCTATTAAGGGCCAGTTCTTCAACCACTGCAAGTCTTAATTATTCACCATTACAATGACAAAAAGTCGAGGACTTCATGGAATATTTCAATTCGCTTGTACAAATTATTATTTCTAAGTAGCTACTTAAATAAAATTCATAAGTATATCTTTTTGTTATTTTGAAAATCTGCTTAAAATAAATAAATAGAAGATAAATGTATTAATTTATTATAAGGTATGTGACATATTCTCACAGGGCGTTGACATTTCATTATGTTAAAAAATGTCCACTTATTAGTTTCAGTCAGTTCGGTGATGGACATAAATTGAGTGAGCTCCCCTGTATAAAATATTGTTGTTCAAAGTGCATTCAATTTTAAACGAACTGTTTTTCTGAGATTTAAATGTGTAAATTAAGATCCAAAAACTTTCCTCCATATTTTTCAAATCTTAAATCTAAGCCCCTTCAGAAAAACACATTTTAGACAAAACAATATATTTACATTTTAACAATAATAAAAACGTAAACGTACAATATACATATATTCGAATTAAATAAATTTACATAAATCTTTAAGTGTAAAAACAATAAAAAGATAAAATGACAATGCCCTATATGTTTTAAAAATAAATATGTAAATATTAACGTATAAATAACCCTAAAAAGTTTAATAAACATTTGCTATGACGTAGTAATCCATACTGGAATTTTTTTTAACGAAAATACTCATGTGTGAAATGGAAAAACATTTTAAAAACATACAGCAAAAATAAAAAATATGACAAAAATAATCTTAACGAAGTCACGCTTAAAATTTACAGCAATGATGCAAAGGATAATAAAAATGCCTTGTTGTTATAAGACATAACAAACATCTAATATAAAAGTAATTTGGATTTATGAAGAATTCAAATATATTTTCGAAATAAAAAACAACTGAACAACATGACAGCCTTTTTAAAAATGTAGTGACATCTATTTTACTAATTTAGTAAATAGATTTAATATTAGAAAAAACTAGGCAAATTTTGCATAACAGGTTCTATGTAAAACTGTAAAATGGTTTACAGTTTTGAGTTAAAATATTCAGTTCTTCTTAACTTCATACACGGGTTAGGAAAAACTTATACGTACTGGCAGTGGTGTATACAAACTTTGGTTCTGGGAGCTGTTTTTTTAAATTTTCGCTTGAAAAATGCACATTAGATGGCTCTGAGGGGGGGGGTAACTGCCAAACACAAAAAGTTCTTGGTTTATACTACTCACAGAAATAGTGCATGAGAAACTCTTGAAAAAAAAACACAAGATGGCGCAATAATCGTTGTAGCTGCTTCTAGCAAGCAGGAACGGACATTCTGTTGGCAAAATCATTTATTGGAATTATTTCATGAAGACTTAGAAACAAAATATGACTAATACTAGCTACACAAAAGTGCGGTCCTTGTTTGTAGTTCTAGTAGTTTCTTAGTTAATCCCCCAATATTTTCTCTTCGGTGGGTCCCTGCTAGCAAGATACTTATACTGTTATTACAGCTTTGAAAATTAAATTACAGTCAGAATGTTGCAGCTAAAAAGCATTAGATTTTGTGACTAAATATTGAAAACATGAGACCTGGCAACACTGTTTCAAGGCCCTAGGCATGGCTGTTTTATAAGTACGCTCTGCATAACCACAATACCAATTAGAGGTGACTTTGAATGTGTTTGCCGATAGCGGTAAGAAATTAAAATTGATGCCAAATATTTAAAGAACTGTTTAAATAAATATACGGGGTTATTCACGGTGAGTGGCCTATTAGAAGCAGATGAATATAAACTTATTTTTTAAATACCCTAAATTGTGCGATGTTGCCGCTTCTAAATAGAATGCCCTGTATGTACATTATTGCATTTTTTTATTGTGCTTAACATTCTAAATACTTTTTATGTTGTTTCCCATACCAAAATTTATCTCTTCGAGAAAATGGCGCTCGAAAATTGATGTTTTTGACCTTTTGAAGATCCTAAACGATTAAACTTGCAACAAAATGGATTGCACTTTCCTGTCTTAGTTTTTAGTTATCTGTCTGCTAACATCGATTTCTAATTTGATAGTAAATGTCAAATCTTGACATCTCCTGTCAAAGTAGAAATTGATGTTACCAGATAGAGAAGTGTAATCAGTTTTGTTGCAAGTTTAGGATTTACAGAGCTTCAAAAGGTCAAGCGCCATTTTCTCAAAAACACTTCAATTTAGGTATAGGAAACATAACACAAAAAGTGTTTAGAATGTTCACGAAATTTCAAAAATGCAATAATATACAAGTCATCTCATTTAGAAAATTGATATTGCCACCGGTTTAAGGCAGAAGCGGCAACACCGCACAATTAAAATTTTTTAAAAAGAGAGTTTATGGTTATCTATGGGCACCCAAGTTTTCAAAATAATCTATTTATTGGAACATTTTCCGTCTCTCTCTACCACACTGTCTCTTAAGGCATGGTTTTTCTCAAATTTCTCGGGCATCTTCATAGATAAAGGTATCAAACCTAGTCTATTTATATCAGAAAGAAGAGACCCATCCTTGTATTTACCATCGTTGATATAACTCATATAATAAAGCCTGTAGGTGGGTGTCAAAATACAATTGGACACCCTGTACCGGGTGATCTCATATATTTTGCAGCCCCCGTATCTCGATTATTTAAAAAGATAGAAAAAAACTACAATACAAAAGTTCTAGGGTTTTCACAGAATTTTTATAACATGATATCACAAAAAACAATTGAAAATAAAAACTTTGTTTTTTCTTATGGAATACCCTGAATATTATATGGTCTCTTTTAGCTGATTATAAATATACAAATTCAATACCTTTATCTCTAAAGATGCCTGAGTAATTTGCGAAAAACCTTGCCATAAGAGGCAATGTATTCCATTTGACTCTCTATAGAGCGGAGCCGTCTCCCTCTCTTTCATACACATTGCCTCTTATGGCAAGGTTTTTCTTAAATATCTCGGGTACTTTTAGAGAAAAAGGCATCAAACCTATTGTATTTATAATCAACTAGAAGAGAGCCATTTGATAAACATACAATATACAAGGTGTTCCATAAGATAAAACAAAAGTTTAGTAACTATGTCTGATTTTTTATGTTCAATTGTTTTTTTCTGATATCATACGATCAAAATTCTATAAGAACCTTCTAACTTTTGTATTTAAAGTGTTTTGCTATTTTTCTAAATAACGAGATACGGGGGCGGGGGGTGCAAAATATAAGAGATACATATCGATTTATTCATAACGCGTGTTTAAAGTTAAGAGAAATTGGATATTTTTTTAACTTAAATATATAAATATATAATATATAAATATAAAGGCCACTACCCTTAAAATAAGAAATATTTTAATAGTTTTATCATAAAAATCTTTTTTTTTATTTTATAGTAAATTATTTCTTCGAAAATAAAATTGAATTCTCTGCACAGAATTTAAAAATGTGATAATTATTATGCAGGATTCTGATTACCGATCCTTTGATTAATTTTTGTCATATTTATTGTTAATTAGTGGTTTTTACAAAAAAAATTTTTTAACACAATTAACCAAATTTCCACAAGTCTAACGAATAATCGAGATATAAGACCTATACAAAGATAGCTGAATCATTATACACATAAAAGATGATGTGAAAAAAAAAACAAATTTTTTTTCACATCCTTCTTTACAATAAGGGGTGGGCAATATAATCAATAAACAATTAATATATATATATATATATATATATATATATATATATATATATATATATATATATATATATATATATATATATATATATATATATATATATATATATATATATATATATATATATATATATATATATATATATATATATATATATATATATATATATATATATATATATATATATATATATATATATATATATATATATATATATATATATATATATATATATATATATATATATATATATATATATATATATCGAGTTAAATTGCAACAATATCAACTAAGACATTCAATATTGGCTTTTCAAATAATAAAACTCCCGATTTAACGAAAAAATATTTTATTAAACAAATTAATTGGTTGATATACGATATAAATTCTTTAAAAATCGAATATTTGATTACAAAAAAAATCGACTAATCGAAAAATCTATTAACCTGAAAAAATCGATTAATCGGGAGAAATCGATTAATCGGGAGAAATCGATTATTGATTTGGATACTTGCCCAGCCCTATTTACAATATTTTCAGCAACAAAACAACTAATTACATACATTAAAGCTGTTGTAGGATTACTAAGTTTCTTAACATCTATCTAAAAATGTCCCGTTTAAAACTATAAATTCTTGGTAAAATTTGGACAATGCACATTTCCTCTGTTCACTGAAATGCTAAAAAATGAACAAATGAAAAAGATCAGTAATACGTGTATGAATAAATTTCAAACAAATTTCGGTTTGTTTATTGGACATAAATTGTGATTATATCACTAAATACATAAGTATAGTCTTCCTTAAGTGTAACTATTTGTTTTGTGCAAGTATCTAGCAACTATTAAAACGAATATAAATTTATTTCGAACGAAAAAACTGGTGTTTCAAAAAAGATGCAGGATTCTTCCTAATAAAAAATTAACTCTAGAATTTCTCTAAAAAATAAAAAAGTTTGACTTTTTTCAATCAGAAAGGTGACAGTGATGCCGTTAATTTCACCAGTCAGTATTAAATTTCTATGATCGTGAGATAACAACAAGAATCTGATTATTAATTAAATATAAGTTTGATATTTTTAGTCCCAGCTACGACTGGTAAATCGAAAAGGCATTAATTCAAAACATACCGGGTGGTTCACCCTAATAACGTTTTTCTTTGCCACCATATTAGATTCAAATTGATTGATTGAGGACATAATTTTGATTTTTTTTACTATAACAGTGTTGCCATGTTTTGTTAAATGGAATTTCCTAGATTTCTTGCTTATTTTGATTTATTATGAACCAAGTTCAACCAACAGAACATTCGTATATCATGTGTGTCTAGTTATTGATTGGGCTTCAATGCATTTTATGGCATTATTTGCCGATTTTTTTAACTGCACATGGCTGGGTGGAATCAAATTACTCGCAAAAAAATCTTTTTGGATAACCCTGTTTCCATTAAAAAAAAATCAATATTTCTAAAAAATTTGCTTAAATGATTGATGTAAAAGATGTTTAGGCAATAAAAGTGGAAAAACATTATTTTTTCCAGGCTTCTTAGACGTAAATTAATCATTTTAAATAAATCACAGCAACCTAAAAACACAAATTAAATAAAAAACAGCTTTGCATGTCAGAAAGGCATAAAGTACATATGGTTATACCGGGTGTCGAATTCAGAATGGCCTCCGGCCAAGAGAAATCGCTGAAAATTATTTTCAAGTTCGAAAAATGGCCGCTAGGGTCCGTAATAGCAACTCTAAAATGGAAAGCCGATTTTCTCCTAAATTTTCCTAATTAAGGTTTGTCGAAAATACAATAAGCGTTGTATTCTTCACGCAATTTTGCATCTTTTTGCTATTTATCATTTGTTTGTTTTCCATAATAAAGTGGTAGAGAAAGGTAAAACATTTTAATATTTCAAACGGTTATACCTCTGTTTTGGTAATTCCTCAAATAATACGACTTTTCTCAAAAAAATCAAATGGTATGACTTTTTTTGTCATAATTTGACTGAATGTTCGAATAATGAACTAAAAAAATCCAGGTACGTATTTAAATTAAAAAAATTGATGATGGTGGCCCGAATCCGAAACGTCGGATTGAAAATTAACCTCGCCAATTTGTAGAGGAGAAAAAGTGACAATGGTGAAGTGAAAGTTATTTTCCTCTGTCATTTCAACTAGGCCTACAATTTTAGAAAAAAAATAACTTTAATAGTTTTTCTATCATTTTAGCCTTAGTTGAAATGACAGACGAAAATAACTTTCACTTCACCATTGTCACTTTTTCTCCTCTACAAATTGGCGAGGTTAGTTTTTCAATCCGACGTTTCGGATTCGGGCGACCATCATCAACTTTTTTAATTTAAATACGGAGTTGGGTTTTTTTATTTGACTATTCGATGCCTTTTATAATCTTAAATTAAATTATGACAAAAAAAGTCATATTGATTTTTTGAAAAAAATTCATATTATTTGAAGAATTACGAAAAAACGCCATCTAGTGACCACTAACAGAATCATTACGGTGAAGTTAATAGCTCTACCTGAAGAGCAAAAAGGCGTTTTTTTCTGACAACAAGTTCAATGAAATCGGTGCATCCAAAACAAAGATATAAATGTTTGAAAGAAAAAAGTTTGTCCTTCCCTGACCACTTTATCATTGAAAATAAAAAAAATGCTAAAAAGCAAAAAGCAGCATAATTGTCTGAAGAATACAATGCTTACATTTCCTAAAAACCTTAATTAGGAAAATTTAAGAGAAAATCGGCTTTTCTATTATTGAGTTGCTGTTCCAAATATCGAAATTGGTTAATTTTTGATACATTATATAGTATACAAAAAAAATGTAGAACTTAATATGAAATTCAAAAACATTAAAAAATGTGGTTTATTATATTTAAAAAAACAAAGCTGGTACTTGCCTTGCTTTTTTGAGACACCCATTCTGTCTACATTAAAACATAATATGAAAAAGCAGATCAAATCAAACAACTTTTGCTTTTTTTTTTTGATTTTAAAAATACCCGCGATATTTGCATTTAAACAGTTTATCTGGATCACCCTGTACAGGATGTCCCGTTTTCGATATTTTTATGGGGTATCTCTCTTCGTTTTAAAGATAGCGTGAAATTGGGCCCTCTCGTATTTCGGTTGTTGTTTAACTTATCGAAAAGGTAAAAACTGGCTCTGATACAGTTTTTCACGTAGAATCCAGTGGCGTAGTCAGATTTTTTATGTGAGCTGTCGTTTATAAGCTTCTCGAAAATATATAATAGTATATACTTTTCTATTCGAATCGCCCAGTAATTTGCATTTTCACCAACGAAACACCGGGACAACCTGTACTTAGAATGTTCCAAAGAATCAAGATATGCAAACATATAAAACTGTCCCATTTAAAGGTCAAAAGTTAGTAGCAGAAGTTCGGAAATAAAGAGAGATATGGCAACGCTGTCATGGTAAAAAGAATGTAAGCCAAGTTTTAATTAACCAAACAAAATTCTATTTTAATATCAGAAAAAAGTTATAGGGATGCCTATCAACAATATTTTAGCAAATATTGGCAAAAATATGGCTTTTTCGATTTTTTTTTTAAACTTGGAACGAAACTTTTGGCTAGTTTAAAAATCTCTCTAAAACTCACAATTTAAAAAAAATTGACCAGCTTCGAAATTTTTCTAAGGTCCGACCTAAAAATGGCTCTACTTCTTGAATAATATCAGAACTGCTAAAAGAGATCAAGCATTTTTGTCCCGCAAAAAAACTTAAATAAAGAAAAAACATATTTTACTAGCTACTAGAAACAAACACACCATGTATATAATTATGTAAACCCTAAGAGTATTTTCTATCACAAATATATGGCTAGATAAGATAGTGCTCCTCTTTGGTTCTCTACTGACAATATATACACACAAAAAAGTGAAAAAAAAATTAGGATGTTGACTGAACAAAAATCTATTAAGTGTATATAAAGAAGCTTCTAAAAAGTTAAAAATGTAATATGTTTGATTTTTGCACAGTCAAAAATCCAAAACCCATTTTTTTGATAAACTATATCTTAATTTTATTTCATAGGCTACAAGCAAGCAGCTTTCTAAAAAATCAACACAGGCATTTTTAGAATATAATTTAAAAATATGTAGGGTGAAAGATTTAAATGTAATAAATTCTACAACTCAGAAACTATTAACAATTTGTAAAAACTGTCAAACGCGTCAAATTGATTTCTTCGACTCCGAATTGGGTAAATTAATAAAACTTCCATTGCATGCCATTAAGATCTAGGACGTAGTCAAGTCACAATATTTCCACATCCATACCAATACATTCCAGACATTTAGCTTTCTGACAAATGAAATTGTCATTATGTCAAAGTCCTCAGGTGTCAATCAATAAGTAAGTTACCTAACCTAAAATTATTTTCGATAATACAGGGTTGCCACATTTTTTTAAAATGGAACACTTTGTATATTATTTGTTTTCAGATTCCCCCCTTTTTGGCCATTCGCCCAATTTAGGGTTTGTGGGGTCTATACAGAATAATTCAAGATTTATGGCCACTTTTCGAAAATATCAGAGGTACATTTGACACCCCGTATTTTTTTAAACGCGTTAGCATATATCATTTTAGCATGCTAAAAACCTCCAAATGCGGTATTCTTTCAACTGCTGTATTTTTTTTAGAATTCTTTAATAACGTATACAGGGTAAATAAAAATCTTGGATGCAAATTTTCTCGATTAATTTAAATGGAACGCCCTGTATATTATATTTTCAGATTACGCCCTTTTTGGTCATTCAGTCAATATAAATGTATGGTCACTTTTCGAAAATATTAGATATATGTATGGCAAAATATTGCAAACTGTTCTTCTTTCAACATCTATTTTTTTAACCATAAACAAAAAACGCTTGTTTAAACTTTCCACTTAGTTTATTTTACAAAAATAAAAAACATGACAATTGTTTCGCCAACACTGTGGCTTCATCAGATGTTTGAGCTTAAATTTAAGATCAAACATCTTTTTTGTAAAATAAATTAAGTGGAAATTTTAAACAAACGTTTTTTGTTTATGGATTGACAATGGATTTCCATCAAGAAACGGCTAGTTCAGTTCAATATCTATTTTTTTTTTAATTTATTCATACCAACATAGATGGGTCGAATGAGTGTAAAACTTCAAAAAATAATAATTATCATTAATAAAAAAAGATTTAATCCAAAAATTTCACAATGTGAGAATTGACTTTCAAAAGATACACTAACATCTCTTAATCGTATTAAAATTAATATTATTAAACACACTTCGGATTCTTTCCTTCATATTTTCTTTTGTAGTGTAGTAAAATTTTAGGGATAAACTAGTAAAAGTTTTGGTACGAATCCAAAATGGCGTAACAAAATAGCTATCTGAAAAAAAACACTTATTTGATTAATTTAAATTGGCAACATTTTAGTGATGGGTCAATAACGAGAAACAAAATGGCGGCTTAAAGAAAATAAAATATCAGTAGTAAAAAGTACTTATCAAGATGAGTTGAAATTTTGTTAATCATATATGGCAGAACAAAATAGCGGCTTAATTAAATGTTTTTTTACCTCAAATTTTGCACAAAAATCAAATTTCGTATAGGGATAAACTGGTAAAATTTTGATAACGAGCTATTATGGTTAACAAAGCTCCAAAGAAAAAAATCCACTTTTGTCAAGTCAAGAGATCTAGGCGGCCATGCAATCGGTCCTCCTCTTCCTATTCAGCGTGCTTGAAATTGGTCATTAAGAAATTAATGTCAGCCGTATGGTGAAATGGGGCACAGGCATGCATAAACCATATTTGATCACGGACGTTAATAGGGATTTGATATAATAGTGTTTTTAAACTTCCCTCAAGAACTGGAGATATCGGTGTGCAGTAAGCCTTTCTTCAAAAAATTCTATGGACCGATGACAAAATTTCCAACAACTCCGCCCCAGACTTAAAGAGACCACCTATTTTGACTAGTTGTGCTAATATAGAGAGGATTTTCAGTAGCGTAGTAATGAAAATTATGTCTATTGATATTTCTATTTTTGTGGAATATTGCTTTGTCAGTAAATAACACAAAGTTAGTAAATCTTGGCTCTCTCTGAATTTGTTGTTGTGCCCAGTGACAAAAATCTAGTCGCCTGCGATAATCATCCTCATACAATTCTTGAAGGCGTTTAATGTGATATGGGTGAAACTTGTTTTTTTTTTAGAATTCATAGAACAGTGGTTTTACTTAAATCTGTTTCCCCCGCTATTTTTCTTGAATCAATATGTGAATCTTCTATAACTTTTAAGTTTACTGCTAACTCGTTCTCCTCATTTAAAACGGGTTTAGTTCGATCAGTTTTCGTGTATTCTACATTTCCCGTTTCATCAAACCGTTGCTTATGACTTTCAAAAGCGCTTCTGTGTGGTTGTTTTCTATCAGGATACTTTTCGTGATATATTCTTGTCTCTAACAAACAATTCTTTTCAACTGCTCCTAACACAAATCAAATTGATATCTTGTCTATTAAAATTCACCTTTGCGTCTTGCAATAGAAACTGTACTTAGTTTTTAATACAAAACTTAAGCACCTGCATTACATGACAATTCAAATTTGCATTTTTGACAGTTTAATTTCATTTTGTAAAAATAAGGCCCCCTAGATTTTTGTCACTGGACAAATACGACAACAGATTCAAAGAGAGCCAAAGTTTGCTAAGTTTTTTTATTTTCTGAAGAAGCAACATTCCACAAAAATAAAAACGTCAACAGACATAATTTCATTATAGCTCTACCGAAAAACCTCATTTTACTTCCACAACTAGTCAAAATAACCACCTCTTAACGTCAAATGTACCTCTAATAATTTCGAAAAGCGGCCTTAAATCTTGAACGACTCTGTATAGACTCCACAAACGCTATATTGGGTGAATGACCAAAAAGGAAGGAATCTGTAAATATAATACTATACAGGACGTTCCGTTTAAACGAATCGAGAAAATTTGCGTCCAGAATTTTTATTTACCCTGTATACCGTTATTAAAGAATACTAAAGAAAAATACCGTAGTTGAAAGCAGACCATGCTAAAATGATTTATGCCAACGCATTAAAAAAATTCAAAATTTTTTATTTTCGAAACGTGGCCATAAATCTTGAATGACTGTGTATAGACCCCACAAACTATATTTGGGGAATGGTCGAAAAGCGAGGAATCTCAAAATAAAATGATTTTGTAGCATACTTATCCTCAAGCGTGTTTAATCGAATATTCCACTCATGTACAAATTTTCCCGTCGTCTAGGAAACATGGTGTTTCCACTTACCTGGTTACGTGTGGTTACATACCTAACCAAAAAATGAAATCTTGACAATATGAAACCTGCTTTTGAGAGACGCTAGAGTCCCTAGAAACTGATTTTTTTTAAGTATCTTTCAAAAATTTTTGAAAAGTTGTCAATATGAATAATCGCTTTGGGCTAGTTCATGAAGAGGAAATTGATGAAAATATAATTAGAAGCGAACCAAGAAACACCTTTAAATCCAAGAAGAGTTTATGTCATTTTGCGATGAAAAAAACTATACGTTTGACAAAGATACTCCAGTATCCCAACTAGCAATGATTTTGAAAAGCTGGACCTACAATATGCGAAAAATGAACGAGGAGGAATATAAAGAAGGCACGTTAAAAATTATTTGGAATGTGACGGCGAAATTATTGATGGAAAGGTATTTCAATGAATACAAAATTAAAATAAATCCCTTCGAGCAGATCGAATTCAAATCGGCCAGAGACGCAAAAAATGCCAAAAGGAGACATTTGCAAGGTATTAGAGGCAAACGCAGAGAATCGGCCGTTTTTTTAACATACAATGAATTAAAAAAATCTAATCGAAGCTTGTGATGAATCAACTCCAGAGGGTTTACAAAAGAAGTGTTTTTTTTCTGTTGTCCTATGAATTAGCCTGGAGAGGAGGAGAAGGTGCAAGAGCCGAAACAACTTTTTTCAAAGAAGAAACTGTCAACTTCGGAGGAAAAACAGATAGAATTCAATACAACTCTGTTTTTTCTAAAACATGTCAAGGTGGAGGCCGAGAACTCGCCGATTCGAAGTGGTTGGTGAGAAACGAGAGAAGTCTCAGCTTTTGCCCAGTAAGAATTTATAAAGAATTACAAGATAAAAAGAAAAGTATCTCCAACACTCGACTATTTTTGACGCCAAACCCCCATCGGAAAATTTCCGGAAAATGGTTCAAAAACAGCCCAGTAGGAGAAAACGAGATTTCAACTTGGACAAAAAAACAAGCACAGAAATCAGGCCTCAATACCACAAAAAAATTTACCAACCATTCCCTCAGAGCTACGGCCGTGTCCAAGCTGGCCAAAAGCGGAGTGTCGGAGCAAAACTTGATAAAAATTACAGGTCATTCGAATGCGAAATCCCTATCAAGTTAGTTGCAAATGGATCCAGATCACCTCAAAAAAATTATTGAAAAAATGAGGGAACCTGGAAAAGAACCACCTCAACAGCACGTGCATCCAGCCCCTGTAGCAGCATCACCCAGCACAAGTACAAGTAGTGGTCTGACGGCATCTTCTACGTCAGAACTGTACCTTTTATTATA
This sequence comes from Kuschelorhynchus macadamiae, assembly GCA_030620095.1. NCBI lineage: Eukaryota > Metazoa > Arthropoda > Insecta > Coleoptera > Curculionidae > Kuschelorhynchus > Kuschelorhynchus macadamiae. The sequence continues at coordinate 660,829 of JAUTXW010004874.1, forward strand.
CAATCAATAATTAAAATTGAATATTTAGATTTATATAAAGTACTTTTCAATATTTAGACAAATAATTTTATTAGTATATTATTATTCAATTCGTGTTCAATTTGTTACCAAATTCAAAGTTCTGAACTTGAAATAGGTATGTATTTAATATTCAGTTAATAAGGCTTAGTTTCCCTGTATTTGATTCGTGGAATATTCCTCCTAAATACCATTCGTGCTTGAAATTTAACCAGATAATTTTTAAGCACTGGGATTATCCCCGAAAATAATTTTAGGTTGCAGCTTTCAGCAATCCCTACAATTTTCGTGTAATTTCTTTTTCTATTTTCCAGCTATTGGACTTGAACGCACTGTTGGACCACCCTGTAGGGTGTCCCACGTAGAACTTCCACCCATCTCCATTATTTTTGAAAATGTTTCTATAAACTTTTTTTGTTAATTTGACAGTTAAATACAGTAAATACTCTCTAGATGTGCTGGCACATTTAATCAAATCTGATGACAACGTTTTTCTTTCATTTTTAGGTTAGTTCTTATATAGAATAGTACTTTTTTTATTTAACATCTGGAATACTGAGATCCTTTTTACCAGAATTTCAAAAAGTTTTTTCAACCAGAGTAATTTACATTGAAAATTTCACACCACCATTGTCTAGCCAATCAGATAAATTCATTTAAAACCGTTACCATGGCTTTTCCTCGTGGAGTACTCTAGAGAAAATTACACTAGAAATTCATTTCAAGTCAATCTACCACTTTTAGTAAAACAAAATTTTATGCAATCGATATATAGACTTGTTAGTATTTTTTTAAGATCAGTGGAATATTCTATTTTACGTAACATATTCTATTCAACGGGTTTCGGAAAAATGGAGCCTGAAAATTGTCATTTTGTGCACATTGAGAGCCCTCTATCGGGTTATTTTTAGAAGAAAATGACTTGCGCTTTCCTATCGTACTTTTTTTAAATCTATTAGATGACATCACCTTCCGGTTTATCCAGAAATATCAAAATTCGACGCATCCGTTTAATCCGGAGGTGTCTAATGTTGACCGGAAATTGCTTATCTAATAAATTATACAGCGTTAAGATAGGAAAATGCGTTTAATCGTTTGGATGATAGAGGGCTGTAACCGCACTACAATGACAATACTCAAAAGCCAAAAGGTTTTTACAAATAATGAATATTTTCCAAGAGTAGTAGTACAGAAAATAATTTCAGTTAAATGTTTCAAGCTGTATACCAGAGTTAAATGCAGTTTTTTCTACATATAGGAACTAAGTTGTTACACTGTATTAAAATTATATTCACATTTGCTAGCACTGTGAATACTAATAATTATTTTCAAATCAACTTAAATACAAAATAAATTAAGCAAACAAAAACCGTAAGCAATAAATAGCCATTAACACAATGGTAGCAAAAATAAACTTTAAAAAACCAGGCACTAATTACAATGAGAAAGGTTTCGGTCATATTGTTGATCGGGCAAACGCTTTTTGAAATACAAGGAGTAAAAATATTTTAAAAAATTTGGTTTTTTTGATACACCTCGTATATTATTTAAACTATGTTCCTTATTCTGTAAACTGTTGGGTCTCCTAGATTTATAAGTTATTTAGTAAAATATCCGATCATGCAGTGTTCATTTTATGATTCAAAATGTACAGGGTTTCCTTTGTTACTTTGAACAGGGTCCATAAGCTTTATTTTGAAAAATAAATTCAATTCAATTCAATTCAAATAAAAAATTTTGAATATAAATTTTAATGTTTTAGAATTAGGTTAAGGATTAGGTAAAATATAATAAATAGCTGTAAACCATGGGCGTAATCGTTTTTTTTAAGGAACACCCTGTGTAATACTGTTTTTTAAATGGGTTCTTTTGGGCTGATTATGGTATACTAGATTTAATGCCCACATCTTTAAAAACAACCATTCTTGTGAAAGCACATTGTATTTTTCCATCCGTGAAGGTCTAAGAATCAACATGTATTAACAGAGGTCCGCTAATAATTAGGTTTAGAGATACAGGGTGTTGAAAATATTGTTTCTATATTTCTTAATTTAAAACAGTTTCAAATTTAAAAATAGGTTTATTAAATGCAACGGGAACTTTCTACGCAATGGTCGTTATTAACCGTTTTTCAATGTAATTACTGCCTGGTTCTTTCCGTTATTTGATGCAAAAAAACGCATACGCAGCGAATCCCTGTGGTGGTATCACCAACTATCAGATCTATCAAGGCTATGGGCCAGGAAAATATAGTACATATTAGGACTTTTTCTTTATAAAGGCCTATAAGTAAAATAAATGACTGCAAATTGTTTAAGTACATGTAAATAATGATATTTTACAAAAATATATCCAAAAAAATAATTGGGCAAAATATGTATATATTTAAATACACTGTACAGGGTTATCCCGTATATTTTGCCACCCATCTAAGAGTTTATTTAGCAGTACAGAACTGTCGTGAATATAAAAGTTGTCGGTTTTTTTTTATGAATCATCAGAATGTTTTATTATAAGTGCGAAATATTAATGGAAATGTCAAATTCAGACAGCTGGTCAGTTATTTTAAATATATATATATATATATATATATATATATATATATATATATATATATATATATATATATATATATATATATATATATATATATATATATATATATATATATATATATATATATATATATATATATATATATATATATATATATATATATATATATATATATATATATATATATATATATATATATATATATATATATATATATATATATATATATATATATATATATATATATATATATATATATATATATATGTATATATATATATATATATATATATATATATATATATATATATAAATATATATCCGGAAGAAATCTTTTTAAATATTTAATAATATACAGGGTGTTCCGTTTAAAAAATTGACCACCTGTCAAAATTTGACATTTCCAATTTACAACATTTCCATATATATTTAAATGAACTCTCAAGGAAGGTGGCAAAATATACGGGAAAACCCTGTACAACAGGCTACGTAACAAACAAGTATATCTTCCCAATTATTTTTGTAAATTAACATTATTTAGATGCATTTAAAACCATTCGAACAGCTATTTTCCCTATGGAATTTCATAAATAATTTTGCATTACTTTCTTGGCCTGCTGCTGAATGAACATGTCTTGCTGACCAGACATGTTCAAAATCAAAGACATTATACTTTGAACAGACATCCATCTGGTACAAATGAACTAACCCCGTCAATTGCTCAAGAACCCTTTACATAGAAAGCAGCCAACAATATTTGGATCGGTGTTGCCACAGGCGTGATTTAGGTCTCATGTTTACAAGTACAAACAATATAAAAATATACTTCAAAGAGGCAAATATGATTACCGGGTAATAGCGAAAACACGAATTTAAGCAGCCGATCGGATGCAGTACGATCACCGACTGGCAACTCTGGGCGTTGAGATACGCAAACATCTCTCGACGGATCCCAAGTGTATGGAATACAATACAAAGTTAGGAACCATTTAGGGGGTATTCTATTTTAAAATGGATAGATCGTCTGTTCAGCGTATAATCTGCCTTTGGTACTAATGAGACACTATCCATGCCTCATTCAAGATCAAAGCAATGTGAATGTTGTTGTTAAAAAAAAAGGTATAATAAATTTCTACTTGCCTTGTCCGTTAAATATGTTAAATAAAACATATAAAACTTAATATAAAATAAATAAATATTAGGTACAGTTTACACTGTCAGACCCTTCATTTTTAACGTGTTTATTAGTTCGATTTCTTTTTGTTCCTTCTGTCTGTTTCTTTCCTGAAAGTCGAGCCGATTTTTGATTATTCTTTGGACTATCTTTTCTGTTGTCATGTCGTTGCCTACGTAAAGTAAAATTATAAATTAACGAAAACATGCCACTGACGACAGTGCCGAATTACCCAAGCATAATAGGCACTAGCATAAGGGCCCTTCCGATTTAGGGAGCCCTTAATCAGTGGCGGATCACCGCACAGGCACAGAATTTACTTTGCTCTGAATATGAGGACCTTTTTTTTGCTCTTCGGCAGGACGTTTCCTACGCAGCTATCAAATAATTTTTACCATTACCATCCCTGGGAGAAGAGACCTCCAAGCCAAAGATATGCCAAAGAGAGAAAGAGCGAGGCCACACCTCTTAAGTGCTTAATCCGCCACTGATTGACGATATGTCTATGTTTTCAATTGTTTTTTTCAAAATTAAATAATTATACAGTGTAAATCAAAAAAGCCCAAGGGACTTAAAATTTTTAAAGAAAGAAATAATCGAGTCAATGACAGGCTAAACTCCTTAAAACTTCTTAATGGTTATTAGCAATTTTGAATCAACAAATTTACTGACTTTTCCAGGTTTTGCCTGGCAATTTTACGGAAATTCCAGGTTATATTTTGAGAACTTATATTTCTTATAAAAATAAACAAAACTAAACTTAAATGCAATTGTATAAGAAATATAAAATATTAAAGAAAATGCTATAATAATAGAGCAACTTTAAATGGAAGAGGTATACATTTTTAAAAGGATATTCTGTTCTATTTAAAATTAAGTAAAAAAAATGCAGTTATACAAAACTTTTACAAACAAAAAATTAATATACTGGGTGTCAACGAGTCTATTAGACAAGCCATAACTTTTGAAGTAAAAGGCGTAAAAAGTTTTTAAAATATCACATTCTGATTCAGAATTGTCTCAGGAATCCAAAAATGTAAAAATGTACAGAGTGTTCCATTTAAAAAATCGAAACTCATTATGTACCATTTACCTATAGCAAATTTAGTTTTGATACATGAAATACTTTAAAAGTTATGCCCTGTCTAATAGAGTCATTGACACCCGGTATACTTGCGACATGTCATTATTAAAAATCAAATTTAAAAGAATTATAGAAAAAATAGAAAATAAGTATTTTAAATTTGTCCTCTCAGTTCTGATATTTCCAGTTTGATGGATGCTGATTCCTTTTCTAGTTTTTTCTTTTTATTTTTTAAATTATAAAATTCACTTTCGCCCTTTTTTTTCGATATAAATTTCTTTTTTTTTTCTTTTTCGACGATTTTCTTTGCCAAGGGCATATTGATAAGTTTTGTGAGCATTTTTATCACATACCCTCATTTTGTGGGAAATATTAACATTTATTGCACCACCTATTTGATAAATTGCGTCATATTCTTGTCTTTGGCAAATAATGGACTCCTCCAACAGATTTTCAACTAAAATGTTTTTTTTATGGAAAATCCCGACTCAAAGGTAGCGTTTCTATGAGAAAGGGTCAAAATTAACTTAATCCCAAGAAATTGTAAAAAAATGTATCCAATCGAGTAGTTTGAATCGAAACTGTTCTTGAGGATTAAAAATTAAAAAGCTTTATTGACTCAACTAAAAGCCCAATAGAAGTACTATCAAACTAAAGTCAAAAGCAGTGTTATCGTCCGGGTCATAGGATTTATCAACGACAAAGTTTTTAAGTTTGTTTTTCTTTTATTAAGTGTAATCATATCCTCCCCATAAAATCCGGAAGATGAATTAGATAGACCTATATTTTCATACGAAAAAAAGAGGATAAACATATAAACACCAGCAGTTGCAAAACTCTTTGAGCGATGTCTCTTCAAAGTCCGATTGACAAAATGAGCAATAGAAAACAATTTTCGGGATTTTTGCATCCACAAGCGAAAAAAATGATATTAAATCTAATAAAATATTACAAAAATGAAAATTCACGGGCCAATATCCAGGAGACAGTAGCAAAAGCTCTGGGAATCGGTATAAGGACTGTGCAGAAAATTGTGCATGAAAAAAAGCATAATTTACTACCGAAGAAGATTAAGAAATGTACACGAGAAAAGCCAAAGACAGAAGACTTAAGTAACAATGTAAAAATGGGTGTTCGTAATGCAATTTACGATTTATACACATCAAAAACTAATATAACCCTTCAAGTTTTAAAAGAAGCTTTAAAAAATAGAGGCATATTGGAAATTGACTAAACTCGTTGTCAAAATTAATAAAAATGTTGGGTTTTCTATATAAAAAGGACTGTAATCGAAGATTTTTAAGCGAGTTGCCACATATAACAAGTCAGCGTATCCAGTTTTTAAAGAAATACACGGAAAATGTTAATTCAAAATTTAGAAAAGTGGTAATTTTAGACGAGATATTTTCTGTCTGTAAAAAGTATCAAGAGAAAAAAGGGATGTGGGACGGGAAAACGGTTCATCATTTTGCATGCAGGTTCTTCAACAGGATTTCTCCCAGGTGTGAGTTTACTGTTTTCTTCAACATCCAAAAGTATGGACTACCATTATAATATGAACTGTGAACTGTTTGAAAAGTGGTTAAAAGAACAACTGATTCCAAATTTAGATGCTCCATCTTTAATCATTCTGGACAATGCATCTTATCATTCAAAAATCATAAATAAACAAGCAATTCATCCACAAAAGTGATATTTATGACTGGCTAATAAAACAAAAACAAAATCCTTTACCCAATATGCTGAAACTAGAACTTCTTTTAATGGCAAATAGAATTAATATGGGCTGGGGCAAAATCATATTACCAAAAACACGTGAACGATGGTCTTACATCAGATG